>OZ010799.1:71267557-71867557 GCA_963932465.1 Maratus speciosus | reverse complement strand
ATAACCATTCTACTTTCCATAAGTGGAGGCTACAATCATTAAAAAGGGACTCATCACTTAAAATAAGAAATGTCACTCTATACTTTAGTACAAAGTAATGTTTAATGAATATCTGTACTATAAGACATATTATTTACATGATTACTTTACATATTTACAGTACCAAAACTCAGAAGAAATCCGTTGAAAACATTTTATCATTTTTCCTTCTCTCAAAACAATCTCCGGGAAAAAAAAAAAAAACAACAACAACAAGACGGCTTGCATATCTAACACCTCTACATTCTCTCGTTCCAATCATGTCTCATGAACGACTGTGAGGGAAAGCTAAAATCCACATGGAATCATGGGAAAAACTTATTTGGGCAGCCCGCTAAAATTAGAGTCTGTCGTTTAGTGCTGCCATCTAGGAGAGCAATATTTAAATATTTGTTACAATATTAATTTTGCATGGATCAACACTTTTTCAGTTTAAAACAGGACTCCGTCATAGGCAGGTTTTTTCACACGTTTTACTATATTTTAATAAGAGTAGAAATCTACTATTGTTTAAAGAGAACATATTTTAATGTTTAAGTGTAGAATAATGGTGATTTAAGAATGTATGCATTTCTTGCAAAAATTTTTGGGCCATGCCTAATTTTACTGACTTTTGAACGGACCAGGCCACACCGAGACAATGATTTTCATGCGGGCTGGGTCAAAACTAGGATTGGAAATTTTGGGCCATGAAGACATGAAACCAGTCCCGGCTCTGTACAGAAAAAATAAGTTAGGCCTGGCCGTGCAATATCCTTCAGGAAAAAAGGCCCGAACCCGGCCCAGACCCTAAAGAGTAGTCACTAGGCCCAGCCCGAAACTTCAGGAAAAAGTATGGCCTGGGCCCAGCCCGAAAAGAGAGGAGACCAGGCCCGGCTGCCGTAAATGAAAATAGGCCAGGCCGGGCTCAAACCAGCCTGTGCAGATCTCTAGTTCAAATTTCAAACACAGGATTTGCATTTCACTTAAAATTTTATGAGTTAATCTGACTTGCCAATTGCAAAACTGTGAATCAGTCAGCAAAACAATGTGATTCAAATGAGAAAAAAAATTCACAAGTATTTTTTTTTTTTTTTTTTTTTTTTTGCTATTGTTTTTAAAAACTAATTATATTTATCACATGGGAAACTGGTGAAACTATTGTCACACATTGATAAATTTTTCCTAGAAGGCATAGAAAATAAAGTTAATTTTAGAAAATATGAAACAAAATCAATTCTTAATAAACACAGGTTGCAATTAGTTTTTTGGAAGACTTTTTCTCTTCTAATCCAACAACTAAAATAATTCACCACTTTTCTCTTTTTGTTACTGATAAAAGAGAGCAAGGTCACAGGAAAAGAGATTGGAAGAACAAGCAATGAGATTCCAATTAGAATATGCAAAAGATTATTTTGAATTCAATTCAAAATTGATTTCAAATTCAAACTCAGGAGTATTTTATATTTCGAAAATTGTATTTTGATATTTTTTTAATCAGGGAAATGGGAGATGGAGGGAAGAAAGTCAATTTGCAAGTCAATTGTTGATTTACTATTGTACAATTTGTGAGTCATGTTCCACGAATTTTCTGGGATTTACATTTATTCTTAAAATATATGTAAACACAGACCATGAACAGCAGGATATGGCACCACTGTAGAACATGCACTTCTTGAATGCAGACACCATATTCACATAGTGATCAAAGTTAAGTGATCAAAAGTTAAGCATTTTATTTGTAAGTATTCTCTTTTTGTATTTTATGATAAATAAAATATTACTTTGTTAAACATACTAAATAACATAAATTTTGTAATGACAAAGAAAAAACTACAGTTTACATAAACATAAATACAAATACAACACAAATGTAAATACCAAGATTTAAACTCCAAATTAAGAATTTAAAAAATTAATTACAATCGTACAATAAAGAAATTGTCAAATATGCACATTAAAGCAAAATTTGATATATCTAATATCACATAATCAATGACAATCTTTATTCATTTAATACTGTCAATGACATTAAAAATATATATATTTTCACATTAAACTTTGGAGAAATTATAAACAATACAGTTGAAATATGAAGTCATTTAATTTTCATATCTTCTTACACATAGATTTCTTAATTATTTTTATTAGGGTTCCGTACTTAAAAAGTAAAAACAGAACCATTATAAGATCACTCCTGTGTCTGTCCGTCCGTCTGTCTGTCACAGCCATTTTACTCGTAAACTATGGAACGTGGAAAGTTCAAATTCGGGGATGTAATAAAGACCATTGACCCACATATTTTCAGATTAATAAACATTCATAAATATATTTAGTTAAAAAGTAAGGGGGCTAATTATGCAACTTGAAAAAGAAAATCTTTTCTTTGTATATCATGTGGGTTATCCTGTGAAAGCTTTTGTAACGCTGAACTCAAAAATACATTCCTTTTAATTTTAGGTATTATATTTTCAAAGATATTATTGAAAATGTAGCACAAAAATATGTTCCCCCTCATCTAATTCCGAATCTACTGAAACTAAAATTATGAAAAAATTAGAGGTAGTAGACGTTAATATAAACCTTGCCGAAAAATTATAGCGATTACCCTAGGTCACATAGTTTTTGAGTAATTAGCATTTTTCTGTTATACACAAATTTCGATTTACGGGCATTCAGAAAAATTGTTGAGCATCGCTGAATATACCTATCGTTGCAGAAGAATAAAAGCATTGTTGATAATGATTTTTAAAAAAAAATCATCGGTAATTAGCCGAGATATTAACCCTTAAAGGTACGGTCAGTTTGGACATACATAAGGACAGGGGCGGCTTACAGTTTGGACATACATAAAAACAGGGGCGGCTTACTCTATGCCTAGTTAACAACTTTTAATGATATATATGTGTAATGTAATGTCCAGTAACAGTATAAAAGCAATAAACGTCAAATTGTTAAAAATATACTAATTTAAGGGGTCTCGGGACTCTAAAATGTGGAAAAAATGAAAAAAAGAGCATTTTCAAACATTTATACCCAAACCTACGTTGTATAGTTTTTTACAAAATCTTAGTATTCTTTTAGCAACTTTTTTTTTTTTTTTTTTAATATATATATATAATACAATTACAAATTCGTATATTTATTCTACGGAACCCTCTTTGCTCAAGTAATGCTCACACTTGACCGTTTATTTATTTACATATTTATTATCAATCTATTTCAGCTTCAATCTGTAGAGATTGTGATTTTCTTCATTTTTGGGGTACATTAAAAACTCTGTTTACATGCACCCCACTGATGGAAACTGGTTGTACTCAAGAATCACATTACCAATACATCAATGCAGCCAATAGTAGGAAAATGCCAGTGCAGATGCACAGACTGAATTTAAATATCAAACAGATGTCTATCCTGTAACCAAAGGCAACCACACAGAAAATTTGTCATGATATAAACCAAAATACAGATACTTAAAAATGTGTATTTTCATGTTCATTCACTGTTCCATGTGTAATATATTTTTTTTTTAATATAGCATTTTAAAACCCAATAAATCATTTAAAATCATTCTGTATATATATTAACATACTCGCATTTTATTGCACTTTTTTTTTTTTTTTTTTTTTTTGAGACGCATGGGGAATGGACTTTTGGACCAAAAGTTGGGAATGTGAAATATATGTAAGATATGTTTGTTGTTGTTAATTTTTCTTGAAAGAAAATAAAAGCAATGATAGTTTTTAAAATTAATACAAAATGTTAATAAATAATTAACATTAAATATGTGTGCATTAATAAATAATTAGCATTATAATGTTTATATAATGAGCAATTTTTCATGCCTGTAATTAACATTTCAGATGATATATAGTTCAACAATCATTATGACTTTTTTTTAAATTCTTTGTAATTTATAGCTCTATTTGAAAGGGTTTTGTAGCTTACAAACCACGAATTTCTTTAATGCTTTTACATGCTTTGCTTACTGCATACTTTTTGTTTGTGCCACTATCTGATAAATGCTTTATTTACATTAGATGCTCTTTTATTAATACTTTTTCAGCAATGAAAACTGCTATACTTTTAAAATCTGCAGTGATGTTGCCCTTTTTTTAACACTTTCTAAATTTAGTGCATAAACAATCTAAATAAATATGGGCATACCTCAAATTAGATTAATTAATTTTCAACAGCAAGTTCTAATATGTCATAGCATTAATGATCAACAGAAAACAACACTATTCCAGCATATAAAAAGAAAAAATAGTGGAAAATAAAATAGCAAACTTGCTCTTTTTGATATATAGAACCAAACTTAAAAATGGTTTTAAATCATATTGTGAAATGAATAATTCCTAAGTCACATGCGACTAGATCAATATAAAAATCCATTTCATTTATTAAAATCATCTCATATACTTCATGCAAAAATTACACAGTTTTTTTTCTTTTTAGCAAAATTATTTTTCAAAAGTATGGGATAAAAAATATATATATATGTAGAGCTGCTTAAATTATGCTAATAAATGTAGTAATTTCGTATGAAGGTAGATTCTAAAGAATTTTTTTACAATTTAAAATATATCAGTTGTATGTTCTTTCAAAAGTCAAATAAATAGTACATATAGTCAAAATCATTTTCTAGATCTTTAAGTAAAATTTCACATAAGTGAAAAAAATAAATAAATACAGTGGGTGATCGGTTATCGAACCCACTACGAAGTCCCTTAAGGGGACTGGGAAAGCCCTATCTCCGTCATGTTAAATTCACCAACTTTATGTACCTTTTTCTCAGAAATAGTGAAAGATAGAGGTCTAGATTTTTAGAGTAGTTAAAATAACATGATTTACGTATTTTAAAAGACCATTTTCTTTCTAAGTGAAACTCAAAATTAATTATTTATTGAAAGTCATTTTTAAATTAGCATTTTTTCGTAAGATTTCACGGCCTAAAATAAATAATTCTCAACAAATCATTAAATCCCTGTGTTAAAGTATACAATATATCATTATATAAGTATTAAATAAAAATCTGAGTTCTTAAGTTTAATAGATATATTGAAAAAAAGGAACATAAACATGAAAAATCCAAGTTTTCAGAAAAAGTCAATTAAAGATTTAAATGGCCATTAAGCTATGAAGTACTCTTAGAAAGAATGATTAATTTCAACACTTATTTTTTTATATATAAACATGTGTGACACATCGTTGGAAAGATAAAAGTTTAAACTATTTAATGATATAAAAAAGTAAAAATCGATTTTTTAGCTGAATTTTGCTTTCCCGGTCCCCTTAATCTGTTCCAAAAAAAGTGTTTGCTAACTGAATTGTTCATTAACCGATCATAGATCCAGTATAGATTCATATGGAAATTCAATTAATTCATTCTTAAAAGCTAAATAATATATAAAAAATAATATATATGTTCCCTTTATAAAAGGGTTAATATACATTTTTATGCAATATGAACAGATCATATTTACGGCATTAAAATGGTATCAATTTGTCATTTTGACCTCTAAAAAACTGCTTAGTTGTCTAAAACATCGTTTTTACTGCATGGCCCGATAAAGATCAAGTAGAGCCTAGAACCTATAAATAATTTATGAACTAAATTTCAAAATTCATTTGCAATTAAAAATATTACTTTAAAAAGAGATGCAAAATATAAAAAAACATGTTTCTAATCTGTTCATTCTAATTTGGGGGCCTTAAAATGCAGGCCCCGAACCCCCGGTAGCTGATGAATTAATTACGCATACATATACAACTGTTAAAATGTTCTCTAAGTTGACAATAAATGCAATTAAATACAGCTCAGCATTGCTTCTTCTTGGCTTTGTGTTGAAAAGTGTTTGTTCATTATCTGAAAATAAAAATCTCTCACGAAAGTGTTCGTTAACCGATCATCCACTGTAAATAAAACTAAAAGAACTATCAAGAGAAAAAAGTCAGTGCTAAAAGGTCATCCATATATGATGTCACACTTTTTTCAATATTTTTTACCCCCCTCCCCCCCTTTGTCACAAAGTGTCACACTTCACCATACTCCTCCCCCCCCCCCCCCCTCCTCTTGTCCCATGTCACGCTATATTACATAAACATATACTTGCAGTTCAAAAACAAAGTACTATGTTATAGATCAGATTTCAAATTTTATTTTGAAACTTTTAACTATGTGTTTTAACCTGTTCGCGACGGCGCGCGCATTTTGAAGTGCGCATCCGAGGACGGAGCGGGAAAATTTGATTTCTTCTTCTGGGCCGAAGGATTTTGCGAAGCTAAGCCTAACTCTTGTAAAGTGCTCTTTAAAAAATGATAAAAGATTCATTTTTCCAAGTAACCTTTTGAGATACACATACACGGAATAAGCTGTTATTATATATATTCACGCAAAAAATTGAGCTATTTTCTCAACTATTTTAGTACAAAAATGACTTTTTTAGTATATATAATGCATATTTTAAGCACTTTTTTAGCTTAAAAAATGATATAATATGGTCACAAAATACTCACGTGCCTTTCATATAGCAACATATGAAACATTTTGCTCAAATAAAAAATAATTTTGTTAAAAAAAAATAATAGTTTTATTTCTATTTCTAAAATTGTAAAATAAGTGTTTTAATAAAGCTGATTTATTCACAAATAAAATAGTTAAATAAAACTTGCAAGCAACTTGTGCATGCCACATTTTAATACTTAATATACAGACATACACAAAAATAGTTTGAAAATGCTTAATTTGATTTAAAATATTTTTGAAAATTAAAAAATTACATGTAAATATATAATCAATCATAATATATCTATCAAATAAAAAGTATTGAATGAAAATAAGTAATAATAAATACACTAGAGCTACACTTTAAAATATGCATTTCTTAACAGGTGTTAAATGTTAAAAATATTTTTTTTTAAATAAAAGAAAAAATATATAGTTACATATAATAAAACGAAATATCAAATAAAGAGTATTTGATAATAATGAGTAAACTTGAATGATAACTTAAAATACATTCATCAAACAATTTGTTGTTGTTAAAATATATTTATTTATACCTTATGTATTAGAAATATTTAAAAATATAAATAAATTTATGAAATTAAAAGTATTGAATAATTAAAAATAATAAATGGAACTGAGTAATAATTTAAAATATACTTATCAAAAATGTCATTAATGTTAAAAGTATTTTTTTAATTGGATATATACATATATATATATATGGGGCTGTGCATATATAACGTTATCATTTTAGGGGGGAGGGCGTGTCTGGCACATGATATCCCTAAGGGGAGGGGGGTTTGTCTTTTGATATCGTTATCATTTTTTATCCAACAGAACTTTTTTTTTTTTTTTTTTTTTTTTTGCAACTTGGTCTTTACATCAAAATAGTATGTTATCTTTTTTTGGTCTGTTATCTATATTTTTTATGAGAATACAAAGTTATTATTGAAATATTTAAATGATTATAAAATTATTTAATTCCAAAATATGGAAAAACCCAACGTTTGGCATTCCTATTCTTCTGTCATATGTGTATGCATATATAATCCGCTGTTCGATATACCATATGCGAAATATGTTTGAAATGATACTTGTGTTTGCTAGTAAATGAAAGAGAAATAATGTTGGCCATCTGTTTTGTTGATAAGAAATTATGTTTACATCTCCCCCCCCCACCCCCCGGTCCCGTAAGGGGGCAGGTGCAATAACGCATTGTTACTGTTGTTACATTATGTAACAAAAAGCTATTATTAAATTCTTTTAAATGCTATTTCTTTTAAGTGTTATTTGATATAAAGTTATTTCTTGTATAAAGTGATATTTTATTGACTTCTCTCCATTTTGAATGAATGAAATATGCAAAAAATAAATTTAACCATAGTTGTATATCCCTCCAAACAAAAGAAAAAAATTCCAAAAAAAATTTAGACATTGATAACGGTGTCATTACGAGGGGGGGGGGGAGGAATTACTAAAAAGATGATAACGTTATATAAGTACAGCGCCTATATATATATATATATATATATTAATTGAATATATCGAATAAATGTATTAAATTATAATGGGTAAACCTGACCATTTATTCGAAATATGCACGCTAATGTATGTGCTTATTTATCAAAATAGAGTTCAACGATTGTGTTAGAATCCCTAACTCTCAAAACTTTTACTTTCTGAAGACTGCGTTTTTTGACATTTTAATGAGTTTGAGAAACACGATATTTAAATATAGTTAATTTAATTTAAAATGAATTAATTTGAAGCTATATATAAAATTATTGAAGGTAAAATTTAAAAAAAATTAACAAAAGTAATCCACAATCAGTAACTTTTTCTTTCTTTCTCTCTCTCTCTCTTTTTTTTTTTTACTGCTCAACTGAATTTGCCGCAACAAGAAAAAGTATAAAATGGAGTTCTCAAGGAACAAATCCCAGAGCTCAGTAATCACAACAATAGACAAATAAGCAATCTCCAATCGAGATAAAAGAAAAAAAGCTAATAGAAAATGCGTACCCGTATATCTACAAATAAGCCATTTCGAATCCAGATAAAAGTAAAGAAAAAAAAGAGAGTAATAGAAAACATGCATTAATTGCGACTCTTAGTCAGACGCGCAAATCAAGCATACTCATACGTCATATGTTTTCAGTTATCAGCTGACCGACACATTCTCCCTTCCAAGTGCTGCAGAAAAATCTTTGCGATAAATAAAAAATAAAGCTTTATTAGACACGTAAAAGATTTATGATCGAAAAGAGATCATTTTTCAGAAACATCAGTCAAACATAAATTGATGATGAAATAAACACATTTTTTTTTCATTGAAGTATTTTTTTGAAAAACTAAATTCATATGGATAAAAAAATATTAATGGCATTCCTTTTGCTTTCCTAGTTAAAAGGAAATGTGTTCTTCCCTAACATAAATTCAAATATGATCAACAAAAATTTTTTGTGCGTTATACTTTTTGAAATACGAGTAACGAAAAACGTTTCAAACTCACGGCACGAATACCAGTCGCTCGGGATGTAAATGCCAACAGAGCCGGCACGAATACCGGTCGCGCGGGATGTAAGTGCCAACAACGCTGGCACGAATACCGGTCGCTCGTCCCCAACGGGTTAAAGACATTTGTGAGAATCAGTGACCTGGAGCCGAACAATTTTTGATGCTCCAACTCCAGCTCTGTTCCTAGAGAAAATACTGTGGCTCCGGCTCCAACTCGGCTCCGACTTCGCGCTTTTGAGTTGCAGATTTTAATTTACACGTTTAATTTTTTGCTCACAAATACGTTCTACCTTCATTAAAGATCTGACAAAATGCATTTTTCTTCTCATCAAACTTCAAATGCTTGTTCAGAAAGTATGACATCTTTTAGCTTTTGCTTTTAAAATAGAAAGTTTGGTGGAATTTTAAACACAAAAATCTTAAATTTCTTCTACACTTTTCAAACAGCCAAAATTGTACAACTACACATGTAAACAACAGGCGACCATATTTGTTTTCGAATAGTGTTGTCACTTAGTTCAAGTAGAAAGTAGAAGAAAAGTAGTGTTACCATGTTTTGAGAAGGTTTCCTTCTCTAATAATAATAATAAAAGCCTAAAAAATGATATAATTAAAATACTGAATAATGATGTACAGTAGAAGATCTTTATAATGCAAACCTAAAAATGCAAGGTTGTGCGTTATATAGAATTTTGCATTATATGGATCACATTTCACACATCATTAAATTTACCTTATAAACACGACCATATAAATCTAAAACATACCAAAATACATTGGAGTATCTTTATACTGCACTTCTTGTCACCAGTGTGACGATGTTAATAAATAATTTAAAGAGATGCCGTGAAATAAATAAATGGAGTTAATTTGTTGAGAATAAACATTTTCTTGAATGCCGTAAATGGATCGTATAGCTAAGATGATAAGGTTGACTTGCAGTAAAAATAAAAGGAATAATCTTACTTAAATGGATGAATAGTTGACACATTGAAGAGACAGCAGTTATAAAAATCTTCTTTATTCGTTGATTCACTTTGAGAGGTGGAAGGTAATTAGGAGAAGTAGGTCACAGTACACATTCGAAGAACGTTCCACGTAGAATTATTAAAAACTTGGAAGTAATTCCATGATAAAGATGAATACTGGTTAAAATCATTTTTTAAAGAAGGTCTTGATAATAAAAAGTCCGAAATCAAATATGCGTTAAATTAAAAAAAGCCAGAGACCGAAGATAAACTTTTAGATATCGTGATACAGCTGTTGAAGAACATCGCTCTTTGAATTTAGGCGCTAAGGCCCGAAATTCAAAAAAGACAAATCACGTTGTCAAAAATAATACATACTTTCGTAAATCTTAAAATCTTATCCGATCTTAAAATCTGTTAAAAAACTGGCTGCATTGATATATATACTGCATAAAAGGGGTTTACAAAACTACATGCAGAAATGATTTAAATCTATTTGTTAAATTAAAATTGCGTATGAATTGTAGAACGAATGACAGCAGGGAAAACGAAACTACATTCGAAGACACACCTCCAATATGACGCAGTCGACGTCACGCTGATTCTAAATATAGAACAGGAAGAGGGGGGAAAAGCTGAAATCAAAACTGCGGTAAAAAGGAAAGAAAAAATGCGATTTGAACGATGTTTTGCGTTGAAAATAAATAGTTTAAAACATGAGATAATAATGCTGCATTACAATTTAAAAAATAAATAATAAATGTGATTGCTACATCACAACCAGGAATTATCCAAATTATAAATTTTTGCATTATATGATCATTCTATATTGTTTATTTTATAAACATGGTCCAACTATACCTGGGCCCAATCATTCATTATATTACTCATTTCCAAAAATATAATATTTATTGCAATAATAGCAATTTTTTTTCATTAAAAAGTTTTGAATTAAGGAGATAAAGTTGAATTCATGTATCCAATGTAGTTTTTTAGAGAGTAGAAATTTTTACGATGTGGGATTTCAGGTGCTTCTTACCTGCAAAATTCATTGTTTACATCTGAGAAGTTGTGCGTTATATGGAGAATTGCATTATATAGAATCGTGTTATAAAGATCTTCTATTGTAATTAAAATATTTTAAGCCTAGAAATTTAAAAGACTGAAAAAAAAAAGATTTAAAAGAATATTAAAAAATAAAGGAGCCCTGGAGCTGGGGAAAATTTAGAGCTCCAGCTCCAGGGAAAACACAGCTCCGGAACGCTCCGGCTCCCTGGTGAGAATAATAATAAAAATGATTCGTGTACTTATTTTGTATGAAATAACATTAAGATTTACAATAAAAAACATAATTAATATATAATAGTAATAAAATATCAATATGAAAGAACAATTAAAAACAGTAGTATTTTTGAATCTGAAATGGAGTTTAATATATTTGTCTTTAAATGTTATCTTTACTGTATGAACACAAAATACTTTAATTTCAAAATAACTTTAAAATTTAATCTGCTGATTGTAATGCTTTTATTTTAATCAAAATGTGTGATGTCACACTTCTTCTTCCCCCCCCCCCCCTCCAAGCGTGACATCATTTGTGGATGGCCCCTAAGCTAACTGACACAAGAATTACAATGCAGTTTAAATAATATATGGATTTCATTAATATAAAGGTAGAGTCAGAAAAAAAGAATACTTTACACATTTTAATCACCAAATTATCCCAGAGAAAATAGCCATTCAATTGAAAATTATGTATTCTTTCAATTGATGTTATTAAAAAAAAAGAAAAGCTTAGGGGTCGTCTTCATAGTGAAATTGTACCAAACTCTGAAATTTTCAATACAAACACCTAAGTCTGACATCATATTTGACTTTTTTGGAAATTTTTACTTTAGGATATTAAATGAAAGGTAATTTGGTCAAGTAGTTTAGGAATTATGCAGGTTTAAAGCTGGAAACTTCTAAAGTTAATTTGTAATATTGCAAAACAGATTAAAAAAATTACAGGTTACAATTCATATTTATATTTTGAAAAAATACATATATATTAATTAATTTTCAAAGAAAAAAAAAAGAATTGAATTCTGAGAATATTTTAACAGATTTTTTTTTGTTTTTTAAGCAAATATGCAAACCCAAAATTACAAGTTATTCCACTAAATAGTTTTGAGTCATTCCAGTTAATACGTTTTGCTCGGGACCGGACAACAAAACGTAGAACTCAGTAAAATGTACAACTCAACTAATGGTCCACCGGAACCATTTTTAAAAATATATCATGAAAATTTACCTTTTATATTGAAAACTGAAGTTTTGTATGTATTACTGCACTCAAGACATAAATTCGCGGAAATATAAAGGAGTAAAAAACAAAGGTACATAAGAAAAGTACACATGAAGATATTTTATCATAAAAGCTTTATTAAAAATATTTTTTGCATATGTAGGGTACTCAAAAGAAGTCTCTAGAATTGCTTTGGTGTGTAAATCATTTATCAAAAAACATTTCAGCAGTTTCCTAAATTTTATTGAAATAATCACTAATCTTGCATTGTTTCTTTTCTCCAGAACCAATACTGAACTGTAAACTTTGCGTTTCTGTTAATAATGCAGTCACTTTTTAGTTATTGCTTGTACTTCTGACGAACCGCTTTACTATGTCAAAAGCCCTCTGAGCAGCTCTGCATCGAATGATTGTTCTGAGTGGGATCATTACAATCAGACACATTGTCAGTCGGCAAAGACAGAAGGCAAGGTGTAGCAAAAATTCTGAAATTATTTTCAGCAAAACGTAAAAGTGACACAAAATTTCATCCAGAAACAGAAAAACCTAACGTATAACTGAGGGAAACATATAACTCAAAAATGTATAACTCAGCTAATTTTTTAATGGCAAACGACCGGGACCGCTGAGTTGAGATGTATAACTAAAGGGAAACGTACAACTCAGGTAACGTATAAATGGAGTTCCACTGCATGATGTCAAAATCAAGAGTTCCTACAGAAAATGTCCGAATTTGGTACAGTTTCACTACAAAGACAAGCCTAAGCTTTTTTTTTTTCCCCACATAAATTCAAAGACATAATTTTTAGTCGAATGGCTATTTCTATTTGTTTCCTGGACAATTTAGTGATTAAAATGCACAGAGTGTTCTCTGGGTTTGTTTAGTCAATTATGCAAGCAATCACTTACTTGATGGGTTGTCTTGTTTAAATGGTCCTTATGATTTTTAATTCTTCGACTTTCATGGTGATAGTAGGTCTGCGCCAACTCATAGAAAGCATTTTGTAAACTACAATATATGTATACATATTCATTAGTTAAAAAAAAGAATATTTTATATGATAATGACATAAATATTAAATATAATAAGAGAACAATGTAAGCTGCTTACATTTTAATAAATATATGATATACACAGCAAAATTTCCAAAATGAAAAGACACAAAAAGACAGAAAAATGTTAATAAAAAGAGAAGAAAATAGAATTTTTTAAATTGTCCATTTGAAAAGTGTCAAATTAACATTGACATACAACCAGTTTTCGATAGTTATGGTGAAAAATATTTTTCTTAAATTCCAATACATTTTTTACATTTAATATATTTTTTTAGTTTGCCAGGTGCTAGTACTAAAAAGCATTTTTATATGAAAAGTATCCATAATGTATTCAAATAAAATTTTGAAATTTTTTAAAAGTGATATTTTTGTATCAGCCACGTGTCATGAGTTAATATCCGAAGAATCACCAAAGATTTTGCTAATTACAGTAGCCTTTTTTATTTTGATATCAGTGGTTTAAGAACATTGTTTGATAGCATATCTGTAAAATTTGGGTTTTATTTATAATATTTTATTTATTTATTGATGAAGTTTTAATTTCATTATAGATTATTAGCTGGAAACAAATGCTGAACAATTAAATTATTTTAAGAACAAATCTTTCGTAACGGGGCTGCATACGATAGAGATAGATTTTTTTTAAATTTCATGGTAGAAAATTATTCTAAAAACCATAAAAAATTCAGTAAACTGAGAAAGAGTTTTAAAATAAATCACACTTGAAAGAACATTTTCCCCCCTATTTGATGGCATAAGAATAAGAATTGAAATTATGTGGTGTTTAGAAATAAACAAATTTGTGGTAAAACCAAAATTCATTAGTCAAGTGTTGTGACTGTCAATATGACACAAGCACTAATCATGGACAACTTTTTGCATTATAGTATAGATTGAACATTTCATTAATATAGCCAATTATTTTCAATTTATTTAATACTAATGAATGTAAAAACCACTATAGAATACAGATTTATTTTTAAATGATTCTATATATTTTATTTTCCAGCATTTTAGGGGTCATCTATAATTATGACACATTTTAAGGTGGTGGGTTGTCCACAAATTGTGAGATAGTATGCAGAGCGAGGGGTTGGGTTGGGTTAACAGACTGTGACATCACATCTAAAGTATGAAAACAATTAGGTAGTTGTTATTTGCAAGCAGCATAACAAAGTTTATTAAAAAATATGTACATATTTTTATTCAGGTAAAATTAGGTATATTTTTTCTTTTACTTTGAATTGTAAAAGTTTCAAGAAAAATCATACAATATCGTAACAGATTTATGGTATTTATATCAATAGGTACACCACAACAAGTTCGAAAGTGACAACCTGTGACACAGTGTAGGTGTAAAAAGAAAGCATGAAATTTGTGTTACGTAATTACCGGATGATCCCTTATTCATCTGTGTTATAAAATCACAAATAATAATCATATTAAAATTTCAGAAATTTTTTTTTAAGATGCACAGCAGACTCCTTAATTATCTGTCACTCAAGGAAGCAATGGTATGTCAGTTTCCCTCAGGTTTAAAAATGGGCAGGGTGCTGCTGGTGGGGAAAGGGCACTTTTTCAATTTCTAAGGGCACTTTTTTATTTTTAAAGGCAATTTTAATGTTTAAAAGTCAAGGAACTCTTTTCAAAAAACAATGAGTCACTTTTTGCTATGATAGCAAATTTTTCAATACAAAACACAGTAAGGGGACAATTTTTTTTTTTTTTTTTTTTTTTTTGGAGGGGCAAGAAAAGAGCTACTTCTTGAATCAAGGTGCAGCATCCCCCTGAAACTGTCTGGCAGAAACTCTGGGTATATTGAAAAATCAAATCGTCAGAAGGTAATTATGAGATGCATTTCCTAATTAAACAAACATTAAAATAAAACTAAAACGACTAAAACTAAAAAAAAAGCTACTATCATAATGTAAACAAATTACTGTTATCAAAAAAGATATATTATAAATAAATAAATAAAAGGCAAATTTATAGAGAAATTTCTGTAATTATGTACCTTGTATTTTTTGTCATAAGTACAAACAATTTCAGATGAAGGAAATCAGCAATGCATTTTAGAAGTGATAGGGAGAAAAGAAGCTATTTTTGTGATAAAAAGTTAGAATATGTATGGGCATTTTGTTGGTTGGAATTGTTTCATATTTCTGAAACTTTTATCTATTTTAAATGATAACTGTGTCAAAATTTTGCTATTTAGTACAGCAGCTGCACTAAAAATATTCTCAAATGCATTGTACTTTTTATGATACGTCTTTTTGTTTTGTTACACTGTTATAAATTTTACCAAGATTTTTAAAATAATAATAAATTAGATAACCATTTATATGTATCAATAGAGATGATTAGCTTTAATAATATTCACATGCAGAGAAAAATATTGAAAAATATTTAAAGAATGTAAGTGTCAATTAGAGTCATGCATCGGGTCAGGTAACCTGATACTCAAATCTGGCTCAAGTAGGATCGGCGTTAATTTTTCTTACAGCAGATCAAGTTTACTTTAATTATAACGAGTTTGGGTCAGTCTTGGGTTGGCCCATTTTTTCAAAAAGTGTTGAATATTTTTTCATATGAAAAAAACTATATATTTGAACATTAGTGAGCATATATATATATATGTTTATTTTTCAGCATGAAACATAAAATTGATATTAGATATATAATTATAAACTACATTTCTATAGTTGAATTAAAATACGGATTAATTTTTTTCCATTGTGGGTTCAGTATGGTTTGAAATTGGATTGAAGCTTTGAGTTGGGTTTCCTTTCCTTCTAGAATTTTTGGGTTTGTGTCGGGCATAACAACTTACACAGGATTTCAGTACTAATTAATCATGAAACAATAGGTTTATTTCATAAAACTATCTAGCAAGCATTATTTAATACAATAAGACAAAGATAAGAAAATCTATTATATATTTTAAAAAATCTATTATTTTCAAAAACTGATTTAATTTTATATTCCATATTTTTCACACATTTTTTTATATTAAAAAAAAACTTTTATAATGCAAAACTTTTTTGTTTTTGATCTCGTAGTATATTATATTTTATTACATTTTATTTTATCCATATAATTTTTCTTATTTTCAATTGATTCTTCTGGATTATCGTAAAATATATAGTGAATATCGTCTTCTTTTCCACTTTTTGCAAAGATTCTATTAAAAATTCTTCATTTGACTATGCAAAATTTAAAAAATAAAGCAGATTAAAACAAATACGTATATATACCCAATAGATTATTACAGAAATAAACATTTAAAAAATGATATTATATGAATTAATATATCTACTTGCTGAGGTGCCCGCACAAAACAAATTCATCAAAGAACTATATAACAGCAGTGGAAATTGATGAAATTTGTTTTTAATCTGAATGAGAAAGTTTAATTGAAGAATAACAATGACCTTCAGACAGTTTCAGCGCAATCATTGAGAACAATTTAAAAAATACATCTTTTGTTATAAAATGCATGCATCTACTGGAAGGTTAAAAGAATTTATAATCTACTGAAATAATTTAATATGGTTTTAATCACTTTATTAGCACTTTCCATGTTTAAAGCTTTTTATAATTACAGTAGAGAGCCAGAAATCCGCACTGTTTGGGAGATAGGGTTGTGCGGATTTTAGGTCATAAAAAGAACAATAATTAATAAAGGTTTAAATAGGACAAATAAAATGAAATAACATTAATAGCAACACACTTTTATATTAGATTATTTAATTATAAATGAAAATTTTAATAAACAACCAAAAAAAAAAAAAAAAAAAAAGAATGTCTGAAAACAATGTAAACAATACAACTTATTTTTTAAACTTTGAAAACATTTCCAAACTCTTCCAAATTTAAACCTTCATCAAACTGAATTTTCTCAGAATTATCCAAGTCATCATCATCATTAGAATTGCTTTTGGCTGGATTCAAAACGATACTTCACCAGATACTTTCACATGCTTCACCAGAAAAAAATATTGAAAAACAACTTAAATGATGAATAAAAATGTCTCACATGTGATTAGATACAGATAAACAGACAGCAGAGTCAATATCACTGAAATTCCTAAATATATTTCTCAAACCAATCAACACACATGTGCATACTCAGTCTTCTTCTCTTCACTTGAGTCCCAATTTTCGTTGCATTCTTTGTAAACAGAGAGGGAAACGTCCTGAATCAATCATTCGCTTTATAATGACATCATCATTTTCTTCAAACTTCATTCTTTTAGCGCCATGGAGGAAAGATGCTTACATCTGCAAACCTGTGCGGATTTCAGACTCTGGCGGATTTTAGGTCGGCAGATTTGTGGCGCTCTACTGTACTTATAAGTAAAAAAATACTAATAAACTTTCTTGCAAAATTTTTAAATACAGCGAGTGGCAGATTTCTCAAGCAGGTTTGAAGAATACAGCAGCAAATACTTGAGAAGGAAACATTTTGCAAAAATGCTGTAACAAATAATAATATTTTATTTATTTAATATTAAATAACATTATTTCTTTCCTTTTTTTTTTTTTTTTTTTTGGTAAATAATGGTGGAGAACAGAAACTATAAACATCATAGTTCGGCAATTTTGCTCAGTCTGACTCGGATTTAATAATATAAACTAAAAAATTATGTGTATTTTCATCTCATTACAAATTAGAATTATTCACAAATAAGCAATAAAAGTGTAAATTTTTTTATAGTGCTAGGCACTAATTATATCATGTTACAGTATATTTTATGCATAACTGTAGATAAGAATGATAGAATTTGTAGATAAGAAATGTAGGCATTGGCATTTTTAAATACCTATCTAACAATTATATATTTAAATAACATTTATGTATTATTTTTTATTTATACTAATCCCATTCTTATTTTACTCAAAAATTAGGACCTTAATTCCAGCTTAGTAAGTATCTGAAAGGTATATCATAGGTGGCAAATAATGTTAGCCTACAGATGCCAAATTTCTAAATTTGCTACTAAATAGAGCCATAAACACTCTTAGATATAACATTAAAAGTCAGGTGATGAAATATGTGAGATATGGTGGTTACAGTTATCAAGTATTTCATATGATCAAGCATCAGATCATCAAGCAGTCTACTGTATATATATCTAAATATTCATTTTGCACTCAGTCAAAAAAGAAAAAATATTATAAACAGTTTTTATTTTTCTCTTTCTCTAGTAACAAGAAAAACAGCATTAGGAAAGAGCATAATATTATTCGGTACTACTTAGTTATGCCATTGACCAATTTCGCCAAGCCACTCGCCAAATTATACAAATTGACATAATTTTTATTTTAAATAACGAAAGAACAAATAAAGTAATATAACATTAATAAAAATACAAATAAAATGTCAAAATAAAAATCACTTGATCATGTAAACATGTGTAACTTGCTTAAAGTCAACTGAATGTGACATTTATGATCAACCATTATTGGCATTTAATCTTATAGTTTGGTGATAGATTTTTGGTCAATGGGATAACCAAGTAGTACCTATTATTCATAATCACAAGTTCTCATGAAAATATTTTATCGCTTTTAAGTTAAAAAAATTCATAGATAAAAGTGTTTATAAAGTGTAAATAAAAGTGTTTTTTTAATAAACTAGCCAGTTACATAAATATAATTTTTTTTAAATTCTACTTGTTTACTTTGACATAAACCTTTTACAGTAAATAAAATGTTTCACCAAACAATGTGATTTAGGCTAGTAATGGATCAGCATAACATCACACTCTCTACTGTCAACTGTAGTGCTGCACGCCACAAACGATATACATATTCTATTTTTAACACTTTCCAACATAGTTGAAAAGTATTCGACTTCTGTTTGTCTGTCGTCTGGCCATGCACTTGAAAAAATATACTCGGATTGCTATGTAACTGGCATATATTATTAAGGTTTACTATAGCATGTTTTCTATTGAAAATGGGAGTGTGTAGCATTTATAGTTTCTTCAGAAGGATACTCAAAAGAATTCGTTTACATTATGGTCTTTGGAGAAAAATCATTTTGGTATACAGGTATACCTAGGTTTCGGTATACATTGGTTTTCATTGGCTTCGGTTTTCATCGATTCTTTCCATGAAAAATGTGTCTCGGTTTTCGTCGGTTGCCTCAGATTTCGTCAGTGTACTCTAGTGACCTTGCTACATTTTCCCTAAATAAACGGGGTGACCACACATTCTGCTCAGTGTGGTGTTGTTTCTCATCGTATGTGCATCGCCCCGGACGTCTAGGCCAACAATTTCGTTTATTTCCAGGGTAGTTTTGGTCATTTTTTATTGATTGCATGTGATCCATCATGGGACCAAAGAAAGTTTCCAGATCCAGGAGATCCTACAGATGTGGTGCAGTCAATTATTGATTTTGGGAAGTCCATGGGTTTGGAGGTGAGTGGTGAGGATATGGAAGAGCTAGTGAATGAACACAGTGAAGAACTTCCCACTGAAGAGCTGTAAGTCCTTCAACTAGAAGTGCAACAGACGACAGACAAGGAGGGAGAGACAGGGGAGAATGTGCCTTCTTCAGAGATTAAAGACATCTTCTCTATATTGAGTAAGGTACAAGGCTTTATGGTGAAAAATCACTCAGACAAAGCTGTTGCAAGCCGTGTCTGCAACTTATTTAATGATAATATCTTGCCCCATTTTAGGCAAATCTTAAAGAGGCGACAGAAACAGACCACTTTTTGAAGGCATAGGTCCTCTGACTCTTAGCTAGTCCTACTGCCAAAAGACCAAAAAGGGAAGTGACCCCAGATATTGTGCCTTGATAACATATGCCAAGAACACTATATTAATTTTTTATTACTTTAAGTACTAAACGCTATACATATTCCCTATAAAATGTTTTTTTTTAAATTATTTTGGAGTGTTTAGAACAAATTAATTTTATTTACATAGATTCATATGAAAAAAATTGCCTCGGTTTTCGTCGGTTTCAGATTTCGCCGATTGTTTTTGAACGGATTATCTGAGGAAACTGAACACTGAGGTATCACTGTATTTTAATGATGTTAATATACTTCAAATATAATGAAATTCATATGGATTTCTGAGATGTGCTTTCTGTAGAATATAGAGTGGAAAGCATTCATAATAGATTTACAGGGTCACACAAAAGAATTCAGTTACAAAATGATCTACGGGAAAAAATTGTTTGCAATGAATTTTAATGATATTACACTATTTCAAAAATAATGATGTTAATATACATTATTGAGGTGCATAACAAGAGGCTTACTGTACAATATTAGCAGGGGACGATCCAGGCAAAATTTGGGTCCCATTTAGGGCCCTTCTACAAAAAATTATTTAATAAAATAGGCCCCTTCACAAAAATAAATTGAATAAAATAGGCCCCTTCACAAAAATAAATTTAATAAAATGGGCCTCTTCACAAAAATAAATTTAATAAAATAAGCCTCTTCACAAAAATGAACTTAATAAAATAAGCCCCTTCACAAAATTCCTTTTAATAAAATAGGTTCCCTACATAACATTCTTTTTCATAAAAACTGTTTTAAAATGTGTAATTTGTAAATAAAACCAGGTCACGAAAAACAAAAACTTTAGCAAGGGGATTTAAAGAAGTTTTTGTTGATAAATTCTTCGTTTGAATTTGAGTAACTAGATTTCAACTTTTGTTACAGAATGTTATTTTTCACAAAAATAGCTTTTACTTTTCACAAAATGAGTTCCAAGAATAAAAACCTGCATCAACCCCTGATGACATAACAGCTATTGTTCATTTACAGGAAAACACAAAAATTTCAGTCATAGTACTATTTATGAACAAAAAATGCAGAAAGTGCTTATTCAGTTGTGGTATGCATTTTTAAGTTAAATTACATTTTTGCATACTATGTAGTACATATATATTCAATAGATCATATACAGAACTTTGTAAAACAATTAGTAAGCATTACTGTATATGAACGTGAATTTCTCAAGGTTAACGGAGCTCATTAAATGCAGAAAAGAACGGTGATTCAAGCAACAAGATAGTGATCACAAATACACATCTTATAAAACCTTCACAGTTTCCTATCAAAATTTAATGAAATGAAGGAAAGATATTAAGAATATTGTATTCTTACATTACGCTTATCCATAATTGGCTTTAAGTAGGGATGCACCAAATATTTAATATCTATTCGGTATTCAGCCGTGTTATCAAATATTCAGTTTGGCCGAATATCGAAATATTTGGCCAAAATGTATACTTAAAAAAAAAAAAATTTAAACATATTTTTTAAAACCTTATACAACTTCTACGTTTGCAGTCAACTTATAAAGATATTCAGAATAATTAGAAATAAAATCACATTTAAATAAAATAGAATGTTTGTTAAGTATTATTTAAGAAAATTAACCAATCACGAGGATTTTCATAGGAATTATATATGTATAAATGCAAGTTCCTGAACACTGTCCAGTAAATAATCTGTTTCTTGCTAAGATTTTAAGAACAACGTTTAGAATCTCTGAAAATGATCACCCACTCCAGCCACCGATCTAGGATGCATTTAAAAATTTCCTTGCTTAATCAAAGGGAGTAGAGCAGATTTGAATAGATTATATTACTTATTTACCTTTACTTTAGTCTCTTCCTGACAAACAAATAATACATGATCCGATACAATTTTTCTTTCAATTTTTTCACAATTTCTCTTTGATTCTTAATTGTTTATTTTAGAATTTAAGAAATTTTTATTCATTTGTTTTATTTCACAGAAGAAGACATGAAATTTAAAATTTTATTAATTAAAAAAGCTTTATAACTATCCCCTTCTTAATTTTTTCAGCATAAAGTTTACTTGAAAAAAGCTCTTATTTATCAAAATGAAAGTTTCTGTTTTAAATGTTATGTAAAATTGTCTTAAAATTTAACATTTTAATACTTTTAAACTTTGAAATATAAAAGTATTTGACAAGCCGAATATTAGGCATTCAGCCTAACAGTTAGTATTCGGCCAAAATCACTACTCGATGCATCCCTAGCTTTAAGTAACACTGATTGGCAATATGTGTATTGCCAACAGAAAGAGATTGACATGAAAGTAAAAAAGCATCATAAAATGTAACTTTGATTGATTTTCCATTAATAATTCAAAATATATTAATTGGAACTTAAGATAATATAGACACTAACCGTAACGTGTAACCATACAAATGATCAGAATGGGGCAAAACAAACAAGGTTTTTCCCGATAAGTCACAGGCACTACACAAAGAAGCCGCTCTTTCAGCTGCTATCTGGTCATCAGCTGTAATACATGAAAAGAAAGTCTCAAATTACATGACAAGTTAAATATAATATATACAATACAGTCAACTCCTTCAAATCAGTACAGCTTGGGACAAAAGGTTGTACAAATTATAGAATTTTGTGGATTATAGGTCATTACTTTGTTCAGGGTTGCTACCCATATAGGAGAATGAAATTCTCTGACTTTTCCAGGTGCATTTTATGAAAATTTCATTCTAGCGGTGTAATGTGAACTGGACAAGACGACAGTAAAATAAATATTGTACCACGTGAAAATATAAACATTTTCAAATATATGTCACAATTAAAATTTTCACATATGCACCTCACACACAAAAAAATGCTCTTAAGACTGCAATAGAAATTGCTTCCCTTAATAATTTCTGAGTATTTCAAAGTAAGTGTCCTGTAAAATGAAAAAAATATATACAGTAGAAGACCTTTATAACGCAAAACTAAAAACGCAAGGTTGTGCATTACATAGAATTTTGCGTTATATGGATCACATCATTAAATTCACCCTGTAAACATGGCCAAATATGTCTGAAACATATCAAAATACATTAGAATATCTTTATACTGCATTCCTTGTTACCAAAAGTTCTCCAAATTATAAATTTTTGCATAATATAGGTCAGACATTGTTAAATTTACTTTATAAGCATGATCCAAACATAACTGACACAACCATCCCTTATATTAGACATTTTCAAAAATGTTTATTGTAATAATAGTACTTTTTCAGTAAAAATGTCTTAAATTAAAAGATAAAGTTGAACTAATGTATCAAATTTAGTCTTCTAGAGAGTAGCAATATTTTACAATGTGAAAATGCAGGTGCTTTTTATCTACAAAAATCATTGTTTACATCTGAGAAGTTGTGCGCTATATGGAGAATGGATTTATATAGAATTGCGTTATAAAGATCTTCTACTGTATACATATAGTACAATATTTTTGCATTGAATGATAATTTACTTCACCATCTATCACAATCTCACTTATGTTCAACTTTAGGCAAAGGGGGTTGAGAAGCAAACATTTCAGGGTGAAGGTTAAGCAGATTTGAAATGATTTATTAGTTATATTAAATTTCAATAAAAAAATATTGCAGAAAAATTTCAAAAAATTATATTAAACAGTTAAAATTTTCAAAGTATGTGTGGAGATGACAGTTGGAAAAAAGAAAAGAGGAAGAAAAAGGGAAGAGGAAATTTTAAGAGGTGATTAAATAAAACTTATTTGCAGAAACATGGACGATGTTTCTCATTTGCCATGGGACAAAGGTTGTACTTATTTGGCAACCTCCATGAAATTTTATTAAATTCCCTGACTTTTCCAAGATTTTAGATAAAATATAGAAATTCCCTGACTTATTGGACAAATTTCTTAATTCCCTAACTTTTCCAGGTTCTCCAGGTTTTCCAGGTAGCGTAGCAACCCTGTTTGTTTACATTTTTTTTCTCCTGTAACTTTACAATAAATTAATTATTAATGCATAAATTAATCGATAAAAAATAAAGATATTGTAACACATTGTAATATTAAAAACTCATTATACTGAAGGAAAAATTATTTAAATTTTATTTTACAATTTCTTTTGTTTGTTTTTATAATTTTGTAGCATAGTATTAATTGTCATTTGTTTTAGAACTTTTGACCTATAACTTTTCTTGGCATCTATGTATAGTCATTATTCCTTGCTTCGAAACAAAACTATTACTGAAGTCCAGATATTTATTGGTCATAGCCAAACTCTGCTAAAGAGTTACTTTTTCACCTTCATAATCAAACTCTGTGTCAGAATTATCCTGATTTTCAGTGGAGTTTAACAGAATAGTAAATATTTCAAAAGTAAATCAAATTTCAAATTATTTGCTTAAAAGGTGCAAGGGCCAACCCAGTGAAAAAGATTCCATGCCGGAACTCGAACCCGGGCCATCAGTATAGCGCACTGACGTTCTACCGACTAAACCACATGGAACGATACCCAGCCTGGAATTTCTCACTATTACAGGTTGGCAAGGCTACAAACGCAGCACAAGATGGAATATTTTTCTGTGAGCCACCGACATGGGGCAAACACAGACACATAATTAAATCCAGCATCGATAGAATCTATATTAATATTTGGAAATTTTTCCAGAGAGAGACATTCGCCTTGTATACAATATTTCAAATGAAAATCAAATTTCAAATTATTTGCTTAAAAGGCGCAAAGGCCAACCCAGTGAAAAAGATTCCATGCCGGAACTCGAACCCGTGTCATCAGTATAGTGCACTGACGTTCTACCGACTAAACCACATGGAACGATACCCAGCCTGGAATTTCTCACTATTACAGGTTGGCAAGGCTACAAACGCAGCACAAGATGGAATATTTTTCTGTGAGCCACCGACATGGGGCAAACACAGACACATAATTAAATCCAGCATCGATAGAATCTATATTAATATTTGGAAATTTTTCCAGAGAGAGACATTCGCCTTGTATACAATATTTCAAATGAAAATCAAATTTCAAATTATTTGCTTAAAAGGCGCAAAGGCCAACCCAGTGAAAAAGATTCCATGCCGGAACTCGAACCCGTGTCATCAGTATAGCGCACTGACGTCCTACCGACTAAACCACATGGAACGATACCCAGCCTGGAATTTCTCACTATTACAGGTTGGCAAGGCTACAAACGCAGCACAAGATGGAATATTTTTCTGTGAGCCACCGACATGGGGTAAACACATTGAATTTCATTTGAAATATTGTATGCAAAGCGAATGTCTCTCTCTGGAAAAAAATTTCCAAATATTAATATAGATTCTATCGATGCTGGATTTAATTATGTGTCTGTGTTTGCCCCATGTCAGTGGCTCACGGAAAAATATTCCATCTTGTGCTGCATTTGTAGTCTTGCCAACCTGTAATAGTGAGAAATTCCAGGCTGGGTATCGTTCCAGGTGGTTTAGTTGGTAGAATGTCAGTGCGCTATACTGATGGCCCGGGTTCGAGTCCCGGCATGGAATCTTTTTCACTGGGTTGGCCTTTGCGCCTTTTAAGCAAATAATTTGAAATTTGATTTTCATTTGAAATATTGTATGCAAGGCGAATGTCTTTCTCTGGAAAAATTTCCAAATATTAATATAGATTCTATCGATGCTGGATTTAATTATGTGTCTGTGTTTGCTCCATGTCGGTGGCTCATGGAAAAATATTCCATCTTGTGCTGCGTTTGTAGCCTTGCCAACCTGTAATAGTGAGAAATTCCAGACTGGGTATCGTTCCATGTGGTTTAGTCGGTAGAACGTCAGTGGGCTATACCAGAGGTGCCAAGTTCGCACTAATCTTCTGTAATGCGTGGATTAATTTAACCCAGTTTAACAACGTTTCGAACCAGAAAAATTATTTGATGAACCTTTATTTATTTAATTCCAGCTTTCTACGTGTAACTTATTTAATTTCATCACTGAAAAAAAATTCTGGTGGGAAATGTATTAAACCAGGGTTAAATTAACCCACATATTACGGAGGATTAGTGGAAACTTGGCACCTATGGCTATACTGATGGCCCGGGTTCGAGTCCCAGCATGGAACCTTATTCACTGGGTTGGCCTTTGCGCCTTTTAAGCAAATAATTTGAAATTTGATTTTCATTTGAAATATTGTATGCAAAGCGAATGTCTCTCTCTGGAAAAATTTCCAAATATTAATATAGAATAGTAAATGTCATCATCTGTGAAACTCTCTGTAACCAGAGCTTCATCTTAGGAGAACATCCAATCAAGTACAACAGCTAGTAAATTCTTTGCAAAACACAAAACTTCTGCAGATTTCTGTTTTGCACTTTCCAAAAAAAGTTGCCTGATTTTCTACTCTTTTTTTTTTTTAATTTTTTTTTTGATTTGAAAAGTAAAGTTTTACTTCATTGAAGTGCAAAAATTTAAGGGGAAAAACTTAATACAGATTGTCGATCAAATTTCTGCCATTCTTAATTCCTCTCACAAAGTTATCGTGAATTTTCGTTGTTTACATCAGAAACAGTGTGCAGATTAGAGAATCATGGATTTGAAGGAGTTGATTGTATATTTTTAAGTAAATGAAATGGCTAGACAAACATTAGAGACAAAATTGTGGAAATTTGTTGGAGAAAAGTGTATTTATGAAATTTGTGGTTCCATAAATTGACGTTCTTTTTTGGAGTAGCATTATAAAATTATTTATCAATGGATAAAATAATTTAATCAAGGATTTATTACAAACAAGTTTGTCCACCTGTCTATATTTAATCAAAATTTACAGCTAATGAAACAGAAAAAGAAGGCAGATTTTGCTTAGTTTGAAATGAAATAGTTTTACTTCAACTGATTACAACAAATAAAAGTTTTGAAAATTTAGAGAGCCAATCAGATAAGAACCTTTGATGTCCTGAATTAGAGCTAAGAGAACTTTTATTAATATGTTACAATATTTCTATCAAGTTGGTTGTTTGGTTGAGGTTTTTGTTATATGTGTAAGTGCTCTTTTTTTTACTGAGCTTGTAAAACATGATAAATTTAAAGAAATGGTTCAATGACTAGTAACACTGGTGTAAATCGTACTATTAAGTAAAGTGGGCAATAGTTATAAATAAAAGTTTACTTTTCCAAATGAAGTGAAAAAATGTACAGGCCAGGAATTGATTCCCAAACCAGTCAACACAATTCACCCAGACAACCTATTGCCAAAAGGTTGTCTGAGTGATTTATGCTGGTTAGACGTCATTCCAGGTAGCTCAATTGGAAGAGCATTAGTAAATTAAGGCAAAGGTTCTAGGTTTGTTTCATGGACTGGACAATTTTCCACTCAGTTGGAAAAATTTTGACTTGTATGGTATCTTTACCAATGACTATGATTGAGTTTAACATACTTATCTCTCTATACTAAAAAAAGTAGTCAACATACTTCCATACAAAGTTATGGCAAAATAATATAAAAAGAGTAAAGAATGATACATAGATATCAGTTTTAAAAATTACTAAAAAATTTGCACAAAATGAATAAAAAAGCAGATTTTTTAAAAACAAAAAGATTTTTCATTATTTTGATTTTGATTACAGAATTTAAGAAAAAGGAATTTTGTATTTATTTCAGATGAAAAATTGTAACATATTTTATTTAAAAAAAAAAAAAAAAAAAAAAACTTCAATGCACAATTTTTGTAACAGAGATTTGGGACGGGATGGAAAGAATGTATGCTCCACCACAGTGTAACATGCACTTGTACATTCTGGTTTTTAGTACCTCATTTTGCAAGAAAATTTCTAATAAAAAATCGGGAGACAACACATTAGAAGACACATTTCAAACAGATTTTATTATATTAGAATCTAATTAGCACATACTAAAATAGCACAATATTCACTGTGTATGGGACAGGATGGAAAGAATGTATGCTGCACCACAGTGTAACATGCACTTGTACATTCTGGTTTTTAGTACCTCATTTTGCAAGAAAATTTCTAATAAAAAATCGGGAGACAACACATTAGGAGACACATTTCAAACAGATTTTATTATATTAGAATCTAATTAGCACATACTAAAATAGTACAATAATCACTGTGTACTGTTGCATGATTTTGTAAATTTAAATTTAAAAAAAAAAAACATCCAATGGTTTGAAACAGTGACCAATTCAAATGGTCATATATACAGAGGTCATTCCAATCCCAAATACTCATATAATCACATGCACTCTAACTTTTTAAAAAAGGGGGGCAATTAAATATGATAAGAAAGTTGTAAATTTGCAATTTAAAAAAAACTAGAGTAATATTTAGAAAAACTACAGGGGAAATACAAACCACCAGGTAAAGCAGCTCTTTTCTGAATCAAAACAAGTGCAACCCGGGTACTTCTACCTTGAAGGCTTTCTCTAAAAAATAATGTAATAATATTTATTCTTCTTTTAACTATAATGGCATCAATGAACTATCTATAAACACATTATAAATTAAATTCATTTCATTAAAAATGTAAAGAAAAATAGTAATAAAACAAACCTCAAAATCTCCAATTTGTTGGCACATTCTAAACGTTTTTCAGTCCACTGTGGACTGTCCCAATCTAAATCAACAAACAATACAGCTACAGCAGGGACTTCTGTCAAATGCTTAGAAAGCCAGTTCGTTTTCAAAATTCCTTTAGGAACGTACCAATCATAAGAAGTACGCTGAAACAAACAGAAGCTAAAATAAGATTTGGTTCCTAATCTTACCAAAAAATTTTTTTAAAGCTTAAAGATTTAGAGAAAAACAAATATAATAAAATAAGTCATAAAATGAATAACAGCAGATATTGGCATAAGTATTTTAAATAAAAGACAACACTAGAATAAACATATTTTTTAATCAGCGCAACCTGCTGTTGTGGTTACTTACAACCACTGCCATATTTTTATTTAATTTCATTTAGAAAATATTTTTATTAATCTTATATTCATTTAATTTTAATATCTGCATTCTAAAATTATTTTAATTCCCTTTTTTTTCAACCTCCCCCTGTAAGTTTTTCTTTCTGGCATAGCATTTCATTCATTTTTAAATCATAAACGTCGTTTTGAAATCTGTACTTCCGGTAAAAGAATTATCTGGAAAGTTCCATATCTTTCTATTTGTGAAGTCATATCCTTTTGTAGCTCCGCCCCTTAGCCAATAATATTTAAATCAGTTTAATTCGTAATTTCAAAATTCGTAACTCTTTACTAGTGTTTGGCATCTTATCTCAGTGAAATCTATCAAATTTCCTTTTTTAAAAGCAGCTTTTTTATATTCTTTAGCATTGCATTTTATGCCAATGCAGGGCGCCTGTATGTTCGTTCCGCCAAAGTTGGCGTGTTTCAAGTATTGTAGCAAGCCCCCTTTACTCCTCTTTTCGGAGAGCTCATGCGCGTTCAGTTGAGTTGGGATTTCAATGCAGAATGGCTGCCCTTTTGCCATTCTGCGAAGAATTATGTCTGCACCTGCATGAGTGCTCTGTCAACGAACGCAGAGAATGGGTGGATGCCTCTTCCCCTTCTACCAAAAAAATAATAAACAGATTTCGTATCTAAAGTAAGAAATATTAAAAGTGCAAGAATATTTCTTCAAGATTGTGTAATCGGCTACATAGTTTTGTCTTTTTTCTTTTTGTGGCGAGATTCTTTGATCAGTTACTTCTGATTCTTCAGTAAGATGTGGATAAAAATTCTGTTGACGGCATTATTATTATTTTTATTCTAATGGTGCTTTTATTTCGAGTCGTAGAATTGTGATGCTAAAAAAATCATCTAAATGCCTGTGCCTCCACACTCCCCAAAGGAAAAAATTATTTTATTTTCTTTAGTAAGAACGTAGATTGTATGTGTCCATCATAAAAAAAGTACATCTAAAAGAATAAGAGGTGTACTCTACGATAATGCGCTATGTTCTGCAAGAAAAATTGCTTCATAAATAAAAAATTTTCAAGGAAGATTTGTCATCTGTTTATTTCCTTTCTGCAAATGTCTCCATCATTTTCTGTTCTTTCAGGTGAATGCAGGTAATGCTTTTACCTTTTATTGTTTTGTTCTCAATTACCAAATGTATGATAAGTAAATTCAGATTTTTTTTTAATTAATGACTGTTATGTCAAAGTGGTCTTTTGTGGCCACAACAAAATGTTATAACACTATACGATTGATCCTACAAAATTGATTTCTGGATTTATTAATTGGAATTTCAATATCCAAAATAACTTTACAATACTATTCTTTCACCTCCTATTTCCAAACACAACAGCAATCTTTCCTGGTGCCGCGAACCTTTAGAAACCTTTATGACATGACAGTTATTAAGTTATATTTTGATATGAAAATTTGTTTTAGTGTATTATTATTGAAATATTTGATATTTAGAAAAAGTGGCTGCCTTAAATTTTTATGCAATCTTTCTAAAAAGAAAGAGAAAGAATTCATGTAATATTTACAGTTTATTATTAAGAAAAAATGATTGCTTATGATGTTATTTACAAAAATGATGAGTTAAGAAAAATTTTCTTACTTATAAGTAAATGATTGATTTATTGATGCCATTTTGTTTTGATAATATTTCGAAAACAATTATTACATTATTCTGTTGAATTGACTTATTTTTAAAAGGTGACTTCATATGAGATTAATTTTTTACTTCACCACATTATTTTAAAATTTGTTCGGATTTGTTTTGAAATTTGTTCAACATTGTTTTGAAATTTATCACCATGCCTCCAAAAGCAAATTTAAACCTTTGTATTCAACCATTTGATGGAAATCCTCAGACGGTCGAATTTTTCTTCGACCAGTTATCAGATTTGCAGGAATTATATAATTACTCTGAAAAAGAACTTTTTGCTCTTTTCAAGTCAAAATTACAGGGTACTGCATTACATTTCTTTCTCGAAACACAATTTCAATTCAAAAATTCTAACCTTCAAACCATTCGCAAAGAATTTATTAACTATTTTCTGCCAAGTAAAAAATCTGACACTCTGAAGTCTCTTCAAAATTTAAAATTGGATTCTAATGAGTCAGTTAAAAATTTTTCATATCGTTTGGCTAAACAGCTTCGACTTGCGTATCCTAAATTAGATCCAGCTGCTCTAGATTCTTCGAAATTTACTCATTTTATTCAAGCTTTACCTAAGCAAATTAAAAGGAAAATTCTAGAAGAAAACATTTCCACATTTGAGTTGGCTCTTGAACAAGCACAATTTTTACAAGATATCTATGATTCACCACCTACTCAAAAATCTAATCAACATTATGACCAAGTTTATTCTCTGAATAATGAAAATAATGGTGAAAGTTCAAAATTTTCTGATAGTTTTGTTGAACAAGCTCCTATCAGACATAAAAAGGACAGAGTCTATAGAAATTCGCAAATAGCATTCTCGCCATCTGAATCTCATAATGGACATTCTCCTAGACATAGAACTGTTGTTAAAAAAAGCGTGTAACTTACTCTCCCTCACCAGTTAGACATAACGTGGCTTCTAGAAATAAAACAAACTTTATTCAGCATAAGCCAGATCAAAAACAATCTTTCTTTCGGCCAAAGTTTGACAAGTTTTCTCACAAGAAAACTCTTCAGAGTATTTTCGCAAACAAAATGTTATCCAATGTGCCTTTTGTGGTTGTTTTAACCATCTTATGGAGTCATGTTACAAGTTTAGAAATCTACTTGACTCTTCTAGGCAAAATGCCAATCACACTCAACACTCCAATTTTTCTTCGAATTCTTCTCGAAGAAAGAAAAACTTTACTTATTTTTCTAAAAATAAAAATGATGATAAAAATTATCATTTAAACAAGTAAGGGAGATTGGTCCAACTGACCACCATCCCTCCCAATCTTACTCGTTAGGGTCAGTACATTCCTGTGACAATTCAAGCGAATATCAGATTGACAAAAATTCTTCTTCAACTACTTCCTTTTCAAGCGCTGTTACACAGACATCACCAATGGTGCAAAAAATGAACAGACCTTGCTGTTCTGAAAATTCTTTGTCATCAAAGTATTCTTCTCAAATTGAGGATTGTGTACAACAAAGACACGTAATTTGCAGCTCTTTTGACAACACTTAATCACTTCCATGTATAATTATGAATGTTCAACATAATGAGATATCAACTCTCATTGATTCAGGCTCAACATTAAGTTTGTTGGATCATGAATGCTTTAACAGCATTAAATCCAAAATCCATTATAAATGTTTATCTAGAAATGTTTCTGTATCAACTATAAACTCTAAAGTTTTCTTTAAAGGATGTATCGAGATTGCATTCAAAATAGACAAATTCTTTTTTCATCATGTCTTTTACCTTACTGATATAAAGAATGTTAATTTTGAAGCCATACTTGGTTTTGAGTTTATAAACAAACATTCTATAACTATCTCTCCAACTTATAAATCTTTATTAATTAAAGATAAACATATACCTTTTAACATTCAAAAAGAGTCTCCTACCAGTTTTTATTTGAATTCTCAGTATAATAATAATGACAATATATCAGTGCCATATTCTTTTGACACCAATAATGTGCCTATGTAGGAAAATTCTATGTCAGTTAACACAAATAATGGTGCTTATTTTGATAATATGAATGGAAATTTTGGTGATAATTATTTGCATTTGTTAAATAATTATAGAAAATTATCCTTGCAATTACAGTTTTCCAAATAATGGTTTGTTTATAAATAGTGTTGGTAATACTGCTATGAATTATGATAATTCTTTTATGAATGCTAATCTCAATATCAGAAATTTAGAAGGTCATGCTCAAGTTTTTACTCAGTTTCCTAATTATTTTCCCACTCATACAAACTTTGATTATTCTAATGTTATAAATAATATTTCTGATACCAGTAATACGAAAATTACCTCTAATGAAAAAAATGTCATATCTGAAGATGACAATGACATTAGTTATGTTGGTAAAAAGTACACCAATTTGAAAAATGGTAATGAAAAAGTATTGAATTCTAACATGGTACAAACTGTAAATAGAGAATTGATTGCCCCCAATTCTTCTGTTTATTTACATGTCAAATACTTGAATTCCCCATCTGAATATTTTATTTTTAAGCCTGCTTTGAAAAGTAAAGCTCTTATTTTGCATGAATCATTGCATTCTAAATCTTCAATTCAAAAAGATTCATTCTTAGTTGTATGTCAGAATATATCCAAAGTGGATGTTCATTTAAACAAACATACAAGTCTTGGTGAGTGCATTAATGTAGATGAGAATGATATTGAAAAATATTCCTTTGATTTAGATTCAGAAAATGAATATTGTAATTTAACTTTACCATCTGAGGAAATTAAAAGAAAACGAATACAAGAACTGTCACCAAATGATTTTGACTTAAAACACTTGTCCCCACATGAAAGTGACTGTTTACTAAAATTATTGTGCAATAAAGCTCAAGCATTCTCTAAATCCTTAGGCACTTTTGGTCATACGGACCTAGTTAACCCTCAGTTTTCAATGATGAATTCTCATCCGGTGAATGCCACAGGCACTAGAGCAAGAAGCTCTTGACCAGATCAATCAAATGCTAAATGCTGGCATTATAGAAAGATCAAATTCTTCTTGGGCTTGCTCCATGCTGTTAGTTAAAAAGAAAAGAACTGACACGTCAAAACCTCAAAAATATCGTTTAGCTTTAGATCTACGATTATTAAATTATATTATTATTCCTTCTTCATATCCTCTACCTCGCATTCAAAACCTATTAGTACAATTGTCAAAATTTAAATACTACAGTACACTGGACTTACCCTCATCGTACTGGCAGATTGCGGTACCTAAAGAGATGCAAGATAAGCTCAGTTTTACCACTCCATGGGGAATGTTTACCAACCTTCGTCTTGTTTTTGGCTTGAAGACGGCTGCAAGTACTTTTCAACAGTTAATTGATTCAGTTATTCAATCCAAAATTGACTCTTGTTACGCATACCAGGACGACATAGTTGTTGGCGCTAATTCGTTTGAAGAAATGGTTGCAAAACTCACAAAACTCTTGGATGCTCTAATTGCCAACAACATTACTCTTTCACCTGAAAAATGTTCTTTTATGCAAACTAGCATTAACTTTTTAGGCTTCCACCTCACTGATCATAAAATTCTTCCAATTACAAGCAATATTTTGAAAATTACTTCTTTTCCAAAGCCAAAAACTAAGAGGCAGACAAAGAGTTTTATTGGTTTATGTTCATTTTACAGGTCAATCATACCTCATTTTGCTAAATTAATTACTCCTCTTATTGAAATCACCAAACCTAAAAATAAATTCTGTTGGAAATCTGAACAAGAAAATGCATTTAATAAATTGCAAGAAATTTTTTTCCATAAACCCATGCTCAATCTTCCAAATTGGAATGAGACCTTCTATGTTAATACAGATGCCTCAAAGACAGCAATTTCAGCTGTTCTTATGCAAAAAATTCAGGATGAACTTCACCCCATTTCTTATTACTCCAAAACTTTATCTCAATCTGAAAAACAGTACCCAGCCATTAAACTGGAACTTTATGCCATTTATAAAGGTATAACAGCTTTTAAATATTACATTTTTGGCAGACCCTTCATTCTTTTGTCTGATGCTAAACCTCTCAATAATTACAAAAAATCAACATCTCCTGCTGACATCACTACACGTTGGATGTTAGAACTATCTGAATACTCTTAAACATTCCAGCATGTTCCAGGCAAAGATAATGTGTTAGCAGATTTTCTAAGTAGGACACCTCATATTCCTACTGAAGATCTCCATACTAACCCTGATCTCATTTTTGAACAAGAAGTACTGCCTATTGTTGATGATCAAAATGACCTGCATAATGAAATTGCTCAGTATCCATGTGGATTAATTGGTAAAAAACATCATAACTGCCATCTTCAAAGTGACCCTCCATCTACAAATAATGTTAGTAATGAAGACTCATTGTTAGAAATTTTTGATCAAACCATCCTTTCTGAACAACAAAAAGATCCTCAAATTAAGAAAATTTATGAAGATATTAAATCTAATAAAAAATCTAAAAGTTTAAATGGTTATTACATTAATCCAAGTAATGAGTTGCTTTGTTATAATGGACACTTCTCTTCAGAAGACATTGAATTACATAGAGCTGTTTTACCATCTTCACTTAGAGCTAAAGCTTTAAGAATTACTCATATTACTCATACTGGTATTAATAAAACCATTGTTAATTTAAAGAAAAGATTCACTTGGAAAACTCTAATTTCTGATACAATTAATTATGTCAACTCTTGTGAAATTTGTTTAGTAAATAAAAATCATAAGAAAAACACTGCTCCATATCTGCCAGCACCTATTCCTATAGCTCCCAATCAAAAAGTTCCGATGGATTTACTTGGTCCTATGAGAAATCACCAGTTTGTTATGACTGTAATCGACCATTTTTCTCGTCATCTTGAATTATATGCCTTGAATAGCATTCATGCTGAGTAGGTGACTAAAGCTCTGTTGAATTACATTTCCACTCATGGAAAACCCGAGTTAACTCTTACAGATCATGGTTCCCAGTTCACTAGTGATTTGTTTTCTTATTTCAACAAAAAACTTGGCATAAAACTAGAGCACAGTACAGTAGCGCATCCACAGGCTAATGGATTGGGTGAGAGATGTAACACTCAAATAAAGTCAGCTGTCAATAAAATGGCTTCCCAAGGATTTGATGTTCCAACTGCTTTAAAAATTCACTAGTCCATATACAACGCTACACCTCATCCAGCCACAAAATTTACTCCAAATCTTCTTCATTTTGGAAGGGAGGTGAATGATATTTATGCCAATTATAAAACCCATTTTTCCTGGAAAATCCTTAACACTGCATATGAAATCCACAAATTAATGGATGTAATTGAAAAAGTATACTACCAAGCTTACAAAAATAACGAGTCTTCTAGACAAAAAATGTATCAAAAATCAAGGGAAAAATTAAAATTTACTAATATCAAAGTTGATGATATTGTTTATGTAAAATTTCCCAGTGTATTTAACAAAAAAAGTACAAGGACCTTATATGGTAAAGAAAATAATTTCACCTGTACTTATTCAAATTCAAGATTGCAATAATAATCAAGCATCACCTGTGTTAATTCATACTAACAGAATCTTGAAACTCCAGAAAAGAAATGAAGCATTGCTTCATCCTTCTGATTCATCTAGAAGTGCAACACATGATCAAACGACTGTTGATAGTGCATCTTCTTCTCCTGTGAAACGACATATGCCTTCTCATCAGGGTTGGCAAGGTTTTTCCCAGCCCCGGTAAATACCATGGTAAAAACCGGTATTTACCGTCCTGGGAAATACTATGTTTTTCCCACATGGGAAAAACTGACTATTGAAAACATAAATTCAAAACAACCTTTAAAATTATCAAAATTCGAATTCTAAGTAAATAGCTTGAAAGGTTAAAAGAAAAAGAGAGAAAATGAAGATCTACAAAAACAGACAATGGAGTGTATTTATTTAATTATTTACACACCACACATATACCTAAACATTTACCAATTATAATTGTATTGATATTCTTCGTCTTCCACTTCCACATTGGATTTTAGCATCATATGATAAAATACTAATTTAGAAGCTTTTTGTAAACCCAGCCTATTTCTAATCTTGTTTTGGATGAAAGAAAATTTAGAAAACATACGCTCCAGAAATTCCGATGATGCAGGACATCCCTCAAGATGTTCCATTAATTGGAGAAATTCTGCATCTATTCCAGTTTTACTTAAATTCTTCCACCATAGTGCAAATGAAATAGTGTTTGTAATGTCTTCGGAAAATGTGCATCTTCTGACCTAAACTGTATTGTGTATTGTAAGTACTTTCGATTTAAAATCTTCAAATATTCACGAGCAGATTCCTCCTGATCCTGTGATAACTTTTCACATTTATATTTCAGATTATTCAGGTGTGCCAAAAAACAGACTCTGGTCATTGCTTTATCAAAGCTAAATTTCACTTTGCTGAAATGTGGATTGAGTTCTTTAATTTGAAGATGCTTTAGGTAAATTTCACAAGCATCAGCAATATTGGCATTATTATCGTGTTGTAACTTCGTAAGGGCTTTTGGTTGTACATATTTTTTCCTTCTTTATTTACTTACTATTTACTAAGATGGAGATTATTTACTAAACAATGTTGTTATCAGTTTTATCTTCGTGATTATCCTCAATATTGTTAGTAATAAAAGTTCTTAAATAAGTTATTTGTGAGTTCCACCTTGTTTCACCTGGAATTTGTAGTTTAACTGAATTGGCATGCTCTTTCAATAAACTCCCAGGGATAAAGTGATTTCTAAAAAATTTCTGAATTTTGACAACATTAGCCACAACAGAATCAGTAGTTACATTCTTGCCAAGAATATTTAAATAATGTGATGCAGATCCATATGTAACTGGTATAATATCTTCCGTTTCAAGATTCTGCTGCATTGTAAGCATTTTCTGTTCATTATCTGAAATGAAACTTTTTACCGTGCATCCATATGTAGCTTCTGCTGCAATTTTTGCCCCATGATCAAGATTTGTACAATACTCACTCGTTTTCTTATTTTTCCTGAAATCTATTGCAGAAAGAAACATACTTTTTCCATTACAAAATATGAAATTGGCTATAACAGGGTCATTATGTACATTACTCCTTCCATCTTGCATGAGAGTAACAGTTCTCCCAGCTATTTTCTCTACAGCAGATTCTTGAACTTCTACTTTCAATAATTCTTATTTATTTATATTCCTTTCCTACAAAATAATTTTAAACCTAAGGGAAATTTGTAATTACTATTTGTATTTCTATCCTTAATTTTACACATCAGATTCAGAAAGCCAGAATATTTCTTATATTTATATTGTCATTTGGAAGTTTTTCCCAGTATTTACCACCTTTTTCCCAGTATTTACCACTTTTTCCCGGTATTTACCAGTTTTTCCCGGTGGGATGGGAAAAACAAGTTTTGGACGGGAAAAAGCCAACCCTGCTTCTCATACTACTAATTGTGATTCTCCTCAAATTCACACCACTTCGAAGTCCCAACAAACATCTTCGCATTCACATAGTTCGGTGCATTCTCAAGCATCTAGTAGTAAAACTTCCACTACAATTCTAAATAAATCTACTCAAAGTAAAAAAATTATGATCTTCGTCCTCGCAGCCATAAACACTATAAAATATAAATTAATCTTCAATTTTATTTAGGATGCCTTTACCACTGTAAAAAATCTCATCTATGCTAGCTAGATTGGATTGTCAAATACGAAGACTGACTGTTTATTTTATTTTTTTACTTCTACCAAAGCTGCAGGCAGCATTTGTGTATTTTTTTAATATTTATTTTTTTTAAGTCACCTTCGCCTTGACACTGTGGAATTGTCATCCTGCAAAGGTATGTAGAACTTATTTTCGTTTACTATGTTACTTACTGAAATATTTTCTTCAAAACCTTATTCATTTTTTAGAATTTATATGTATTGTAAAGAAAAAAAAAATGTGCTGATAGCTCAGAATTTTTAATTTCAGTATTTGATTTAAATATTAAGACAGATTCTTAGAAAAATCAAATCAAAGTTTTAAAATTCATTATTTTAGTTGCAAATGAAGTGTCATTGATTGCTTTATTTTGATATGGTATTTATCTTAAAAAGTAAATTGTTATTGACATAAAATATAATACGAGTACATATATCATCCCTTTCCCTATTGTGACTTTTAGACTAATTCAAAATGTTACTTTGTTCTTAATTATAATTCATGCATGTTCTAACAACTAACCTCTTTCTAACATCTAAAAAAATAATAGTGATAGTTATGCATGCTAATACATCTACTATTATTATTGGTGTATTATGTAAAGTGGTTGAAAATATATTACGCTTCTTAAGTGTTTGAAAATTCACAAATTGGAGGAATATTTGTGCACATGAAAATTTTGCACTTTGGATCCAAAGGTACTATCCAAAGATACTCTCCAAAGATTATTTTAAGTCTTTACAAAAAAAAAAAAATACTTATGTATTTTACATGAAAAAAAGTATTAACATGTTTATACTTCCAAAGATTACTTTAAGTTTTTACAAAAAAAATACTTATATATTTTACATAAAAAAAATGTAACATGTTTATACTTACAAAGATTGTTTTAGGTCTTTACATAGAAATACTTATGTATTTTACATGACAAAGAAATAGTCACATATCTATTCTTACAGATGTTTGAATTAAACATAATTCGATAAGCATTTCAGAATATGGTAGTATAAATATTTTGTGTGATAATTTTTTGTAAGACAAATGTTATTAAAGTTATGTGGTACTACACTTATGAGAGCTTAAAAATCCTCTCTTTGCATTTATTTTCTTTGAAAGTATTATTATTGTTGTTGTAGAATAACACGATATTAGTTATTCACCTAAGAAAAGTTGATTAATTAAAAAGTTCTATATTTATATATAAATACTTTTAATGAGAGTGTAAATATTCTCTCTTGACTATTTACTTACATTTTGAATTTATGTTATAGAAAATTCTCGGATGAGTAATTTATTGAAGAATTGATAAAAAAAAAAATTGAAATGTAGTTCATAGACTGTGACTTGAAATAGAATTGTGATTTAAAGGTACTACTTTAAATTATTGCTATTTTCTTTTTCTTTAAAAATAGAAAGGTTTTATTACTAATGTTGTATTATACTGAATGATGCAAAGTCATCATTCATATGTATGTCAATTTGTATCATATAATATTATTTGTTTATGTGTACATTATTACAATTTTTTCCCCCACTCTCTTAATATAGACTGATCTTACTTTACAGTGTTGTATTTGCTATTTCACATATCAGTGAATGAACTTTTAGCAACTTTATTTTGAAAGAGATTGTGTACCTTTTGTCAGAAGAATGTAACCGATTATTTTTTTTATTTTGTTTCTCATTATTTGAAGTTATATGCATGTTGTATATGTATATAGTTTAGAAAATATTGGCTCAATGTCAAAATTATTAAATTTCTCCATCTTACCAATATTTTCTTTTGGGGAGGTCGGAGTAATATGTTGTGGTTACTTACAACCACTGCCATATTTTTATTTAATTTCATTTAGAAAATATTTTTATTAATCTTGTATTCATTTAATTTTAATATCCGCATTCTAAAATTATTTTAATTCCCTTTTTTTTTCAACCTTCCTGTGTAAGTTTTTTTATCTGGCATAGCATTTCATTCATTTTAAAATCATACACGTCGTTTTGAAATCTGTACTTCTGGTAAAAGAATTATCTGGAAAGTTCCATATCTTTCTATTTGTGAAGTCATATCCTTTTGTAGCTCCGCCCCTTAGTCAATAATATTTAAATCAGTTTAATTCGTAACTCTTTACTACTGTTTGGCATCTTATCTCAGTGAAATGTATCAAATTTCCTTTTTTTAAAGCAGCTTTTTTATATTCTTTAGCATTGCATTTTATGCCAATGCAGAGCGCCTGTATGTTCGTTCCGCCAAAGTTGGCGTGTTTCAAGTATTATAGCAACCATGAGTGCTCTGTCAACGAACGCAGAGAATGGGTGGATGCCTCTTCCCCTTCTACCAAAAAAATAATAAACGGATTTCGTATCTAAAGTAAGAAATATTAAAAGTGCAAGAATATTTCTTCAAGATTGTGTAATCGGCTACATAGTTTTGTCTTTTTTCTTTTTGTGGCGAGATTCTTTGATCAGTTACTTCTGATTCTTCAGTAAGATGTGGATAAAAATTCTGTTGACGGCATTATTATTATTTTTATTCTAATGGTGCTTTTATTTCGAGTCGTAGAATTGTGATGCTAAAAAATCATCTAAATGCCTGTGCCTCCACACTCCCCAAAGGAAAAAATTATTTTATTTTCTTTAGTAAGAACGTAGATTGTATGTGTCCATCATAAAAAAAGTACATCTAAAAGAATAAGAGGTGTACTCTACGATAATGCACTATGTTCTGCAAGAAAAATTGCTTCATAAATAAAAAATTTTCAAGGAAGATTTGCCATCTGTTTATTTCTTTTCTGCAAATGTCTCCATCATTTTCTGTTCTTTCAGGTGAATGCAGGTAATGCTTTTACCTTTTATTGTTTTGTTCTCAATTACCAAATGTATGATAAGTAAATTCAGATTTTTTTTTAATTAATGACTGTTATGTCAAAGTGGTCTTTTGTGGCCACAACAAAATGTTATAACACTATACGATTGATCCTACAAAATTGATTTCTGGATTTATTAATTGGAATTTCAATATCCAAAATAACTTTACAATACTATTCTTTCACCTTCTATCTCGAAACACAACACCTGCAACCACAGCAATCATTTTACTTGCAACCCATCACGCATTATGAAGATAATCGAATTTCAAAATTTATGATTTGTAAAATTCTCGGAATCTTCTTATGCTGTTTTAACAGTTCAGACAAATTATTCATACTGGAATTTTAGACTTCTTATAACTCAACATTTTACATTTTTAAATATTGAATTTAAATATCTTTTTAATTTACAATGAAGAATGTAAAAAAAGTAATCCATTTATTGAGAATAATTTTACTGAAAAAATATATTTTATTAAATTATGTAACAGGTACACTTAATATGTGCAACGCTGCTTCAGCTAATGTATTAGTACTACGTAGGTCACTCCTATAAAGGGACCATATTCTCTAATCGTCCTCATAGGACTTTTCTTTGCCACATACTTTTCTATGCACTCTTTTTCACTGTAGTAAATAACCACATATGTCTTAAGTTGGGTGCTATCTGATTTCATATGATGACCAGTTTCATAATAGAGGTCAACCATCAAAAGTAAATCTGACAGTTTCAAGGTGCAGTTGGCAAAAAATAAATAAATAAAATAATGAAAAAATAAATAAAAGAGAAAGAACATCCCCAAACATTTTAATCACCAAATTGTCTCATTAAAAAAGCAAAATAGTGATTTGACTGGAAATTATATATTCTTTCAATTTACATTTTTTTTTTCCATTCATCGTCTTCATGCTGAAATTGTACAAAACTTTGAAATTTTCAATTTGAACACCTGATTTTGACATCACATTTGGCTTTGTTGTTAAATTTTACTTTAAGGATACCGAATGGGAGTCACTCAGTTAAGTAGTATTGGAGTTATGAAGATTTGAAATTTGGACCTCCTAATGTTAAATTTGTGTTTAATTGTGCAGTGCAAGTAGTTTTATAAACATAAATCTAGAGCTACTTTCCAGAATAAGCTATAAATTTATAATTCACATGAAACCTTTAGAAAGCGATTTTATTTTTTCAAAATTAATATGCTACAATTCATAATTTTTTTGAAAAAATACATATTTTTAATTTTTAAAAGAAAGCATGAATTTTAACCTATGTTTTTTTTTAACAAAAATCTATTTCTAGAAGCTTTAATTATGATAATTTAAAATTACAACTCATTCTGCCATGTAGTTATTGAGCTATGCTTAAAAAAAACTACCCACATTTCAATCTGTTTTTCAGCAATTACAAATGGATTTAACATTGGAATTCCAAATTTTAAACCTTGATAATTCCTAAACTACTTGAACGAATAACTTGTCATTTGTCATCCTTAGGTAAAATTTACAGAAAAAACCAAATGTTGTGTCAAAATTAAAAATTCAAAGTTTGGTAAATTTTCAGTAGTTAAAAAATATAAACTGAAAATTTCATAACTTCCAGTTGGAATGGCTATTTCTGTTTTTTTCTCTGAAAATTTAGACATTAAAGTGTTTTGTTGTTTATTGGCATGCAAGATTCATTGGATTGAAGGGATTCTCTACAATTTGTTTAAAAATGAAAACCATTTTTTTTTTTCAGTATAAATCCAAAACACATCACATAAGAGTTTTCTCCTTAGCTGATAAGTTTCTTCACTAACTACCATAATTTCTAATATAAACTTATTATCTTTTATGCTTTTAACTCTTTATATAGTTCTTTGAAACAGTTTTCAACCATAGTTTAATTTTGTCACATTTCCTTTCAAAAGGGTTAACGGGTCTTATTAGTTATTTTGTGCATGTTTAATGTATCCCAGCATTCCTACTCATTTCCCCGCTTTTGTAATAAAGTGCTTACAACTGATATGATACGATATACATCCTATTTGAATTACATACTACCACTGTGAGAATGGAAAGAAAACTTTCTTCTGTTTTCATCATTCTAGTTCATAGGATGGCCTTTTTGAGACTGATGAAGAAAGATTCTCGAAATACATTGTATTAGCTTATTTTTTTAATTTAACAAGTGCCTTTCTTTGGTATTATTAGACAAAACTTTAGAAGTCGTGATTTTGTTGACGTTCAAAAAATATTTAGAAAAAAAATCTCGCTTAAATACAAACTTAAAAATAACTTGACCATTAAGACAATGCAAGAAACTTCCTCATTTAGTTTTTCCTGCCAATTTCAAGGAATCTGTTTTTTTACCTTTTTCATCTTAAATTCAACTGAACAGTGTGTATAATAGGGTGGATCGTAGAATAAAAATTTTTGAATTCAAAATCGGCCGGTGTGCAAAAGTTGCGTATTGTGTTGCTTATTATGTAAAAAAAAATTCCGCCCCTTGAATTGATATCTTCATGCGCCCCAAAAGGCTCGAAATCCTAGAATTTTAGCTAAATTACGCTAATTTTCCTGAATTTTAATAGCTATTAAAAAAAATTAATTTGTTATTGGCCCATTGTAGATGCAATGCTATTATGTCCCCTGATCATATGTAAAAAGTTTCAAATCCCTTGAACATCATCTTAATGCACCCCAAAAGGCACTCTTACCTATTATTATTATTTGATGCTTATTAAAACTGAGGAGTTAAATGTAAATAAGGAAAAGGAACATATATAGCCGAAATTAATAAAAATTTGTGTAAATCTTGATTTTTACTATGCAACAGTATCTTCATACAAACCTAAAATAAGTCAAATTTTGTCAGATTTCATACTGTTTTAACCCTGTTGGGGCACGTGAAGATGATGATGTAGGGATTTGAAACATTTTACATATGGTAAGGGGACATAATAAGATTGTATCCACAATGAACCAATGGCAAATTAATTTTTTTTTTAAATAACTATTAAAATTCAGGAAAATTAGCATAATTTAGCTTAAATTCTGTGATTTCGCCCCCCTTGGGGCGCATGAAGATGATGTTCAAGGGATTTGACACTTTTTACATATGGTAAGGGGACATAATAGTATTGTATCCACAATGGGCCAATAACAAAATAATTTTTTAATAGCTATTAAAATTCAGGAAAATTAGCATAAATTCGAGGATTTCGCGCCCCTTGGGGTGCATGAAGATATCGATTCAGGGGGTGAATTTTTTTTTTACATAATAAGCAATACAATACACAACTTTCGCACACCGGGCCGAATTTGAATTTAAAAAAAAAAGTTTTCTATGATCCACCCTAGTGTATAAATGGTTACTTTGTTTGATGGCCCTCACTATATCAATTACATTTGTTTTTAAAAAAAATGTTTAATTGATTGGCATCTTAAAATATTAGAACATAGTACATGGAAAAGATGGGCAAGGCCACTGAATCATACAACATGCAGATATTTTTCTCCAGCTAAACCGAAAGCTGCCATCATATTTGGAACATTGTAACCCATGATTTCAAAAATTTCTTGAAGATTACGATATTTTACAATGAAATATGAAAATACCCAGTTTTTGATTAATTATCAGAGTTGGGCAAATTTGTAATCTCGATTATCCACAATGTAATTATAAGCTGATTGCATATACCGTATATCCCGGCGTATAACACACATCACTAATTTGACAGTATATATTTTTATTTCAAGCATATACTGCTGTATAACACACATCAAGTTTTCCCCGCGAAAACAAACCAAAAATACTTAGACCCAAAAATGTTAACATTCCAGAAGTTTGTCATTGATAAACGAAAGAAGAAAAACTATGATTGTCTCAAATTGGAAACATGGACGATATGCCAGTAATGTTTGATATAACAGGAATCAAAAGTGTAGAAACAAAAGAAGTAAAAACTGTTCCATTTAAAAGTACGAAACACGAAATATCCTGCTTCACAGTGGCCCTTTCTTGCTTAGCTAAAATACCAAATTAAAACCAATGGTAATTTTCAAATGGAATCAAAGACACTTGGTAATTTCCCAAATGGTGTTTTTGTTCATATCCACGAGAAGGGCTGAATGGGTGAAAATCGGTTAAAATTGTGGATAAAAAAAGTTTTGGAAAAGCATCCAGCAGCTTTAAGAAAACCAGAAAATCACTTAGTTTGAGATATGTTTAGATCCCATAGAACAAACATAATTTTAAAAAAAGAATAAATGAATTTAATCATATTTATGGCTAGAAGAAAGCGACGGTAAGGATAAAATACACGAAAGCGACAGTTGGTGAAGATGATGACATTCTCGAAAACATAAATAAGAACGAGTATAACGAACATTTCATGTTAGCTGATAAGAAAGATTAAGTTTGTTTTGAAATATATATTGTAAGTTTCTTTGTTTATATTGATTTATAAATGCATATAACTCTAAATATCTGGAATGTTTTCTACTTCTGATTTTACATCAACCATTTTATATTTGGTGTATAACACACACATGGAAAAATGAAGTGATTTTTTAGTGTCAAAAGTGCGTGTTATACGCCGGGATATACGGTAATTGATTATAGTTACACACATTCAAACGCAGAAACTTTGTCAAATAATGTGATGAGGCTGGTTCAGGCTACAGTGCTGCAAGAATTTTTTATGACATGTAATTTTAACTATAATTAATATAAACAATTAAAATGTAGTTACATTGCAGATAATTACAATTACAAATTTGCCCAACTGTGGTATTTACCCTAGGCTTGTGTAAATATCCGGGTATATACACAAAAAATAAATACCTACCTGCTGGGTACTTACTCTTCCTACATCACTGTATTGAACTCATAATTAATCATACTGACAAGAAGTTTAGCATTATTTTTATAAACTAGGGGGCCCTGCCCCCTATGAGCTATGCTCGTCAATGCTTGTTCAGACACCGCAGACTCTAACAGCACGCTAATTTGATTGTCATTAAAAAGATTTCAGAAGATTGAATTATAATTAAAGTAAACAGTTAAGTAAGAGTATTACTCATGCACAAAGGGTTCCGCACAATAAATATATTAATTAGTAACCGTATTATACAAAAAAATCATTGCAAAAAGAATAATAAGACTGTAAAAAACCATACAACATAGGGTTGGGTATAACTGTATATACTAGAAAAGTGTAAATGGATATACCAAGAAAGTTCAGAGAGATATGAATCCTAAATATTATCAAATATTGCTATTCTGTATAAGTCTTTTTTTAATCTTATTCTAATCTGTTTGTGATAACCTTAATTTGGTGCTGACATAAAAGTAGTGCATATTTATAAAGTTCATTTAGCATTTCATAAATCTAAATTTGGCATAATAATGATCTTTTCTTTTTACAGTGTACCTAAAACAAATCCCTTGTTCAAAGTTTAAACTTGGCATCATATTTTCTGTTTCAGATTTCACATTGATTTTTTTTTCTACTTTATGTACATGATGAATTATTAAAACAAATTTGGAAATATGGCCTACAATGTAGAGTGTGACATCATAAAGATAATTAAAAATATTCTTAAGAAACATTGTAAGAAATAGTTATGAAGGACGTTTCAGAACATATTTTCTGTTTCAGATTTCATATTGATTTTTTTATACTTTTATATGTACATGGTGAATTATTAAAACAAATTAGGAAATATGGTCTACAATGTAGAGTCTAATAAAATAATTAAAAATATTTTTAAGAAACACTGTAAGAAATAGTTATGAAGAATTGTTATGAAACACACTAAAAATATTCTTATAAACATAAACAAAGTATTATATTATTTACTGTTACGCTATTTATTTTTTCACTGTATTATACATTCATGCTTTATAAGGTTGGTGATGACTTTGGTAAAATCATGACTGCAACATTCGCAAATAGTAATTGGGAGGGGAGAGAGAGGGAGCAGTAAATGCTCTAATAAGGAAATACTTCTGTGCAGGAGTACATGAATTACACAAGTACTGTATTTTCCTGCATATAATCCGTGGATTATCTGTTAAAAAACCTCAAAATTTTTAAGTGCGAATTATCTGCTGAAATTCTTTTTAAGCACAAGTTCATGTCAGATGTATCCAGTTTCTACCGGCACACAGTGGAGTATTTGACCTAAAAACCTGGCCAAAAATGCAAAAATTAAAATTTTGTCAACAATTGTAAAAATCACATTTTTTTAATAGCTAACTAATTGGTGCATCGATCTATGTCTATTTTAGGAACCTGAGTTATATCCGTTGGCTCCTGGTCTCAGCTGAAGAGGAAGTTTCTTTCCGAGAAGACATGTTTTTTTGTTGTATTTTGGCATTGTTCTTATGTTTAAATATAATTTTTTTGTGGCTCAATGAATTGTTGAATTGAAACTAAACAGGGCTTATGTGTTTAACAAAGGTCAGAGCTTAGTGTTAAACTATGCGTTAATTTAAACAGTTTCATTTTTAATGTAATAAAAAAACATTAAATGTGTAAAAGGGTTATTTTTAAAGCGTTTTTGGCTCTAATTTATGCATATCAAAAGCTTTTTAAATATATGCCACAAGTCTTGAGTGTCAATTTCTGCAAAAAAAATCTTCCGCATATTGTTGCTATTTTTTTGGGGGGGGATGACTATTTAAATACTCTGTTTTGCAGCCACCGAATTGAAGAGATAATAACCATATATTTACTGTCGTATTGCAGGTTTTTAGTTCACAGGATATTACCAGAGAGCTTTTGCACCTACATATTCTGTCTGTATGTATGTATGCAACTCAATATCTTTTGATAGAAATATCCGATCGCCTTCAAAATGTATATACTTATTTATTGAAAAAGGGTTCCCTAATTAGGTCTTGGGACTCATGTGTGTAACATAAGGAGAGAAAGGAGGGAATTAACCCTTTCGAGGGCGGTGTCCTTAAAAAGGGATACCTAATTTTAATTCCAAAACTGACAAACGGCACCGAGAAAATTTTATTAAAATTTTCCTTTTATAATGTACATAAAAATAAGCAACTTCATATTTTCTAATAACTCCGTTTACCAACTAAAAAGAGCAAGCGATACAGTAACGAGACCCTACAACTTCTTCTTCCAGCAAGGTCTGATGGTAGTCCCGATAAAAGCCAAGAAGGGACTGATGAAGAAGAATTCTGAAGAGTCATTTTGAAACTGGCAATATATTAAATACATTCAAAAACTAGCAATGTATACTATATAGACTCCACTTTACTGAACCTACTATTAAATATAACACTATTAACAGGGTTGGCTTTTTACCGGTAAAAACTGGTTTTTACCAGGACATGGTAAAAACTAGGTTTTCACCGGTAAAAACCTGGGAAAAAGTAATGAAAACCTTAGGATACAATAAACTCTACTTGTAGTCATTAAACTGTATTTTAACTAATACTGTTGATAAAAACTGTATTTTCATGTAAATGACGTCTTTTTATATAGAGAGAGAACTTGTTAGTTGTTTTTGATTTTAAAAAGTATTAATATTATATAATGTGTGGGATAAAAATATCATCAACAATGCAACTTTGACTGTAATTGTTTTTATCTCAATATGAAGGTTGAAGTTCAACTAAATGCCAAGTAAAAAGATTTTAGCAAGAATTCTAGATGAATTCCAATATTTATGTTTACAAGCATATTATAATATCAATTTGGTTGAATTGCCGTGACCTACTAAACATATTATTTAAGTAAATAATAAATGTTGTATAAAATTGAAAAGCTAATAGATATATTCATTTGTAGTTATAAGCCAAGTGAATCTTTAAGTTGTAAGATAAAAATCCTACATACATAAAAAGAGATGTGAAATAAAAAATTAGTCAATTCTCGAAAGCTGCTGATAAAGTACTTTAATCGGAGATTTTACCACATTTTCTATTCCCCATCAATAAATAGAACAAAATATGTTCAGTATCCGTTTTACAAAGCAGGTTTCCATTTCCTTTTGATGAATGGTAATGGATTTGGCTTTAGAACCCTTTCATTTTTTAGAATGTATGACAGATGCAGATCAATGCACAAAAATCAAGATCTATTAAGTGAAGCACAAAATGAAATGGCAAGGGATTGGCTCATAGATTTTATTCACCTGTTGGCATGTGAAGCTGAAGAAGAAACTAACTATTTCCAAGAAGCTTCTTTGAAACAAAAGATGTAAAAGCCAAAGTTTGGTGGAAAGTATTAAAAAACAAAAAAATTAATCTTGAATTCATACATTTAATGGGGAATCTTCACTCCATACCTTGTAGTTCTTTATCCATAGAGTAAATTTTTTCGAAGTTTTCATATATCCACGGTAAATTAAGAAATAGACTTGTACAGAAAGCTACAAAGCTTGTATTTTGTTATAGAATGCTAAGAGGGTCTAAGAATATAAATTGGTAAACCGTAAATTAACATTTGAAAAAACTACATTATATGATAATATTTGTAAGCATTTGGTTTTCATCAAAATGACTAAGGTGATAAAAGTGTACTAACAATTTCTCTTTTACTTTTGTTTTAATTAGTAAAGTATTCTGCATTAAGATAAATATAATAAATATTGCAGTGTGCATTCTCATAGTAATAGTTATGGTAATTTTCAGGTTTAATAATGATAAATGTACAATAACATCTTAAATTCTGAATCTGTGTAGGAGGAAAACATGGATGAAAGTTTTCCAGACTTTTTAAATTCCTTAAAAACTACTATTTTCATATAGCATTCATTCTTTTACTTACCTAATCAGAAACTAAATTAAGTGAATATTGTCATATGGAATTATGGTATTAAATACCCAGAAAACTTTCATCCCTGGGAAAAGGAAAAATTGGTAGATACATTTTCATAAAAGTGACAAAAGTCAAACTAATAAGTTTTTTCAAAGGTGGTAAAAACCCTGGTAAAAACATGTTTTTCCAAAGACAGTAAAAACCATGGTAAAAACTGGCCATGGTTAAAACCACCAGACGGTAAATACCGTCCAACCCTGACTATTAAACATAAATTAAATGCAATACAGTATGGAACCATTTATCCAGAAACCAGTTATCCGGAATGCTATTTCTACAAGATTGATTTCAGAAACTTTGCAGAAAAAAGTGTCATACACTGCCAGTTTGACATATGCATTGCTTGAAACAATTGTATAATTTGATGACAGCATCTAGTATTTGAAATGGAAACATATTTAGTTGTATTTTAGATGTTTTAATTTTTATGCAGAAGAAACAGAAGAATTTTTGTTCCCAAGGGATTCCCATAAATTATCTTCTTTCAAATTCTGATAAACTTTTGATCTTTCTTGCATCTGATTTTAATCCAAGTAATCTAATAATTTAAAATCAGAAATAATGTCACAACCACATATAATCCACAAAACTTATAAAATAGATGCAGCTTTAATGCCCAACCAGTTAACCGGAAAAGCCAGTTATCCAGAATACATCTGACCCCAACCATTCCGGATAAATGGTTCTGTACTGTAATTATTATTAAATGTAATAAGCATTATTAAATGTAAATAATAAATTTTATATATAGTAAAATTAAATACATTTAATTAAACATTAATATAGTGAATAAGACAAACCTATCAACAATTACTTTCCTCTTAAAACCAGTAAATAGTTAAGGTTACAAGTCGCTCAACTTCCAAACTTCCTTCGGTAATGTTAAGTCAATGGACATGTGATTTATTCGGATTTTTAAAATATCTACTTAGTAAATTAATATTTTAACTTCTTTTTTCTTTGTGTTCTTCTTAAATGATGGCTCTTTTTTTTCTTAATTGTCAAAATATTTATAGAATGTATATTTATATGTGAAGTGTTAAAATCTTACTTACACTTCGTCAGCTTTTAAGATATAAAATATTAATTTGTATGTATACTTCATAGTATGCTAAAAATTAGTTCAGTGAAACGCATAGGACAGTTAAAAATGTCCATTCAGCCATTTCTGTGAATAAACAGAAATGTACTTGAGAATTTTTGTGCAGCCCTGTATATGATCTATAGAATGTATCCACACCAAGTAATATTTTTAAAAATATTGTTCTATTTTAAAACGCCTATCACAACTACAAACGCACTTCCAGCAATTATTGGTCATAAACTTCAATAGTTAAAAATTTATTCTTCAACCATATTCTTTTGTGTGTCCCTGTAAATGAATGATATATTCTATGCACACCATATTCTACAATAAGTGCCTTAGTACACCTTAGTGTTGTATATAAGTTTCAGCATGTTTAAAAGTGTGATATCATTAAAATACAGAACAAACAATTTTTCCCCATAGACCATAATGTAAGGGAATTCTTTTGGGTGTCTCTGTAAATGAACCGTAAAGGCTATAGACTTTATTTACAATACTAAACATGCCATAGTGATACCCAATAACATCTAAGAATTTCAAGCCAATCGAACTATATTTACATCGAAAAATATTTTTGACCAGGACTTCGAGTCAAATACTCCACTGTGCGACAGTCATAAAATAAAAATGTAAACAGCTATCGCACGATTGTCTGCTATCGACCGTTCGCAAAGTTGCTCGTGATTGGTTCACACGTGAAGTGTATGTGCTAGTGGGAATGGCTTCCAATTTTTATGCTATATTTTTTTAGCCTTTTGGCAACTTGCTTCTATGAAGAACAAAACATTTCTCCACTCATCTCTTTAAAAAATTGCTATTTCAATCATTTAGCTGAATGAAACATAAACAAACAGCTTTGAAACATCGCGTATTGTTATAATAATGTCTAAGAGAAAACGTATTAGTTACCTGCAAAATTTAAAGTGAACATTATTAAAACAGCGGAAGATGTTGAAGATGATTTAAAAATAGCAATTATTCTTAAATTATCTGTTTTCTCAAGAAATTCTATGCTTTAGATATGATTCAATGAAAACAAGCATTTGCATTTTTTAACTTGTAATTATTTTACAATTATTTTTAGTTTATTTGCTGGTATTGTATTACAATTGAGATTATACGCTGGTGCGGATTATCTGCTGAATTTTTTTTTAAGGACTAAAAATTGCAACTGCAGATTATACGGCACCGCAGATTATATGCAGGAAAATACGGTACTCCCAGAAGCAGAATTTTCTGTGTCAGTCTGCAGCAAACTAAAATTTATCTGCGACCCATTAAGCCTACTATCATAAGAAATAACAGAAACACTTAAAGTAAGCAAAATTTCCATTTATAAAGAAAATATAATATAAGGATAGAACAAATACCATAAATTTAGAGACTTAAAGCAAATTTCAGTCATTTTTTAAGCCCAGCATTTCTTTTTAAGTTGGTGAATTAATCTGCAAGGTTTAAAATAATCTGCAGCGCCCGCTTCCATGCTTCACTGTTTCTGCTACTGGGACGGTACTAACATTTATTTTAGAAAGAACACAAATACACTAAAACATTTTAAATGCATTGAAAAATTTCTAAAACAAAGTACCTTAGGTTTAGCTTTAGGAAATTCCTGTCCAATTGGTAAAAGCTTTAAGAATAAAGGAACTCTATCCTGCCGAGTTGCAATAAATGAATCCCATATCGTTCGATGAATGGGATTGCTATCAACATCAAGTCCAGTTACAGAAACATAAGCTGTAGGATTAGCAGTTAACTCAGGTGGAAGATCTCCAATATCAAGAAGAGGCATTTCAAATCTAAAAATATTTAATATAAAATAATTTTCTGTTTAAATATTTAAACAATTATATTTTTTACAGCTGTTTTAGAAAATTTATAAATTGATGAAGATTTTTGATAATTGTTAATTTTCATTGTTATTTGTAATAAAATGTAACACTAAAAAATAAACAAGCATATGAAAACAACAATGTTCATTAGAAAAAAATCATCTCTGATTACAAGATTTTAATAATTGTTGCACTAAAACATGCTGTTTGCTAAAATAGGGTATTTTGATATGGCTTAATTATGGATGATTCCCCTAATTTTATACTGCAGCAAAGGTATCTCTATCTATCTTAGGCCGTAACTTTAAAAAAAACAAGCATATGTATTGGTCATAATTTATTTAAATGTTAAACTGGAAATAAAATAATAAAAACTGATTTTGCATTACTTGTATGCAGGGGTCGATTTAGAAAAAGAAAGTTGCGTAGCAGTAACTGCTATACAAAGTCAGTTTTGAATAGCAGTTAGACACTTTTGTACAGCAAGTAAAAAATAGCTAACGTAACTTTTAAATCTTGAAAATTTACAACAAATTTTTTTTTTTTTTAAAGCGTACTTCCTCGCTGTACTTCCATTGTAAATAAACACTTGGGGAGGGTGAAAACACAACATATGTCGTGTAAAAACACCTTTAAATTTTAACTTTAAGCAGTGATGCCGCTGTACTTGAAAAAACCTGGGTCCTTTTTTTACAAAAGCGGGTCCCCATCAATAATAATTTATATTTTAAAGGAATAAATGAAAGTTGTTTATTAAGATAAATGAAATGTATTAATTATTGTTTTAACAATAATTAAATAATGAATTAAAACCAGCATTATTTGCACTCAAATAAGATATTTTAAAAAAATATTAAGAGAAATTTTCTTTACTTTTTTAAAAGTAAAAATGCAAGATACAATTTTAATTGCAAAATAATGTTTATTTGAGAGTAGAAGATACAAAGTTCCACTAACAAGTATCACTAATGTTCGCATTCTTTTAAAAAGAGGCAAGGCAGGTTTATTGAAAAAGATATTTTTGCTGAAAAAAAGAACACTTATGTTAAGTAAAGGTGTACTTTTCGTTGAATGAATGGGTGCTTTCATTATTATACTTCCCATTGAATTATTTGTCAGCATAGATCTGTGTTGGAATCAGACATTTTCCTTGGAAGGGAAATTTATATCTAAATCACTAATAAGCATCAAATCTTAAATGTTCTGAAGGCGGGAGACATTTCAATGCAGTAAGAACGAGGGGGGGGGGGGGATTTTTACTGGTCCACCTAATGAATATAAATATTATCAAAGTACACTGAAATCATGCTGTATTTTTAAGAATCTCATAAAAAAGAAATTAAATCCCATTTTATGAATTTTCTACCTATAAGTTTAGTTTGCACATCTTTTTTGGTGCTTTGACTAAATTCACATTTTTTCCGCGTTACTTTGACGAAATTCGTGTTTTTCCGCAATCCTTTTGTTGAAATTCGCTATTTTTTCGCGAGTCTGTCACGAAAATCGTGTTTTTTTCCGCGATACTTTGACAAAATTCGGCTTTATTCCGTGATTTTTTGACGAAATTTGCTATTTTTTCGCAATCTTTTGTCGAAATACACTATTTTGTCTCAGCCCTTTTACGAAAATAGCGTTTTTTCCGCTATATTTTCACGAAATTTGTGCTTTTTTCGCGATCCTTTGACGAAAATCGGCTTTTTTACGTTATTTTTTGACGACATTTGCTATTTTGGGGGGATCCTTTGATGAAAAACAACTATTTTTTCGCGATCCTTTGACGAAAATCAGATTTTTCCCGCGATTTTTTTATGAAATTTGCGTGTTTTTCGCGATCCTTTGAGAAAATTCGGCTTTTTTCCGCAATCTTTTGTCGAAATACACTATTTTGTCTCAGCCCTTTTACGAAAATAGCGTTTTTTCCGCTATATTTTCACGAAATTTGTGCTTTTTTCGCGATCCTTTGACGAAAATCGGCTTTTTTACGTTATTTTTTGACGACATTTGCTATTTTGGGGGGATCCTTTGATGAAAAACAACTATTTTTTCGCGATCCTTTGACGAAAATCAGATTTTTCCCGCGATTTTTTTATGAAATTTGCGTGTTTTTCGCGATCCTTTGAGAAAATTCGGCTTTTTTCCGCGATTTTTTGACGAAATTCGCTATTTTTTCGCGATCTTTTAATGAAATACGCTAATTTGTCGCGGCCCTTTTACGAAAATCGTGTTTTTCGCAATATTTTGATGAAATTTGCGCTTATTTCAGCGATTTTTTGACGAAATACGCTATTTTTCGCGGCCCTTTTACGAAAATCGCTGCTTTTGCGCGATATTTTGATGAGATTTACGCTTTTTTCGCGATTCTTTGACGAAAATCGTCTGTTTTCCGCGATTTTTTCACGAAATTACGCATCCCGTGGGACGCGTAACAGCTATTTTTTTGCGTCCCGTATCAGATTTTTCGCGTAATTTACGCGCTATAGCGCGTCCACGGCATCCCTGCTTTAAGTGTACATGACATAACAAAGGGTGTGGGAAATATGCATCGCAATGATTGCGATTTAATGCATTTCTTGGATCGCATTTTAGTAAAATTTGAATCGCAAATTGCGATGTGATACCGCTTAAATCGAACCCTGCTTGTATGTTTAAAATTTTCAATAACTTGATGATTTTTGGATACATTTTTGTTATACCAACACCATTCTGAAATGTATGCTAATATGCCATTTATTTCAACCCTAACCATACAAATGATTCAGGTTTATGGACTCCAAATGATTTTCCATGATTTCACAGACTTTCTTAGGTATTCATCAAGTATTTTGAAAGAAAATGAAAACAGCTTTTCATGCAGGAAATGTGAAGGTTTTTTTTCTTCTTTTTTACGGTCTCATAAAGTTTTATTATAATACATTATGGTAAATTATTATCATTAAAAGAGCTTTAATGCAGGCAGAAATCCATAGAGGGGAGAGGGAGAACAACAGAGTGCAATTTGCCTTGGGACCCTGGTTAAGATGAAAATAAGCACTCACCAGTTGCGACGCGGCCATTAAACTTGAAAAACTGATGATTAAAGATACGGAAAGAACCGGCCAAATGCATGATTTTACGATTTGATCTTTCCCCATTCCTTTTTCCCTTACACCTCGGACGTTTCTGATTTCACATTGCACCGGCAATTCAATGATCTTTTCATTCTCATACCTTCTAGTCAGTGGATAAACAAACCTATTTTAGTACAGTCAGTACTTATTTAGTACATAAATTACTTGTTTACTGTAAAGTCATTATATATATTTTTTAATTAAATATTAAGTGACACAAAGTTACTTACTGGCTACTAAAGAAATTGTTCTCATTAGCCTGTAACTGGCTACTAAAAATAATCAACTTACCGGCCAATGGCTACTAAACAATAGTCCTTATTTTTATCTTTAGCCTCTGGTTATTTTTAGAATAAGGTTTAGGAGATTAAAAGTACAGGTGCAGCTAGTAAAATGCATAATTTGACCATCCTTTATCAGAAATGACTGCAAGTTTTCATGAAAATTCTCCTTTCAAATAGCAAATGAAAGATGCATAATTCATAATTATTTATTTGAAATTTCTATGAGATTAAAAAAACATGCTTTATTTTATTTTTAACACGTTATGATTTTCCAGGTAAAATATAAGAAATTCTGAAAACTCACAATCTTATGGGGAATGTAAAGGGAAGGAGGAGAAAGTAGGCAGTTTTCAGGTTCTAGACTTTGGCCAACATCTGTATAGGACGGTAGCTAAAAATTATTACCATCTTTTTTTCAAGTACTATACCAAGTTGATACATGTACCAAATTAAAACAGATGAAAAGAAATTAAATTAAAAGAATATTTTAATAGGGCTAGAAAAATAAAAATTAGCCAATTTAGAAATGTAGTAGGTATGTAATTTTGCAATAATTATATCCATAATTTAAAAATTGCTCTTTGTTATTTCCAAATCAACATTTTGGTAGCTATGACGGTTAGTAACGAGTGTAAATTTTCTATACAAATCAAAATATTTTTTTATTTAAATTAAAATGATACTGGATTCTGCAATCTGCATGCATTAACATACAAAATAGCATCAATTAACATACCATTTTGAGATTCTGATAGCAACCATCAACAAAATAATAATAAACTGATACATGCTGGAATATTTTTAATTAGGTAAATTTTAATCAGAGGTATGGATATTTTTTAAATCATGCAAGTAGATATTTCCATTTACAAATAATAGTAATAAAAACATTACGCACACTCCTTGAAAAATTAATGTAATGCAATCGATTTATTGCATACATTATGAAGAGTAATGGCTTACATCGCTTTGCCTTTAGGGGAGAGTGGGTGAAATGGGACAGCAGGTTTTTCCCTTTATGTATCATTCTAAAAATTTCATCAATCACACATTAGATGAAGCAATGGTACCCCAATCTTCAGTTGAAAAAAAGTAGCTGATCTGAGTAAGTTTGTGATTGTATAACGGAAAAGTTTATTTCAAGAACCAAAAGTAAATTTGCTTCATATACTTTTTCAGGGTGGTTACAGAAATTCTAAGAAAAAGTTCCCTGATTTCTCTAACTATCTTTATCAGACTTCCCTGATTCCCATTATTAACAATACACATACGGTATTTTTTCATGTATGCCGATTCCTTGTATAACACACCTATACAGCTTGCTAATATCGCATTTGGGAGAAAAACATAAAAATTGCCTAATTTTCATTATGTATTGGTTGACAGTTTTATAAATCCGAACTCAAAATTGAGTCCAACAACTTTATGTAGTGGCCAATGGATACAGGTTGACCAGAAAATTTCCTCATTTTCTGAAAAATATTCAATTCCTTATCTACATCTGATGGGATAGCTATTGGATTAAGCTGGCCACCTGGTCAGGTTATGCTAATGTATCATTTAAAATATACATTTATCATACATTGTTTTATAGCTGTCCCATATCTCCCTGTTAGTGGGGAGGTACGGATACATTTTGAAATTTACAATTTCTTTATTCATAAAATTGTTTCTGCAAATTCTGTTTCCATATTGTTCAAGGACATTAGAAAGTGTTTCATTTTGTATTCTATATATCGAAATTTTTATGCCAAACAAAGTTTATTTTCTTATTTTTGTAAAAAGTGTCCCATTCCTCCCCACTCTCTCTTAACTAAAATTATTAGGGTTTTTTTTAATTTTGCGTTTTCACTTACAATTTGACAAAACTAAACAAATTCTATTAAGAACAAAAATTAAACTAAAACTCATTTTTTTCTAAACTGTATCATTATTTATGGGTACGTTAAATGAATTTTATTGAAATTTTTATTTCGATAGTATATTACAGTTTAATAAAGCACAAATGGGTAAACATAAATAGCGAAAACCGTAACAGAAACCCCATTACGAAAGTTTATGCAATATTACTTTGAAACTGGTATTCTGGCATAAAATGATCATGTGTCACAATGAACTAAATTAGCTCATTGATTGTAGAATGAAGATATTCAAAATTCTCAAACTTTTATTTAAAGGTAAACATGATGAGCTAGTGGACGAGAATGATACTGTCTGCGGAAGAATGATTCAAATGATTCACATGATGATTGAATGGCTACCTTATTCAGATCAAAAATTGTTATTTCTTTTTTAAAATAGGCATTTAATGTCTTTTATGAAATGCAAATTATTTTATTGATTTATTTTAAAGAACACTTTCAGGAAATATAACATATTTGGCATTATTTATATATTTGAAAAGTACTTCTACTTCACCTACGGAAATTCTGACATCAAAGCCGCTGCCGCTACTAACTGCAAAACTTTGAACCGTTTGATTTATATGATCATGTTGTGTTATGTTTATTGTTTAATTTTTCTACAGACAGCGTGATTTTGTGTTTTGAAAATCATCATTCCATAGCAACTTATATTTTACAATTGTTTTGTTTTAAAAGTTTTGCGATCGGTTGAAAATGGCTAAGTATGAGCAAGGAGATTTGATTTTTGGTAAGGTGCGAGGATACCCGCCATGGCCAGCACGCATCGAGGCTCCAAAACCTGGTCAGAAAATACCACCTAACAAATATCCAGTATTTTTCTTTGGAACCTATGAAACAGCCATTGTTCAAACAAAGGACATTTTTCCCTATGAAAAATTTAAAGAAAAATATGGTAAGCCCCAAAAAAGACGATTTTTCAATGAAGGTTTGGAGGAAATTGAAAACAATCCTACAGTACAAGGTCCCAGCACTACTAATGATCAACCCCCGGCTGATGAGGAGGAAGAAATTTCAGTTGATGATGACGAAGAAGATGAAGAGGTGAAGGAAGATAAAAAGAAGGAGGAGGTAAAAGAAGAAAAAAAAAAGGAAGCCCCAAAAAAGAAAGAAGAGAAAAAGGTTAAACCTAAACCTCCCCAGAAACGCAAAAGGTCTTTAAAAGCTGCTGAGCCTGAGCGAAGTCGTAGTGGTCGTATGATCAAAAGGAAAAAATTTAGCTCTGAAAGCGAAGGATCTGATAGTGATGAAGAAGGTAGTAAAGAAGACAAGCCGGAGAAGAATACAGAGAGCAAAGAAAAGTCAGAATCTGAGAAATCTTCAGACAGTGAAGCTGAAGAAAAAAAAACTCCTCAGTCTGAAAAATCTGAAGAATCCGATTCTGAATCAGAAGAAGAACCATTGGTGAAGAAAGTAGAAAAGTCAGATAAGAAAAAGAAAGATACTAAAGTGGAAGAAAAGACATCTAATGTAGCTAAAAAAGAAGATGAAGAGCCTGTTTCAACCAAATCTAAGAAAAGTAATGTCTCTTTGTCTACTGATAATGGTGAGTATAACAATGTTTCAGTATCTTTAGAGAAATTGAGCAATGAAAAGTTTAATGAAGCAATGGGTAAAAAAAGTAAAGATAAAAAAGAACCTGAAGAAACTGCTCTTAAAAGTAAAGTTGATGAAAAGCCTTCCAAAACTAAAAGTGAAGAAAAGCCACCAAAATCTAAAATTGAAGAAAAGCCATCAAAATCTAAAAGTGAAGAAAAGCCGTCAAAATCTAAAGTTGAAGAAAAACCACCAAAACCTAAAACTGAAGAAAAGAAGGAGAAAATCAGTAAACCTAAACCAGCTGATGAAAAAAGTGCCAAAAATAAAATTCCTGAAGATAAAGAAAAGAAATCTTCAAAAAGTAAATCTGATGATAAATCTAAAGATAAAAAGTCAAAATCAAAGCATGAAGATATACAGAATGATAAAGAGGCAAATGAGAAAAAGCATTCAACAGTTGAAAAAACGTCAAAGAAACATAAATCCGAAGTAAATGATGATCAAGACAAAAAAAGTAAAGAGAAAATACCTGAGGAAGAGGATAAAATGAAGAAAAAAATTGAAAAGAAACTTGAGGAAAAAGAAGAAAAGAAAAAATTGAAATATGCAATGAAGAAAAAGGAAAAACTAGAAAAACTTAAAATTGACAGTGAAATAATCTCAAAATTGTCTGAGATTGATACGAGGATAAAGACTAATTTGAATTATACCAGATTGGACGTTCAAGCATCTTTAGATGCAATGAGTGAACTAGAAACTGTGCCTTTAAACACAGCAATTTTAAAAAAGAATCCTGATGTTTTCGTTACATTGAAAAAATGCCGTAAATTCAATAAGAGTGAGGAAGTACGGCAGAAAGCCGAATATTTATATAACAAATTTAAGATCAATTTTATTGGTCTGGATAAAGATACCACAAATGTGTCTGAAAAAGAAAATAAAAAGTTAGAACAGTCTTCGATTGAACCGAAAACTGAAAGTGAGATGGACGTTTCTCAAAGTGAGGAAGAAAAGACATGAAATTTTACCTCTTAGAAATTTTCGTGCAGGTAATGTGGTTTTTCATTTTAAGTTATTATAATTTATATAGTGTTACTAGTAGGTCATTATAAAAGTATGTACTACCCTGCCATTTTTTAAAATAATGAAATTGATCTAATATGTACTTAGAAATGCTTATAAAAATCTCCATAACACAGTATTATTTAAATTTGTGCATATATACAAAAGAGCTTGCACAAATCTTAAAGCTTTCTCGCTTTAACTGTTATATATAAAAAAAAAGAACTTTATTCAGTTATATATATATGTTTTTTCTTATTTATTAATGATGATTTTTAACCCCTTATCTGTCTCTCGTCAAACATGTGACAGAGATTTCTTTTTTTTTTTTTTTTTTCTATACAATTGACTTGCTTGCATTTTCTGCGAATCAGTGCTCTTCTTCTGTTTAAGTAATACTCTTTTTAATGAGTGGATCCCGCATTTTCTCCTTCTGGACTTAGTTTATTATTAGTTTGTTTTTTGATGAATGTAAAAAACAATTGTTTTTTTTTTTTTTTTTTAAGTTTTAGCTTTTAATTTGTACTAAGTCTGAAAATATGGATGCGTTATTATCCCAGGGTCTGTCATCTTGGACATTTTTCTTGGCTTGAATTAAAAATTATTTTTTTTTAATAGTTATAATTATTATATTCCAGTTTTTTCAATATTATATTAACCTATCAACAATATTTAACCATTGGCGACATTACTACTTGGCGAGAAAGGAGTTTTCATGCATGAAAAAAATCCAAGATGGCCGACCTCGGGATAATAACACATCTAAGCCGAAAATATTTATAATCAGCAGCAAATTGACTAGTTTGAAAATAGAGACGCAACAGATTTCAGTTTGGTCGTATACCGGATACCCGGCGTAATTTGCAGCCGGAAATCTGACCGCAGTATGTTTTGATCTGTCCTTTTGTAATTTTTATTTACTTTTAAAGAAATTAAGTGTGGGTTTACATAGTATTTTAATATGTTATTTTATTTTCAATCTGATTTTTAAAATTTCTATTAACAGTTATTCTTATAATTATTTAAAAGTTTTAATGCCAATATTATAATTACATTATTTTTAAATCATAAGTTATAATAATTTCGCTAAGATGTTATGTATTCCCGCGGTCGCCATCTTGGATTTCTCGATGATGTTTTGTTGGCATTTATCGATAAGGCAATCCCGATGACGATGAGTGGCATGTTCTGGTAACCCTGTTAAGCCTAACATGCACATAAATCTGCTTGGCAGAAAAGGGTTTTTTATAGCAGGAAAAAATCCAAGATCCATTGCAGAAGGAAAAAAAGTTGCTGAAGTATTATCATTTTTGTATATAATGTATATGTTAAATGTATTGTAAATAATAAATCTTGAAATTGTTCTTGTGTGTGAAACAGTGAATAGGCTGCCAGAAAGCAGCGGTGAAAATTCTTGGTTTGCTTCCTGCTATTGAGTTGCTGATGAAAAGTTTCGGTTATACTACTTCGTTATCCGGTTAACCAAAAAACTATAAGATTAAAAATGCCAGTAATGGCTGATCGTAAATGTCACATTCATTTGACATTAAACACGTTATATATATGTGTTTGGGTTTAGATGCCGTATGTTGCCTCAGCCTTTGTCTTGAATTGTTTGGTGATTTTTTGTTGATGGTGTTTGTGGATGTGGCAACCTCGATATGTGGAACCCCGTGTGACGTGTTGTGTTCTGGCAACCCGTGAGAAATGGTGGATTTTGTGAATGTATTTGATATCGTGCTGTATCATTCTGTCTTTATTTTTATGTTAAATTTATTGGATGTATTTCACTGACTATGGTTTCTGTAATCCGTTTAAACGCTTTTACTGAAGTAATTAAGTAGTATGAGGAAATTTTGACAAGAAAAGTAGGTTTGTTTATAGTGTGCCAATGCGTATTCATAAGCCTATTTTGGAAAATGAGGGTGATGTTATGAGAGAGATTTTGTGCTGGTGCTGGAGCTTTCAAGAAAGCAGATGTCTGTTAAGGTATGTTGATAATTTTATGTATATTTTGCTGCTTTAAGAGTTTTTTACATCTTGAGATTGCTAGAAAGCGATAACTGCTGAATTTTGATAATCCGCAAGAAGTGCTGAATGCAGTGATGTTTTTTTTTTTTTTTTTTTTCGGTTAATGTGCGCGAAGTGCTCATACAAAATCATTGATTGCCACTTTAGTGAGTTTCGTTTTTTATGTATATTTTGCTGCTTTAAGAGTTTTTTACATTTTGAGATTGCTAGAAAGCGAGAACTGCTGAATTTTGAGAATGCTACACCGCAAGGAGTGCTGAATGCAGTGATGTTTTTTTTTTTTTTTTCGGTTAATGTGCGCAAAGCGCTCATACAAGATTACTGATTGCCACTTTAGCGAATTTTGTTTATTATTTACATTTTATTTTAGTTAAGCGAAACATGCGTATAAACCGGTGCTTGACGACATTTACAACTTGGCAGAAAAAGGGTTTTCACGCCAAGAAAAATTCCAAGATGGCGGTTGTGGGAACTAATGACATCTGTTCCGTTCTTTCTTATTTAAAGTAAAAATTATGTCAATTTGACGAAATTGGTTGACGGAATAATCATGTAGTACCACATTTCAGTGACGCCAATTTATATGGGCCTACCCAATAATTTGATCTCTCCCTACTCGATTTCAATTGATTTAATTCGTAATTTATTTTTTTATTTATTTAATTGCTTAAAAAGTAAAATTTGGTTTTATTAACGTTCTCAAAATATTTTTTTTTTTAAGTAGTAAGGACATCAATTAGACATACAGGTGCACTGAAAACCCCTTCAGCAGATGTATTATAGTTACATTTCTTACGAAAGCAAATTTCTTTCACATTTTGCCATCTGTTTTGATGTTTTGAATTAATAAAGCACTTGGTGATTAAAATTAGAGTTGTACCGAGTACTCGATACTCGGTGAAATTTTGGCTGAGTACTCAGCCAATACCGAGTAGTTGTAAGAATTTCCTTTTTTAAGCATATGAATTTAAAACTGATCTGTAAAAAGTTATTCGAATATCAATGTATAATCTATGCAATAATTCATAAAACTATTTACTCGGTATTTAACAATATGTCTACAAAATATAGAAAAAGTTAAGAACAAAAACCCTCATAAAATAATTCCAGATTAAAATTTAGTTTCACATTTGTACAAATAAAAATATGTTCTTTTTAAATATATAGGAAAACAGAAAAAACTATTATTTTGGATTAGGGATTGACCGAATACCGAATAGTTGATTTGGTATTCAGTGGTTCGGCATGTAAACCGAATATTTGGCTTCAGCCGAATAATTGTAGATAAGTATTGTCTTAGAAGTAGAAGAATTCTCTTTTACTTAGCAGTAGAATAATCCTAAACAATGAGTTTCAATATTATGTGCATGAGTTCAGAGTTCAGCTGCACTACAAAAAATAAGTCAAAGCCCATTTTTAATTAAAAAAAAACTTTTTCCTTCCTAAAATAGTCTACATAGGTGTGAAATCAAAACAACTGTCTACAACAGAGAAAAAAAAGTAAGGAAGATGCACATCTTTCCCTTATCATTTAATTTAATTTACATCTACATTAGTTTTTTTAATTTAAATTTATTTAATGTGTATTTTCCTTAATATACACATCAAATAAGTATATCAGAGATCATATCTGTATATCTAAGGTGTATATTAAAGAAAATACACACATCAAGTAAGCATACCCCTATGCCTATCCTATAGCTTTTATAACCATTATATCAAAATCGCTCAAATTTATTTTCCTCATCACCACAGTGTTAAAATATTTATCAAAATATAAATATTCTATCAATAATTTGACAGAAAATAGTTAAATGTACAAATTGATATTGATATCTTTTGTATTTTGAGAACACTTCTATTCAATATGTTTATAATTAGACTTAGACAGTCAGTAAATCAGCTTAATGACAACATTGTTTCTTTGTATTTGAATGAACTTTTGGTTTTCTGACAATCCTTATTCTTAATAATACCCTGTATAATTTACTACTTTCATAGGTTATTTTGGGGTATTGACTAGTGATAAAATAATAAAAAATAAGTGATGGGTTAATGAATTTGTGAGCAGAAAGAAGTCATTAAATTTTTTTTGTGTAATTAGATTTAAGAATAAAAATGTACTGAATTAAATTATTGAGAATTTAATCTCAAAGCTTATTGAAAAAGCTAATATATGCAAAAATGCGTATTAAAAAGGTTCGAGTATTCGGTTGCCGAATACCGAAGCTTCGGTATTCGGCAAAATTGCTGCTTCGGTCAATCCCTATTTTGGATACTGAAAATACAATAAATGTAACAAAAAATTAATAATTATATTTATTATATTTCAAATTATGGTGCAAAAACGCCAAACGTTCTACACATTATCAGTAGACAGGGCATTTCTTTTACTACTATAAATTTGGCCTGCTTCTGAAAATATACATTCAGAATAAACAGTGGTTGAAGGTGCACATAAGAATTTTTTTACAAGGTTGCACGTAATCAGAAAAGTCTCCCCACCGCCACCATGCAAATGAAGTGTCAGTTTTACATAGGTCTTCTGTTAAGAAAGCCTGTGTCTCTTTTTGTACCTCTCTTTTTATTTTTCTCTTTTATTTTTAATCAAAAGAAAATAAGGTACAGTTATAAAATAAATATGAAATGTTTTGCATTATTCAATGAATTGTTACAGTAACCAATAAACATTTTTATTTTTGATTTACAGATTTCAGGTATCAGAATAAATTGGAGGGTTGAAGAATGTTTTAATTTTATATTAGTTAATAATTGTACTTGTTATGTGTCTTTTCTTTTGCTACTGTTTTAAATTGTCTTTAAAGGGTGCACAAATAAATTTCAAATTTAATTAGTTAATTTTTAAATATACTATATATGTATACAGGTATATTTAAATATATATATACACCTAAGTTCACATTATGTGCACATCAGTGTGTTTTTTTTTTTTTCTTTTTATACAACTACTTGGTACTCGGCTCCTCGGCCAAAGTACTACTCGGTACACCCCTAATTAAAATGTATGCTTTTTTGTAGGGATGCAACGGATATCCGGCACATCCGGCTGATTTTTCAATATCCGAAATACCGTCGGATATCCGAACCACAATCACCGGATATCCGACTTCTCTGCCGGATATCCGGCAATGCATAACAAAGCAAATATATAAGGATAAGAGAAATCGTTTGACCCAAACAATGCCGAACGACTTTTGTTTATAATGCAAAATATGAAAGTAAGTCCACTATTTATGAGTAAAAGGTAATTCCCAAAAGTTTAAAGAATTACCAGCTCTCCTAACATTGGTATTTGAACTCTCTATAATAAATTTAAGAATTTATGTTTACATCTTTTAGAAAATTATACCTTTACTTTCAGAATGTGAAACAATCTGAAGTTGTTTATTAAAGTATGACTTTATTAATTTTCTTTCTCTCTTTTAAGTTTAACAATTAAACAGGCCTATTTTTACTTTCTTCTATCTTCAATAGAAGAAAGTATTGTAACTGAGATTTTTTTCGATTTCTGGTTTTCGGTGGGCTTAGACGTTTTAGGGGTCAGAGATTCCAAAACATGCTTATACAAAATGTCTGTTTGTCTGTCATCATACCATCAAAAAGTGTATGAATTTATGCATAGAAATGAACCAAATTTTTTGTGAATATTTTTGGCTATAGCCAGCTGGCCCTTCTTCAATATTGGAACATTCCACTGGAAGGGGGCACTGTAATCGTGATTTTTGTGCCATCAAAAAGTGTATGAAGTTATGCATAGAATTGAACCAAATTTTTGTGTATGTTTTTGGCTGTGGCCAGCAGGTCCTTCTTCAATATGGAAGCATTCTGTCAGAAAGGAGTGCTGCTGTAATTGCGATTTTTGTGCCATTTTCATTAATGTACTGTCGAAAAGTGTCTGTTAAATATGTAATAAGTTATCCATATAATCGAACAAAATTTTTTGTGTATGTTTTTGGCTATGTCCAGCAGGTTCTCCTTTAAATTAGAAATATTCCACCTGAAGGGTGCGCTGTAACAGTGATTTTTGTGCCATTTTCATTCTTGTATGTACCATCGAAAATTGTATGAAGTTATGCATAGAATTGAACCAATTTTTAGGGGTATGTTTTTGGCTATGGCCAACTGGTCCTCCTTGAATTTGAAAATAGTCTGCTGGAAGAGGGCGCTATAATAATGATTTTTGTGTTATTTCCATTATTTTACCATCGAAAAGTGTATGAAACTAAGCATAGAATTGAACCAATTTTTTGTGTATATTTTTGGCTATGGCCATCAGTTTTTCCTTGAATGTGGAAATATTCCGACAGAAGGTGTCACTGTGACAGCGTTTTTTGTAAAATTTTCTCAATTTTTTGCAGTTTTTGTACTGTATATTGGTGGCTCGTGAAGTCATGGGAACTTCGCATCCTGCTAAGCTGTCTATTCACAATCAGCTGATGTACAACAGAATAACGAAAAAAATGATTGATTTTAATAAATGTCATGATTGAGATTAACTTATTCTTATTTTGATTAATTGACGAGCAGAAATCTTAGATCAAAATCAAAGTTGGTATAATATTGAACTAATAATATCGAAGTATTAACATTTAAAATTACTTTTAGAAATATTAAGACGTATGAGATAGAAGAAAGTTTTGGGATTGGCACATCCAATTAGTTATATTTGTAACCAGAGTTGTATAATATAGACGCACGCTGTGCGCAGAAAATTTTCCGCAAAATTCGGAACTCTGCGGAAAATTTCTTAGAAAAGAAAAGTAGTTTTTGTTCTTGTATTTTTTTTTAAATACCGAAAAATTAAAAATGTTCTCCAATTTTATGTACGATTTATTTATTGTTTGATAGGGGTAATTCTGTTCCGAATTTTCTGAAAATTTAAGGCATTCGGTTCCGAAAATTAAAAAAAAATCGCCCATCAGTCCGAAAATTCAGACACAAAAAAAAAATCACTGAAATATATTGCGGATTTCAACAAATGATTACCGAAAATAAACCAATTCCGTCAATTGTTCGCAGAAAAAATACCCAATTTTGTCAAAGCATCACGGAAAAAATGAAAATTTCGTTAAAGAACCGCGGAAAAACGCTAATTTCTTTAAAGAATAATCGTGGACAAAAAAAAATTTCTTGTCAAAGAATAGAAGAAAAAACGCAAATTGCGTCAAAGAAGTGCAGGAAAAAAATGAATTTCGTAAAACATAGCGAAAAAAGCGCGAATTTTGTCAAAGGATCGTGAAAAAAATCCCGCAAATTTCATAAAAGAATCGCGGAAAAAAACTAATTTCGTTAAAGGATCGCGAAAGAAACACAAATTGGGCCGCGGAAAAAGCACGCATTTAGTCAAGGGATCGCGAAAAAAAATGAATTTTCTCAAAAGGTCACAGAAAAAACACGAATATCGTCAAAGGATTGCGAAAAAAAAAGCTAATTTCATCAAAGAATCGCAGAAAAAAGCAAATTTTGTGTAAAAGCGCAGGAAAAAAACTAATTTCGTAAAAGCATAGCGGGAAAAGCACGAATTTTGTCAAAAGATCATGAAAAAAATGAAAATTTCGGCAAAGAACCGCGGAAAAAACTAATTTCATCAAAGGATTGCGAATTTCGTCAAAACGCCGTGAAAAAAGCTTGAATTTCGTCAAAAGATCGCGAAAAAATGCAAATTTCGTCTAAGGATAGGAGAAAAAAAGTGCATTTTGTCAAAGGATCTCTAAAAAAACGTGAATTTTGTCAAAAAAATGCAAATGCCGTCAAAATATCGCGGAAAAACGGAAATTTTGCCAAATAATCGCGGAAAAAAATGAGAATTTCATCAAAGGGCTGCGATAAAAACTCATCGGTCTCTTTAATGATGATACCTAAGAATGGACCTCTCCTTACAAAATGTGATTCCGTTTTTCAGAAGCAATGTCCATTATTGCATTTTGTCAGAAGAGATCACAATATTAAGGATTGGGCTGTTTCTAAATGCATTGACAAAATAACTGATAAGAATCATATCATGGATTTTTAGTTTTATTATTTTTTTAGCCAACATAATTATTCTGTAATTAATATTAATTAATTTTTAAATTAAACGGTAATTATTTTAAAACTACTATTTAAAATTCATACAGTCAAAGTAATATAACACGTCATTTTATTAAACATTAAATTTGCAGAAAGTTTTTGACCCAATATTTATGTGCGCAGAAAGTTTTTGGTTTTATGCGACTCTGTTTGTAACTTTATTATAAATAAAATATTTAAAATTAAAAGTAATTTTCTTTTTACTTGTTATAAATATCACAGTAATTTAACTTAAAATAAAACTAAATGTGATTCAAAGCAAAACACTATTAAATAATTAAAACAGAAAAAAGGCATCAACTAAACCTTTATTTGGAGAAAATCACTCTTTAATCATGGGTATATTAGTAGATATTTTATGTTTAAATTATAAAAAGAATGCATGTATTTCTTTGTGAAAATACTCTACAATTATAGGCATATTTAATTGGTTAAAATTTGTTACACAAATTATCAGCATTTCATTGTACAAATTAATTATTAGCAATTATCAATATACTCAATCCCATATCCAAATCCAGTAGCAATTATCAGCATTTCATTGTACAAATAAACAGAATATTTTAATGTTAAAATAACATTTTTTATACAACATTATTAATATACATTACATGGCTTGAATGGCAGATACATGTCTTGAATTTCAAGATGGGATGGTAGGATTCGTGCCCTAAAGAATATTGGGGGCGGGAGACTCCTGTTTCCAAAAAAATCATTTTCCGAAAATGTTTCTTTGTAAAACGACGATGAAGTCTCAGTACCGGCTGACAAACTTCGTGATATTTTCCACTATCAATTGGCAGATTTCACAGTTTCTTCTTACAACAAATTGACAAAATTCATGTTTGTTTTTTGCATCTGACAAAAAGAATTTGCGATTTTTCTCCGCGACCGACTGTACGAATTTCTTGATTTTTTTCTGGAGACAGATTGGTGAATTTCATAATTTTTTTTTCGCAATCAATTGACAAATTTAGAAATTTTATTCTGTGACCGATTCTGTTTTTCTGCATCCGATTGAAAAATTTTGCATTTTTTTTCTGCGACCAGCTGAGGAATTTCACAGTATTTGCTCGTGACGGACTGGTAAATTTCACGATAGTTTTCCATGATCGATTGACGAATTTTGTGATATTTTTCCACTGTCGATTTCCCATGAACTTCAGTTTTTTTCTCGCAACCAATCGACAAATTATTTTATTTATTTTCACCATGATTGACGAAATCAGCAATGTTTTTTCTATGACCGTTTTACGTATTTTGCGATGTTTTACCTGTCTGCCCAAAATAGGAAATAACTAAAAGAGCAGCAACGGCCACTGGAGACTAAGCTCTATCAAATTGGCCAATAGTCAGCACTAAACAAAATGAGATTACACTTGTGATGCACATGAAAAAAAAATAACTTTGATGAACTTAAAAAAAACATAATTAGAAACAACAAACTAGCTGTTTCTCGCAATTAACAGAAATTGGGACATGACTTTTTGAAATCAACCTTTTCTCGTGTAATAGAAGAAATCAATTGACTATTCCCTTTTCAAACTTTGGATATGGATTTCATAGCGTAGATTCCAATGCGTAGAACATAGTTCAATTAACGAAAATACCAGTGATTACAGTTTTGACTATAATTCCATTAAGGATATAATAAAAAAATTTGTTCAGAAGTGACATACCATCACAGATGTGCATTATTCATGTAAGTTAAAAATTAATGCACATCAGATTTTACAAAGTTTTCTAAAACTTTTTAAGAGAGCATAACCATGTGTTTCCGATAATTTCTAAAGTTATAAAACCGCTCTGTACTGTTTGTCAAAAGTGTAACTTCTGAAAGAGGCTAAAGTATGCAAAATGGAATAAAATCTAAATTAAGAAATTCATTTAGCAACCCGATTGTTAATTGCCCATAACATTGGGTGAAAATTGAAAAATAGACATGGTATATATAAAGCTTGATTCTGTTCCTTTGTTTTAATAAAATAAAAATTTTGAATAATTATCTTGAGTTGTTAATTTAAATTGTTTCAATGGTATTTTGTCATGTCTGTATAAATGTAATTCTTTAAGTAGCACATAAAAAATAACGGGGTGTAAAGATTTTTTTTCCCTTTCTAACAGTTCAACTCCCCTGCATTTATAAATTTTGGGTACGAAACTCCCCTCTTGGGAAAACTTGAATTCAAGCCATGATATTCAAAGAGATATAGTTTTTGTAAATTATATTTCAATACATTTAAAATGTTTCAATGATGTGTGAAACATGTTTGTAATTTATTGTTTTGAAATGACATTATATAGAGAAATAATTCAATATTAACTAAAAACATATCTAGGGCCGGATATCCGAATCCGGCAGACGAAGGAGCTTCGGGTATCCGATATCCGGCAAAATCAATATCCGGTGCATCCCTACTTTTTTGACATTTAGTTTTTTCACTTTCAATATAGTTAGTGATTCCAATGTTATTTAAAATAAACATTAATGTATTTATTTATAAGGAAGAACTTATAAGAATATAATTGAATAACATTTTTTATATATAATAATTTAAAAAATTTCTTAGAAAAAACATAATTTCGTGTTATCATCTTTAGTCATTCGCTCCTCCTCCCACTTTCTCTCCACACACATACACAATAAGGAAAAAAAAATTACGTGTTATTTTACCCTAGACTTTTTGAGCCCACCCAATGTTTTTGAAAAGTTAGCACCACTGCCAAATTTTACATCTTTTAAAAATTATCTTTGATACGTAAAAATCTTTATTAATTTATTATGGCTACTTTGTAATATTTTATCAGTCGATCTTTATTATCAGTTTCCTTGTAATTCTTTTACTGTCAGTTAGATAATTAAGTGGAATTAAATTTAAATTTTAAGTTTTTAAAATTTTAATTTGTATTAATAAATTTAATACAGCTTAATAAATTTAATTTTTAAATATAAGTTATATTGAATAAATTTCAATAATTAAATTTAAAAATTCATATTTTTTAATGATTAAAAAGCAAACATTTATTAAAATGCAATAATAAATCTCCTAAGCTTACATAAAAATATTTAAAATGTCAAAACTTTAGTGACATATAAATATAAAATTTAACAAAATTAATTTATTGAAGTTTACATCTTTTAATCCTTGATACATAAAAATCTTTATTAATTTATTATAGGTTGCTTTGTAATTTTGGTACTACTTAGTTATCCAGACGACCAATTTCTATAGGTCAAAATTGGGGAATTTCATTAGTGGCCACTGTCCGGTAGGACTAATTTTTAAAGTGGTCACTTTCTTTAAACTAGTGGCCACTTTTTTATTTCAAAATGCTAAACAGTAAAATTTCTATAAGTATTAATCTAAAACTGAGTAGCCCAAATAAACATGTTAATATAAATATACTGGAACCAAAAAAAGTAGAATCCTTGATGAAATGCAAGAAAATGTTATCTTTTTGTAAAAAAGTGGCCGCTGATAGACAATTTTTCACTAGCCACTTTTTTTCATCTACTGGCCCTGTGGCCGGTGGCTAGTGCTAATTTTGACCTTTACCAATTTCGCCAAATTATGCAAATTGACATAATTTTTATTTTAAGTAACAAAAAAACAAGTACATTAATATAACATTAATAAAAATACAAATAAAAACGTCAAAATAAAAATCGCTTGATGACTTAAACATGTGTAACTTGATTAAAGTCAAGTGAATGTGACATTTACAATCAACCATTATTGGCATTTAATCTTATAGTTTGGCAATAAAATTTTTGGTCGACGGGATAACTAAGTAGTACCGTAATTTTTTATTGTAAATATAATACAGTTAATTAAGTTAAATTTTAAAATTCACATGACTTATAAAATAAGGTATTTTCTGAATAAATAAATTTCTTTAATAATTAAAGTGCAATAATAATATTTTCTTAACTTACATTAAAAACTTTTAAACTTTTTTTTTTACTTTAGTAACAGATAAATATAAAATTGGCAGAATTAATTTATTAAAGTTTCATCTTTTAAAATTATCCTTGTTACATCAAAATCTTTATAAATTTATTATTGTTTGCTTTGTAATTTTTATTGTAAATACAGTACTGTTTATTAAATTATTTTTTTTTTTATTCACATGACTTATAAGATATATATATATATATTTTAATAAATTTCGGTACTACTTAATTATTCCGTCAACCAATTTCATCAAATTATGCAATTGTTGCCATTCTAAAATTTTAAGTTAGAAAAATTGATGAATTAATAATTTTTTTAAATCACTAATGAATAGGGTTACTTTAAAAATGATGACATTTACGTATGCCGTAGCGACATACCAAATATAAAATTTCATTTATTCAGAAGATTTTGGACAAAAGAATACTAAGAATTGTTTGCATGTTTAAAGGCAGAATTATTAAGTAAAGCCATAAACTAAAAGATATTTTTAAGATAATGCGTTTGTGAATAAAATTTAATGGTACTTGTTAGTTATCCCGTTGACCAGTTTCGGCAAATTATATAACTCGCCAAATTATACAAATTGACATAATTTTTATTTTAAATAACAAAAGATCAATTAAATTAGCAAAACATTAATAAAAATACAAATATAACGTCGAATTAAAAACAGGGTGTCTACAGAATCTGGAAATCAGGGAGGTTTATCACTCTGGAAAAATCAGGGAAATGTCAGGGAACTTTGTAAAAATACTGGAAAATCAGGGAAATTTGTCTATATTGCGAAAATATTTGCATTTTCGCCTTGCCAACGAGACTGATTCGTCTGTTTTATGTACCATATTTTTTCACATGCTGATTAATCTTTCCCAATATTTTTTAAAAGATGCACATGGTATAGGTTTTTGATATTTAACCCAGGAGAACTCGCTGCATGAGATTTTCTCTCACAGTCGTACTTTTTTAAGACTCTTATTTAAATCATTTTTCATTTTAATTAAAATTTCGAAATGTTTTTCAATTATTTTATCTATTTTGTGAATAAAAGTATTAAGCCAACCAAAAAAAGTTGATATTATATGAATGTAAAGTAAAAGAAAAGCAATTGGGCATTCTCACTAGCGAGTTCTCCCGGGTTAAAGTAAATTAAGGTGATCAGATGTTCTGATTTTCTGTACATAGCAGTTATATTGAAGGCAATTTACACATTTTTAAATATTTTTAATGATACATTAGCATAACATGACATGGTGGCCAGCTTGATCTTATTAGTTATCCCGTCAGATTTAGATACGTCTTAGAATTGAATATTTTTCAGAAAACGAGGAAAGTTTCTGGTCACCCTATATCCATTGGCTTCTATATGATGTTGGACGCTATGAAGTTAGTTGAGTTCGGGTTTATAAAACTGTCCACCAATACTTAATGAATATTAGCCATTTTTTAATGTTTTTCTCTTGTTTTTTTTCTCCCAAATGAGATATTAGCAAGCTGGATAAGTGTGTTATACGAGGAATCAGCATACATGAAAAAATACCGTATGTGTATTGTTAATAAAGGACATCAGGGAAGTCTGATAAAAATAGTCAGGGAAATCATGGAAAAATCAGGGAACTTTTTTTTTAGTATTTATGTAGACACCCTGTAAAAATCACTTGATGACGTAACAAACACATGATCATGTTTAATGTCTGCCATTATTGGCATTTAATCTTACAATTTGGTCAACGGGATAACTAACAAGTACCAATTTAATTATTTTAAACGTAATAATCAAATACATTAAGTGATATAAAAATATCAATGGTCACATAAGAATCTACACTCTTTATTTGGTTTTAACCACTTTAAAAAAGCCATTTTTTAAAGTTAATTTACAACTAATTCATATTAAATTGGGTTTAATTTATTTTTAATGAACTTATAAATATTTTCTACTAAAAAAATTATAAATTTCTATTAAATTTGTTAAATAAATAAGTCTTTATAGCTGCTAGAAGGCAACTGTGAAGCATTATGGCTGAAAAAATTTATAAATATTGAAAAGAATATAAATTATACTCCAAAGTGGTGTTTTGAAATTCTGTGTTAAATAGCTCATCAAAATGGAAATTTTCTTACATGTCCGTATGGAAAGATTAAGTCACAGAATGAACAATGTTGAAAGAGAAATTAGGAAGGATATAATATTTGAGGAGAGTTTAATACGCAAGTGTGTAAAATAGAGAAATCAATTAAACAACAACCAAACAAAAAAAATGTTCTACAAAAAAAATTTGTTTAATTAAAATTTTGAAAAATTTGTTGCTATTTTAATAGAGTGCATATTCATACATAAATTCATGCATGTGCTACACATAATACTGTTTTTAATGGTGAGAAATGGTAGGGGAAGACGAGGTACAATGAAACAAAATTTACTAATTTTTTTTCCTATCCAAAATTTTGCATGCACAAAAATATAATTAATGCATATTTTTAATCTTGTATTTTCCCCATCTAAATAAATTTTTATTAGGTTCTAAACAATATCTTTATGCTTGAAAAATAACAAAAAATAAATGTCTTACAGTGTTTCATTGTACCCCGTATGCCGGGGTACAATGAAACACATACTGGGGTACAATGAAACACTCCAAATGATGGATGCCATTTTCACCCAGTAGTTTATTTTATTAAAAATGAGATAAATACAAAAACAAAACTTGATCAATAAGGAACTTGATGAAAATATTATAGTCTAAGATGAAAAATAAGAAAATTCTATTAGTTTAAGAAATACCTTTCATTTTATATTAAATTGGATCAAGTCAGTTTCAAAAATTAGCATTTCTGCTTATATTTCAGTTTCTTTTGAAGGAATGTGGGGTGGTAGTTTCAACACAATGAGTTTTTTTTTTTTTAATGCAAGTTTCTAAAAAAGAAAAAAAAATTAAAACTGGGTTGGAGCCTTTTTATATCAAGTACTTCACATTTGACTTCATTTAAATGTATGATTTCTCCAACGGTATACATTTCCTTATGTTTCCATTTATACGGATACTGCTTGTGCCATACATGTTGTGTGTGGATATCTCATACTTAGTACCTCGATGACCAGCTGGGCCTGGAAAAAAAATCTGGATCATCATCAGAGTCTGTAGCAGGCAGAGTTTGTTTTCAAAACAATCCCTTCTTAGCTTTTTTTTCTCTTTCTATTTTTTAATTGCTTAACAAGAGCATTTTTTACTGACCTGGTTAGAACAAAATTCTTTTTTTTTTTTTTTCTGTTTTCCAACTCTTACTTCTAATATATTATATTTACTACTTTTATTACTATAATAAAACATGTTTCATTGTACCCCGTCTGCAAGAGTTTCATTGTACCCCGCACTGAGCTTACTAAGTAAAAATTTATTTTCAAACTTCTAATATTTATTTTTTTTTAGTTTGGTTTTGGAGGTATGAAGGCAACAACCCAAAGATAACACTGCATAGAAAAAATAATTATTACATATAACAACAAGGAAAAAGAAACAAAATTACTTTTAGTAAAGAAAGTTACTTTCAATGGTGTAAAAACAATAATCTTCTATTGCTACTGTTGTAGAAGTGTGAATGTATCCAAATCACATCAGTAATTGGAGCACATAGTTGTATAACATATATATAAACTGCAACTCTCTATGACAAATTTGATTGATTTTACAAGTAATGTTTCATTGTACCCCGTCTTCCCCTATATGATTTTAAATGTTTATAAGAAATAAAATAAGATGTATATTAATAGCTCTTAAAATTTGTTATGTAATAAAACAGGTAACGAAGTAACCACTGTCCTCTTTAATTTTATAAAGCAGTAAAAATGGGGGGTGGGGGTGGAATTAAAGGTCAGTGCAAACCAGCAGTTGGTTTGGCCCTTTTAAAATTTAGCTGACATATTTGCAATTCTAAATACAAATCACTAGCAGCTGCATTTATGTGTTTTTGCAGTATTAATGTCTTCATTATTTAGAAATTGGGTTATTTATTAAATTCTAAGTCAATTAAATGTCATTAAAACTAATTAAAAAACACTTAAAAATGTGTAATTTATAATTAAAATACTTCACTGTATAAAAGCCAATTATGGCCTAAAAAAGCCGGTTAAAACCAATAAAAGCCACCAGCATGGCTTTTTTTAATTTTAGCCGGCTTTTTTGCAACCCTGCTCCGCAGGACCAGTAACTTTTTCCCCTCTCTGACAGGTAAACGTAAATTTTCGCATCCCTGAGAAAACTGCAACCAAACACAAATCACAAAATTTTATTTTATTTAAAATAAAATAAAAAATAAATAATTGCATTAACTGACATTGCATTACAGTCAGTTGAAATAAATAATCAGAAATAAAATACATATAATTAATAATTTTATAGTTTTTGTTTATGTACTGTTTATTTAATTTTTAGCAACTTATAATTTTACATTTTATTATACCGAAAATTTTGTGTAACTGAAAGAAAGTTTTGTGTATATTCTAGGAGGAGAGAGGGGGGGGGGGGTGTCACTCAAAAGGTTATAGGTACTTAATAGAATTTTATGTAGCGGGTCAGTGGCGGTGTCTGTGGACCAGTAAACTCTGATGTTTACTGGTCCTTGGGACTAGAGATGCAATGATTATTCGGTCGTAGCCGAATAATCGGCCCATTTGGCTTATGTGCTGAATAATCTGCTTTGGCCGAATATCAAGTCCATTATTTGGCCTTGGCCGAATAATACTGTAAAAATTGTTTTTATACAGTCGAACCTCTATTTAACGAAGTCGCTAAATCCCAGAAAAAAATTCGTTATATGGAAAATTCGTTAAATAGAGATTCACCTTTTAAAATACTTTAAACTACATAAAACAGATTTTAAATTCATAAACACTAAATATTTTTACTAAAATTAATTAATCACATTTTTTTTAAATAAATTATATTGGTTTGTTTTATTTATTTTACCACCAATATCCATCATCAATTCGTTTTTTCTATGTGTTTAAATCTTTGAAATTTGCAAGAAAAACTAAACATTGTCTGGGAATGCACAGTGTTTTCTGTTTAAAGTAAATCAGTTTTACATTAAAATTAACGAATTTTAATGACCTTATCGTATTTATTGTTATTATAACAAATAATTTTAACCATACATTAACATATGCGTCCTTAAATTTAGTTTCTGAAAAACTCTGTTAATTTTGTCTGAGATTTTTCTTTTAAAAAGTGGTTTCTCTCCTAATACGTCTTGCATCTTTGCAATGCACCAAAAACCCCTTCATGCGTATTTTCTTCTAACTATAATCCGCGTCGGATTGTTTCAAATGATTTTAGCATTTCATCATACGAAGTTTTATTAATTCCTGCATCATGATAATTTCCATCATCATATTCGTCTTCATCGCAATTCATTGCTGTATTGTTTTTATTTTTCACACTGTCGAAAATATCCAATTCGGATAGTGTTCCCAAGGTCTCAATTTCAGAATTAAGTGAAATATAATCATCAATCAGCACATCATGGTTAATTTCTTTTTTTTTTCATTTGTATCCACATTTTTTTAAGTTACTGTAAGGGATTATCGTCTTCGTCCTCCGTACTTACCGAATTCTTCTCACTGCTGACAAAGAAGGTGCCTGGTAAAATCAGTTCAAGGCCACTGAACATCATAAAATGTGTTTAAAGAAAGAATAAGTTTGAAATGTCCAGAAATATTTTAAGAAATGGGGAGAAAAAGAAATTTAGATCCCAAGAAAAAATTCATTAAATAGAGAATGCACTTCGCTATTTGGATGTTATTTTACGAAGAAATTTGCAAAATGTTCTTGGTTCCAAGGAAAAGTTCGCAAAATAGAGAAATTCACAAAATTGAGGTTCGTTAAATAGAGGTCCGACTGTATTTGCACAGTAAAACTTTTTAATTTGACAATTTATATTCCTCATGTATGATGAAAATTTTATTTGAAATTAACAAACACTTTTTTTTTTCTCTAACTTTCATATCCTGAATGGGTTTTATCTACCCATTTTTATATAAGAGGGTTATTTAGGAATCATGTTAAAACTTTTAGGCAGTATTTATAAGTACAAAAAGTATCTGTAACAGGGTTGGCATGATTTAAATCAACTGATTTAAATCAAGATTTAAATCAGCTGATTTTTTTAAAAAAATCATTTGATTTAAATCAATTTTTTTTTTTTTTTTTTTTTTTTTTAATGTTGGAAATTAGTTAGCAGAGAAATAAGAAGTGGGTGTAAATTAGCAGGTGTTTTTCTGGTATTTCCAGGATTGCTATCAGAAAGAATGTGGCAGGTGCAGGTTAAGTCCAGGTGATTACAATCCAAAATGAGGATTGTTCCCTTGCTGAATGCACATATCAATGGAAAATTTTCGGTAAAAAGTTAGAAAATGTATTAGATAAAGATAGAATTAAAAAATTTAAAGCAAGATATGAACAAGCTATTAATGGCTGTCATTTTGCTGGAGTTTTATTAAGTCCCTCTGTTTTAAATCAAAATGAAATTTCACTTAATGTAGAGGAAAATAATGAAAGTTTGGCATTCGTTAAAGAAAATTGTTCAAATCTTCTCACCACTGTAGCACATTTTCAAGCAAATAATGGCCCATTCCAAAAATTACCATTGCTTGAGAAAAAAGTTTCAATTATTATGACAGATTATGATTGGTGGTAGTCCTTTTATGTAATGGGAGGTAAAGAGAGAATCAGCGAAATTGAAATTGAATTTATTTACCAAATAACAACAGCCGTGGCTTCATTTGCTGGAATAGAAAGACAATCTTCTTCTTTTGGACTAGTTCATTCAAGTCTTCGTAATAAATTAGGTGTGGACAAAGCTTCTAAATTAGTGTTTTTGTTCAAACAATTAAATTCCTGATTTATTTCTATTTGCTTAAAAAATATTGAATTAATTGTGATTTTTATCCCTTAATAAATAACTTGCATTAAATGAATATTTAATTTGTTTTTTAAATTTTGCCATTTTCTATTCATTTACAACACATTTAAGTTTATTTCTTATTTAGTGTGCACAATTCAATTACAAAATAATAGAATGGCTTTAGATTAAAGCCTAGATGTTTAATTTTTAGTACCAATCAGTAACTAGAATATAGTATTTTCTTAACTATATAATTATTTCTTATGTTATTTTTATAAATTATAAATATTATTTATTCTTTTTTAGTTATTTATTATAAAAAACTGCTCCGTGTATTGTAAAAACAAAAACACAATAATTAAAAATGGAATTCTAAAAAAATCAAATAAATCCGATTTAAATCAAAAAAATCTGATTTAAATCAAAAAAATCAGATTTTTTTGATTTTTTTAAAAAAATCATGATTTTTTTAAAAAAATCATGATTTTTTTCCAACCCTGATCTGTAATAAGCTAATGTAATCTGTTAAATTTAAAATTAATCTATTCAAAATTTTCCTACAAGTAAATTCTATTTTTTTTTTTTAAAGCATAATGGGAAGTTTAATATTTATCCCTTGTTACATTAAAAAATCTTTCTTTCAATGATATTTTTAATTAGACCTATAAAGAACATAAATATATACTATAGATTAGATATAGATGTATTCTATTTGTATCGATAACAAAAATATTTAAGTCTTATATGCTACAACACTTAAGTTTTTTTTAGGAAAATGCGCTTAAAAGTTAAATATAATTTAAGTAATTTTTTTAAGTGTGTTACTATTTTTTTATTAAATAATGAAAGAAACGTAAGTACTAAATCCTTTTAATTAGTATGTACATTTTACATCAGTATTTAATTTAGATTTTCTTTCATCTGAAACTTGAAATTTATGTTGCCTAGTAGTACTTTTAAAATTTTGTGATTATTTTAAAATGTACCAGTAACAACATACATAATATATAACTGTAACAGTACAGTACCTAAGATACTGCATAGTCAATATATTGAAATTTATTTTCTTTACAGATATTTCCTTCCTCTAAATCTGAAAACTTTCATTATAAACTTCTTAATAGTGACATAGGAAAAAACAAACGAAAAAAACATGGCTTTTTTGTTAATTGTGAGCTTTATAAAGTCTACAATGATTTATTTCCACCATTTTAGAGGATATTCTTCTATCAATGATTTTTCTTAAGATACTAAGATTTCTTATTTTTTATTTTCTTTCATCTGAAAGTTGAAATTTATATTTTCTAGTACTTTAAAATGTAACAACAACATACATAATATCTACTAAAAGGTAACTGTACAGTACCTGAGAAGGAACTTTTTCTAAGATTTTTTTTCTTTGGGGGGGGGGGGGGGGGGGGGGGGGGAACTAAATTATATTATTGAGGCAGTTTTTAGGCCGGACATAGACAAATATTTTTTTAGAATAAAATAATGCTTTAAAAAATTAAATTTGCATATAAATAATTTTTTTTTAAAGAAAATAATACATTTTAATTATGAAATATATAAGAATTGTGCATATGATGCATACTATATTTTGATTTTAGTCAAAAATGAGTTCATTATTCGGCGGCCGAATTATCGGCCAAACCATTATTCGTTGCATCACTACTTGGCAGGGTTCGTAAATATCATGATATTTTCGAAAATATCAAAAATATCCGATATTTTGATATATATCCGATATTTTCGAAGCAGCCAACTTACCTCTGACAATAAATGTTTTTGAACATAATATAGATTAAAAACTAAAATATTGTACTTAACATGAAAACTTAAACAATATTTTAAAAATGCATTTTTTTTTTCTGTTTTTTTTTTTTTTTTTTTTTACTTAGAACAAAATTGAATATGAACTAATTGAAAACAGTAACAATTTGCTTTATACACTTAATGGTTGTTCTGAATTAATTACGTCCCACATAATTATTAGTACAACATTTAAAAATAAAAGCTTGAAAAATATATTTGTTGACTTTTTTGTCTAAAAAGTCACATAAAGAGAGACAAAATTTCGTTATCTACAGATTCACACAGTCAATAACAGTTGAAAATTTATTTAATTTACACTGATATATTACGAATTATGACTGAAAATATGAAAAATACCTTGCACACATTCATATTTTGAAAATAAATATCAAGTGCAGAAAATATGAAACGTCTTGATAAATTGAAAATAAATATCAAGTATATATGAAAATATCAAAAATCTTGATATTTTGAAAATAAATATCGGATATATATATATATCCATTGATATATATCAACGAACCTTGGCTGTATATAAATGATTATCTAAATTACATTTTATCTTTCAAAGGTTGTTCTGAATTAACTGTCTCACATAATTATTAGTTCTACATTTCAAAATAAAAGTTTCAAACATAAAGCTTGGAAAATATCTGTTTTCTTCTTTTCTTAAAAAAGTTACTGCCAGTGACAAAAGTTCATTATCTACAGAATGACAATATGTGGTCAATAACAGATGGAATTTCATTTACATTTGCTTTGACTGTGTAGAAAATATCAAAAGTATCTTGCACAGTAATATTTTGAAAATATCAACTATGCAAAATATCAAACATCTTAGTATTTTGAAAATAAATATCAAGATTATATTAATATTTGGAAATTTTTCCAGAGAGAAACATTCGCCTTGAATACAATATTTCAAATGAAAATCAAATTTCAAATTATTTTTGCTTGAAAGGCGCACAGACCAACTTAGTGAAAAATATTCCATGCCGGGACTCGAACCCGGGTCATCAGTATAGCGCACTGACGTTCTACCGCTAAACCACATGGAACGATACCCAGCCTGGAACTTCTCACTATTACAAGTTGGCAAGGCTACAAACGCAGCACAAGATGGAATATTTTCCGTGAGCCACCAACACGGGGCAAACATAGACACTTAATTAAATCCAGCATCGATGAATCTATATTAATATTTGGAAATTTTTCCAGAGAGAAACATTCGCCTTGAATACAATATTTCAAATGAAAATCAAATTTCAAATTATTTTTGCTTAAAAGGCGCACAGACTAACTTAGTGAAAAATATTCCATGCCGGGAATCGAACCCGGGTCATCAGTATAGCGCACTGATGTTCTACCGCTAAACCACATGGAACGATACCCAGCCTGGAACTTCTCACTATTACAAGTTGGCAAGGCTACAAACGCAGCACAAGATGGAATATTTTCCGTGAGCCACCAACACGGGGCAAACACAGACACTTAATTAAATCCAGCATCGATGAATCTATATTAATATTTGGAAATTTTTCCAGAGAGAAACATTCGCCTTGAATACAATATTTCAAATGAAAATCAAATTTCAAATTATTTTTGCTTAAAAGGCGCACAGACCAACTTAGTGAAAAATATTCCATGCCGGGAATCGAACCCGGGTCATCAGTATAGCGCACTGACGTTCTACCGCTAAACCACATGGAAAATATTCCATCTTGTGCTGCGTTTGTAGCCTTGCCAACTTGTAATACTGCGAAGTTCCAGGCTGGGTATCGTTCCATGTGGTTTAGCGGTAGAACGTCAGTGCGCTATACTGATGACCCGGGTTCGATTCCCGGCATGGAATATTTTTCACTAAGTTGGTCTGTGCGCCTTTTAAGCAAAAATAATTTGAAATTTGATTTTCATTTGAAATATTTTATTCGAGGCGAATGTTTCTCTCTGGAAAAATTTCCAAATATTAATATAGATTCATCGATGCTGGATTTAATTAAGTGTGTGTTTGCCCCGTGTTGGTGGCTCACGGAAAATATTCCATCTTGTGCTGCGTTTGTAGCCTTGCCAACTTGTAATAGTGAGAAGTTCCAGGCTGGGTATCGTTCCATGTGGTTTAGCGGTAGAACGTCAGTGCGCTATACTGATGACCCGGGTTCGATTCCCGGCATGGAATATTTTTCACTAAGTTGGTCTGTGCGCCTTTTAAGCAAAAATAATTTGAAATTTGATTTTCATTTGAAATAAATATCAAGAATTTGAAAATATCGAAAATATCGATATTTTAAAAATAAATATCGGATATATATCGAGATATATATCATGATATATATCCATTGATATATATCAACGAACCCTGCTACTTGGGACCAGTGACTTTTTTTAACAATTCTACCGCTCTTATGAAGTAATCTTTTATTGGCATAAATTTTATTTTAAATAATGAAGGAACAAATAAATTAGTAAAACTCATAAAAATACAAATAAAACGTTGAATTAGAAATCACTTGATGGTGTACACATTTAGAGTGCAATGTCAAGTGAATGTGACATTTACAATCAGACATTATTGGCATTAATCTTTAGTTTGGTGATTGTTTGGTTGACGGGATAATCAAGTAGCTCCCTAAATTTCTAATTATTAAAATTCTTAACTTACATTAAAAATATTAATTTGTTAGAACTTTAGTAACATATAACAGGGGCTGCGCTAACCGTTCGCCTACTCGCCAAATGTGAATACATTGTGAAATTGGCGAGAAAAAAATTATTATGGCAAAAAAGTTGGCGAATGATTTCTTTGGAACTCTTGTTGTGTAATCATGTTTTGGAACATAAAGGAATTTCTGTTTTTAGCACGAGTTCGCGTATGGCCATATTTCCAGTCTATATTCCTTCTATTCTTCTTGGCCGGCCTATTAGGGGTGATTCTGTTCTGATTTTTCCGAAAATTTAAAAAAAAAAAAAATCGGTCATCAATCCCAAAATTCGGACATAAAAAATATTGCAAATTTCGACAAATGGTCGCCAAAAAAAAAATAAATTTTGTCAATTGTTTGTAGAAAAATCACAAATTTCGTCAAATGATCACGGGAAAAACACAATTTTCGTCAAAGAATCTCTGGAAATTGCCAAATTTTTGTCATAAGATCGTGGAAAACCCTACAATTTCCGTCTAAATATCACAAAAAACCCTGCAAATTCTGTCAAAAGATCACAAAAAACCGCAAATTTCGTCAAAAGATTGCGAAAAAACACACATTTTGTCAAAAGATCGTGAGAAAATCACAAATATCAAAAGAGCAAAAAACCCTGCAAATTTCACCAAGAGATCGTGAAAAAAAATCGCAAAAACCCCACAAATTTTGACAAAAGATCGCAAAAAAGCCCTCAAATTTCGTCAAAAAAACGCAAAATTAGTGCCGAGATTGGATTTCCCCCCCTCTACTGTAACTAGCTAATGTACCCGGCGTTGCCCGGAATTTTAAGAATGTTTGTTTTCAAAAATCAATTTAAAATTAATTTTATTTTAAATGAATTCTATGAATTTTATTTTTAAAAAATTTGAAATCTTTATTATAGGGACCTAAACCTTTGTGGAAATTCTAATATACACGCGTACATACACATATATATAGGGGAGACTTGAAACAAAATTTTAAAAAAATGTTTCCAGTTATTATTAAAGGCCCATGTGTCTTTCTTGTTGTAGTATTTTTTTTTTTTTGAAAAACCATTTTTAAAATAAAGATAAATTGTTTTCCAAAAAATAATAATCCCTAGTTGCAGGGAGACTTGATCCCTTGCCAAGGGAGACTTGATCCTTTAAACAGATGCATTGAAATGATTCAAATTAAGTAGTAGAAATCAAATTTATTGTTGACTAACAGGTAAAAAGGGAGAAAAACACAATTAATGATCCAAAAGCATTTTCAAAGTTTGAAAAATCAAATGTAAATATTGGAATTATTGCAGTTTGAAGGATTCCACCAAGCATTGTTGATTTTGGTACTTTTTTGACAATGTCATTAATGTCCACAACACTATTATCAACATTTTCTGGATAAATAAATTGGTCAAAATTAATTCCTCGTTTTCTTAGAAAATTGATTTCACATTCAGATGATAAAATCTTCTTTTAAATTTTTCCTACGAAAGGACTAATTTTCTTCTTTCCCAGAAATCGCACAATGACAAAGTCATTTTCATCAGTCAACAAGTTTTTTGAATCTTCAATGATTTCATCAGAATGTTCATCAAGTGGATCTGAGTCAGTTGAATCATAAACACTATAACTGCTTTTATAACTTTCTGAAGGTTTGGGTCTTTTATTTTTAGTGTTTTTACTAGTGGTGTACTATGGTACTCGGCCGAGTACCGAATACCAAGTAGTTGTGTAATAAGGAAAAAAACGCTGATGTGCACATAATGCGAGCTTAGGTGTACATATGTGTGTACATATATATATATGCCTGTGTGTACATATACAGTAGAAGATCTTTATAACGCAAACCTAAAAATGCAAGGTTGTGTGTTATATAGAATTTTGCGTTATATGGATCACATCATTAAATTCACCTTGTAAACATGGCCAAATATGCCTGAAACACATCAAAATACATTAGAATATCTTTATACTGCATTCCTTGTTACCAAGAGTTATCCAAATTATAAATTTTTGCATAATATAGGTCAGACATTGTTAAATTTACTTTATAAACATGATCCAAATATGACTGGCATAACCATCCCTTATATTAGACATTTTCAAAAATGTTTAGTGTAATAATAGCATTTTTTCAGTAAAAAGGTCTTAAATTAGAAGATAAAGTTGAACTAATGTATCAAATTTAGTCCTCTAGAGAGTAGCAATATTTTACAATGTGAAAGTGCAGGTGCTTTTTAACTGCAAAAATCATTGTTTACATCTGAGAAGTTGTGCGTTATATGGAGAATTGCGTTATAAAGATCTTCTACTGTATATCTTAAACCCTCCAATTTATTCAGATACCTGAAATCTGTCTATCAAAAATAAAAATGTTTATTGGTTACTGTAACAATTCATTGAATAATGCAAAACATTTCATATTTATTTTGTAACTGTACCTTATTTTCTTTTGATTAAAAATAAAAAAGAGAAAATAAAAAGAGAGGTGCAAAAAGCGTTACAGGCTTTCTTAACAGAAGACTTATGTAAAACTGACACTCCATTTGCATGGTGTGTGTGAGTGTGGGGGGGGGGGGGGGGCTTTTCCGATTATATGTAACATTGCAAAAAAATTCTTATGTGCACCTTCAACCACTGTGTTTTCCTATATATTTAAAATGAACTTATTTTTATTTGTATAAATGTGAAACTAAATTTTAATCTGGAATTATTTTATGAGGGTTTTTGTTCTTAACTTTTTCTATATTTTGTAGACGTATTGTTAAATACTGAGTAAATAGTTTTATGAATTATTGCATATATTATACATTGATATTCGAATAACTTTTTACAGATCAGTTTTAAATTCATATGCTTAAAAAATGAAATTCTTACAACTACTCGGCATTGGCCGAGTACTCGGCCAATATTTCGCCGAGTATTTACCGAGTACTCGGTACGGCTCTAGTTTTTACTTTTTTTTTTTCTTGAGATGAAATGAGTTTTTCCCGATTTCTGTTTTTTATTCAGGTGACAATCTTATATTTCTTCTTCATTCTGTCTTTTAGTTGGTGTGCTTGTTAAAATTTTTGAAGAACCTTTTTTCATTTCTTTAGATTTTCCCATTTTTGGTAATGAAACTTTAGGGAAGGCTTGTATGTTTTCTGGTGTCACTATGTTTGGTTTAACAGTAATTTTTTTACTGCTTGTTGGAGTTAATGGTTGATTTGAGACGAAAGATGATAAAAAATCATCTTCAGAAATTCCTATTTAAAGGATATATTCCAGTGATTTTAAACCCATTTATTATGTTAGTTGTCAACATGGCTTTAGGATAGGCAATTCCGATCAGTTCAGCAATTTTATAAATTGTTGTCCTTTGAGCAGGATGATTTATGATTAGTCATCCAGTCTTGAGCAGCCACATTATAAAAATATCTTTTAAGTGGTCCATATACAATACGATCCAGAGGCTGCAATTTGTGAGAAGTGTGCGGTGATATTTTTAACAAAACTATTACATTTTCTTTGGCATAATTCAAATTCTCAATGCTTATATAGTTACCATGATTATTTTTTATGATTCACACTTTACTGTTTTGATTATAATACCTTACATTCTTTAACAAGTGCTGTAAAAATTTTGCAAAGTTAGACGTATGTCTCACATGTGCATTCATCCTCCATGTGCTTGCTAACGATCACATGCAGCCACATATTAACTTTCTATCTTTGTCAACCATCTAAAATCATTCTAACTGATACAGATAATATCTAAATGTCACAATGGAAGTAGGGGATTAATAAAATTTAACATTAATTTAGCTTAACTTTGATTTGGGGACACTTGATCCCCAATATCAAGTCTCCCCATACAACAGGGATCAAGTGTCCCTAATGTGCATGTTTGTGAGAAAAAAATGCTAAATCAAAAATAAAGAAACTGTATTGGATTTAAATAACAACATTTAAGCAGTGAGGAATGTTAGTATATTATATCAATGAAATTAAGTAATTTAGTTATATTTAGCAAAAATATAAAACTCAAACTACCTACTCAAAAAGAAGTTTAATTGTAAGAAAACAGAGATTCCTTTCTTGCAACAAAAATAAAAATGACTGAATGTAATTATGTTGCTAGATCTATTGATAAGAAATCACTTTATTAATGTTTCCAGTTTCAAAGATTTAATTGCATTTTTTCTCTGGTTTTAGACCTAGGGATCAACTCTCCCAAGTCTCCCCTATATGAAAATGAAATAGATTTAAAAATGGCGAAAACAAATTCAGAGAATCTCAAAATGTTAAAGTAGGCCAATATTTCCATAATCTGGCTTTTATCATGTTTCAATACGTTTTTTCAAACAAGCTCAAACTATTTATTTCATCTTTTATGTGGAAATCTTTCAATAGAAAAGTTATTGGTTAATATTCACTTTTTTTAAAAAATCGTCGAACTATTTTGTCGAACAAAAGATCTTGAAATAACCGCAAGTTTTGTCAAAAGAACTCGAAATAACCGCAAGTTTCGTCAAAAGATCGCGAAATGAACACAAATTTGTCAAAAGATCGCGTAAGAACCGCAAGTTTCGTCAAAAGACCGCAAAATGAATGCAAATTTTGTCAAAAGATCATGAAATAAATGCAAATTTTGTCAAAAAATCATGAAATAAATGCAAATTTTGTCAAAAAATCGAGAAAGAACCGCAAGTTTCGTCAAAAGATCGCAAAAGAACCGCAAGTTTTTGTCAAAAGATCGAGAAAGAATGGCAAGTATCGTCAAAAGATCGCGAAGGAACGGCAAGTTTCGTCAAAAGATCGCGAAAGAATGGCAAGTTTCGTCAAAAGATTGCGAAATGAACGCAAGTTTCGTCAAAAGAACACGAAATGAACGCAAGTTTCGTCAAAAGATCGCGAAATGAACGCAAGTTTCTTCAAAAGATCGCGAAATGAACGCATGTTTTGTCAAAAGATCGCGAAATGAATGCATGTTTTGTCAAAAGATCGCGAAATGAATGCATGTTTTGTCAAAAGATCGCGAAATAAACCACATTTCGTCAAAAGATCGTGAAATAAACCACATTTCGTCAAAAAATCGCGAAAGAACCGCAAATTTCATCAAAAGATCGCGAAAGGAACTCAAACTTCGTCAAAAGATCGAGAAAGGAATGCAAACTTTGCCAAAAGGGGCAAAAAAATCACAAATTTCGTTAAAGATCGCAAAAAAATCGCAAATTTCGTCAAAAGATCACGAAAGAACTGTGAATATCGTTAAACGATCGCAAAACAACCGCGAATTTCATCAAAAGGAAGGCGAAACAACCGCAAAACTCCTCAAACAATCGCGAAAAAAAGGCAAATTTCGTCAAAAGGTTGCTAAAAATGCAAATTTCGTCAAAGGATCGCGGAAAAAAACATAGGGAGTGGATTTCCCCCACTCTGGTGTAACCTTTCGGAAAATTTGTAGTGAATTTCAGATTTTTTTTTTTTTTTTACTCAGAATCACCCTGTCATATATACTTGCGCACAAGTTGAGAAATATTGGAAAAATAAATTTTTAATACCTACCGTAATACAGCATTTACTTATAACATATCGCAAAATTTTGGGGAAATTTTCATGTGGATTGGGGAAAATGTTGGGAGTAGATACATTTTCTGCACCCCTGCTTTTCGGTTAGCCGGGCGCCAGTGTTATACAGGGTGTCCAGTCTCAACGGTGTCCAGTGGTTAATTCTTATAGCACAAAATTAGCACTCGCCAGGCGTCGAAAACACTTAAAACGTGGCGATTAACTTTATTGTCCTCACTCGCCAAACTCAATGGGCACCACTCGCCATACGCGATGGTTGAAAGATCGATGCCAGGGAGGAAAGGGGTGAAATTCGTTCGGAATTTGCGGCGTCCAAATCGGCGATTCTCCCGAACGTAAGAGAAGAAAGTAGCAGGGGTGATTCTGCCTCGAATTTTCCGAAAATTTAAGTCATTCGGTTCCGGAAAAAAAAAAAAAAAAAAAAAAGGTCATCAGTCCGAAAATTCGGACATAAAAATATCGCTAATTTCGATATGGTCGCCAAAAGAAAAAAAATCAATTTCGTCAACCGTTCGCAGAAAAAAATCAATTCCGTCAAAGAATCGCGAAAAAACGTGAATTTCGCCCTGGGACCACGTAAAAAACGTGAATTACATCAAAACTTCGCGGAAAAACGCTAATTTCGTCAAAGAATCGCGAAAAAGAATCACAAAATTCTTCAAAGTATCGCGAAAAAACGCAAATTTCGTGAAAAGATCACAGAAAAAACGCAAATTTCATGAAACTTCCGTGACAAAATCGCGGAAAAAATGCAAATTTCATGTAAAGATCGCAGAAAAAACACAATTTCGAGAAAAGATCGTGGAAAAAACGCAAATTTCGTCAAAAGATAGTAGAAACAACGCAAATTTCGTCAAAAGATCGTGGAGAAAACATAAAGGAGTAAACGCAGATTTCATCAAAAGATCACGAAAAATACACAAATTTCGAGAAAAGATCGTTGAAAAAACGCAAATTTCGTCAAAAGATTGGGAAAATGAAACGCAAATTTCACGAAAAGATTGTGGAAAAAACATAAATTTCATCAAAAGATCGTGGAAAAAACGCAAATTTCGTTAAAAGATCACCTAAGAATGCAAATTTTGTCAAAAAAATCTTGAAAAAAAATGCAAATATTTTCAAAGAATGGCGAAAAACCTCCTCAAATTTCGTTAAAAGATTACAAAAAAACGCAATTTTGTGAAAAGATAGCAGAAAAACGCAGATTTCGTCAAAAGATTGCGAAAAAATGCAGGTCACAAAAAAACATGAATTTCGCCAAAAAATCGCAAAAAAACCCCGAGAAATTCCTTAAATGGTCGCAGAAAAATGCATATTAGTAAGTGCCGAGGGGGGGAGGGGGTCCCCCTCAGAGTTGGGCAAAATACATCGAAAATCCATTTTCGATACAAAATACAAAATACATTGTTTTTTCCACTTAAAATACAAAATACAAAATACTTTCCAAATTTCAAAAAATCAAAATACAAAATACATGTATTTTGAAAATACATTTAAAATACAAAATACATTAAAAAAAAAAAAAAAGAAAAAAAAGATTGTGTATTAAATTGTACTAGTCAAATGCAAAGCTGGTTTGCAAAACAGATTAAATTTTTAAAATTATAAATTTTCAAATAAAGAAGCAAAATTAATTAAAACTCAATGAAGAACTCAAGAAGAAAACTGAAAGATTGACAGACAATGTGTTTAAAAGTGTATGAAAGTTGCAAGAATAACTAATAATGAATAAACTACACTTTAAAGGTAGCAGCAGAAATAACTGCAGTTACTCAGCAGAAATAACTGCAAGAATTGATTGTGGTGGAGGTCTGCACGGGCCTGGGCTTGGCCTGAGGTCCATATCCGGCCCACACCGCGGGTCGGCAAAATTAAGACAAATTTTCAAACGGGCCGGCAGAATTAGAACAAATTTTTCAACGGGCCGGGCCGATAAAAGAAATTAAGCGGGGCTACGGGCCCGCTATAAAATTTTAATCGGAGCCGATAAAATATGAGCCATTTTGATTGAATGTGACTTTCGAGAGAAAAAGTAATAATTATGAATGTCCGTCACGAGCAGATGCTAGTTTGAGAACATCAATACAGAAATGTAACATGTCCAGCATGGAGATCACCATCGGACAGTTACATGATTTAATTTTTTCAGCAGACTCGGGCCGGGCTGAGGTCAGGCTTTTGATTTTTTTCTACATAGTCAAGCAGGGCCGAAACTGGACTTTATTGTTCTCAGGATGTGTTTTCGAGGGAAGGCAATATGTTTTGTAAAAATATTAGTAGCGATAATGAACTTCTCTCAACGGAATCTTTGGAAAGGTCCTCAAGGTGGTTCTAAAATTCACTGCTCAACAATGAGAAATTTCCTGACACATTTTCTAACTAATTTTTTACTGTAAAGGCTTAAAATTGACAGGCCTGACTATTGAAGTGATTTGGAATCGAATAGCGTTTTCCCTTTTTTTTAAATAAATAAATTACTTATCAAGATATAAGAGATTCTTGTCACGTGACTGCAGGTTTTTCTCCTTTCCCGTGCTATTGCTTCCGGAAATCCGATTCAAAATTTTAACTTTGACAATATTTTCTCATAGATATATTGCCTTTATCAAAAAATGATAACGTTATTTGATTACATTGTTTCTGAATAAAAACAGCTGCCAATCTTATGCGTTTCCGAAAAGAAAGAAATTCAGAAATGTATCAGAAAGCTCTTTTGGATTTGAGAAAAGCCTTATTAAATAGTAGAAAAATAGTTTCACAAATCTGCTTTTTATTATACAGCTTCAAAAATGATCCTGTTTTTAACCCTCCTTTTTTTTCTGTTATTCTAAACTACATTAATTTTTTAATTAATCTTTAATTGAATGTTGAAACGTCTAAAACTCTGATCATTAATGTTGCTATTGTTTGTGTTTATGACGGCCGATTATCAACACGTGGGATATAGGCCCTGGGGGAAGTGCCCTTCGTGGGGGTCTTTCTAAGGGAACCTAACCCGTATTTACGCATTGGAAACCACGGTTTCGAAGAAAACCACGAAAACTCCGAAACGGTTAGGCCGACGGGCGCGATCAAAATGTTGCTATTATGTATTTTCTGTCTTGCGAACACATAGTAATTTTAAAATATACTGTAAAATTATCCCATAAATGTGTATGCAGTATTCTTTAAAAAAACCTTAATTGTATGTTTAGGAAAATCTGATTTTTTTGTAACAATTGAGTCAGGCCTCATTTAATTTATTTTTCCACGGACCAAGCCTGTTTTCACTGATTTTTGTACGGGCCGTGCCGTGAACTGTGAAAATATAAACGGGCCGGGCTCGGGCCGAACTTTTAATTTTTTCATCGGGCCGGGTCAAGGCTGTTTTTGTGTGGGTCGGGCCGGACCCAGTCCTAGAAATTCCGACCCATGCAGACCTGAGATTGTGGATACGATAAGGAACCTCTTTCACGAGGCATATGATAGCACCGCCCGCTACTGAGTGTTCTAAGCCACAATTGAGACAGTATTGATTTTCAGAAAAAACATAAAAAGTTTCGTGCAGTTCTTAGGTGCAGATATATAAAAATCTCGAAAATCCTAAAAAACACAGCACAGAAAAAAAATCATCTGTAGGACGATATACACCAAAATGTCATCCATACTAACTGAATTTGATGAAGTTTGATGAAATTCCGTGTTCTAGTTCTTGAAATATAACTCTCACGGCACAACTGCCAATGCCAACTTCAGATTTTTTAAAAATCAGCTCTACGAACCAGAAAATTTATTTAAAAAAGGTACCTTTAATCTACGTGGTACTTATTTCATTTAAATTTGATTTACAAATATGATCATTTTGCCATGGAAGAAAAAAAAAACAAACAAACAAAATAAACAATAATTTTACGTATATGTTACAGTAATCATAAAAACACAGCATAACGCCACCTCTTGAGTGGTGCACCCCAAAATTTTGTCAGCATTAATTTATTTGAAGATCTAAAATAATATGAAATTGGATTAAATTTTGTCCATTAGTTTTTCGATATAGTTATCGCGGAAATCATGAAAAACCCAGCATAACGGAACCACCTGTTGAGTAATATACATTAAAGATAATCGGCAAGTATTCCTGTTCAGGCCTATAGGGTCAGGTGGGGGAAAGTGGTCATAAAAACAGGCTTTTCAAACTTTCAGAGGATATAAACATCAGAATTTCTGTGATGTTTTCTAAAATTTTGGGTGTTATTTTACATTACATTACTCTAGAGTACATCCATATCCATTTCAGAAATATTTTTGGGGAATAACATATTTTTTCAGGCATGTTTTTATGACCACTTTACCCCAGGGGGTGGGGTAAAGTGAGTAGTGCATGGGGTAAAGTGGTCACATTGAAAAAGTGTAATAAAAAATAAACTAATGAATAAAAAGTGACATTTTTAGGTGCGTTCGTAATTACATAAATACGTAGCACCTATAGTCGTCGTTCAGTCCGTCCGTCTGTCTGTCCGTCCGTCTGTCCGCATGTAACAGAGCAAAAACTACCCAACCGAATGGTCTGAAATTTCAAATATATGATTGTTGCAAAATTTTGTCGAGCCATTCCAAATTTTATGAAAATCGGATGTATAGTTTAATTACAGGGACAGTCAAAAGTTTTTCTTTACATTACGGCCAATGGGAAAAATTATTGCAAGTGGATTTTAATGATATTAGAGCCTTCCGAATGATCTGAAATTTTAAAGATATAACTGCTGCAAAATTTTGTCGAGCCCTTTCAAATTTTAGGAAAATCGGATGTATAGTTTAATTACAGGGACAGTCAAAAGTTTTTCTTTACATTACGGCCAATGTTAAAAATTATTGCAAGTGCATTTTAATGATATTAGAGCCTTCCGAACGATCTGAAATTTTAAAGATATAACTGTTGCAAAATTTTGACGAGCCCTTTCAAATTTTAGGAAAATCGGATGTATAGTTTAATTACAGGGACAGTCAAAAGTTTTTCTTTACATTACGGACAATGGGAAAAATTATTGCAAGTGCATTTTAATGATATTAGAGCCTTCCGAATGATCTGAAATTTTAAAGATATAATTGTTGCAAAATTTTGTCGAGCCCTTTCAAATTTTAGAAAAATCGGATGTATAGTTTAATTACAGGGACAGTCAAAAGTTTTTCTTTACATTACGGCCAATGGGAAAAATTATTGCAAGTGGATTTTAATGATATTAGAGCCTTCCGAATGATCTGAAATTTTAAAGATATAACTGTTGTAAAATGTTGTTGAGGTATTTCAAATTTTAGGAAAATCGGATGTATAGTTTAATTACAGGGACAGTCAAAAGTGTTCCGTTACATTACGGGGAATGGGAAAAAATGTTGGAAGTGCATTTTAATGATGTATCAGACTATGCGCTTTATGAAGTGCAAAAAATTATACATTCAGTACAATATGGGGTATAAAAAATAATTATAAAACTAGTTATAGTACGAACGCACCTCATTTGCCACGTTTGACGAGCAATTTCCAACTTGTATTATTTACAAACATTTTAAACAACCTTTATAATAAGTTATCTGCCATTTTATTTTATTAAAGTGTAAATTTGTAATGTTAAAATTGTTTGTTGTTAAAATTTGGTTCTTCAATGATTTTGATCACACCTGATTCTGGAAAAGTATAATGATCGCCAAATTTGGATTTTTTTTTAACATACTTTAAGAAAAATAATCAGGTAATCCCAATAAATCCCAATCATCCCAATAAATTGCTTTATTGATTTCTTCATTTCATATATTAGCAACACTCAAGGTCTTATAGAGGTTTGAGATGTCATCTTTAGCGATTATAAATGGATTCAAAAGAGAATGTTGATTAGGGATATTTTTTTGTTGTTTTTCTCCTCTTGTTATTTTTGCTGATATAATGCAAGTGTTTTTTCTGTCAATACTACCCTGATCTTGGACTGGACACATTTCCTTTTCCTTTAATACTATGTCTAACAATTCTATTCACATCTGAAATGAGTGTAGATAATGTTGCATATGTAGCTTATTTTAATTTTTTACATGTTTTGCAGTCGGCTTTCTTGATACTATTTCTTTAAAATTCCTTTCCAGGCTTTATTTAATGGGGGAAAATACACCTAGATCTAATGGTTGTAGACTATGACTAGTATGAGGTAGCAGGCAGAGTATTATAATGTGATTGTCGATAGCTTTTTTTCACAGCATCATAATTCATGTATGTCCATCACAATCATAAATAAAAGGGCAGGCTTTTGTAAGCTTTCGGTGTACTATCTACTTAATAAAATGATCCATCCAAGATTCAAGTACAGAATCCTGCATCTAACCAGATTCCATGATTCATACAATGCTCATGCACAAGCACCCTTTATCCATAATTCATATATACTCACTCATAAACTACGAATGGAAGAATGTTATAACCACTAGCTGATACTAGCTGATAGCACTATAACCACTAGCAAAAGGAACACTAAACATTGGTTTTTGAATTTTATATAATGCATTGCATTGTATAAATTTTTTTAAACTGGACAATTTTGACTATCCATATCCATTCCAGCCTCATCAACATTAAAAATTCTTTCAGGACTTTCTTGTGGACCATTTTCTTATATAATACAAGTATAGGTTTTAGAAAAAGTAGTTAATGTGTTGGTTGTTAAATTAGTTGATGTAACCTTTGCAAGCAATACGAGTTTACACTTAGTTAATTCATTCACTATTCAGAACCTATTAAAAATTAAACCTAACCTTTTTTAACCCCCATATTATAAACTATTATTAAATAATAACTATTTGCAGTTAGTTTTTAATAATTATTAGTATTTAATAAACCGGCATTGTATATAATGAATAATTTAACTCAGATCAAATATCTATAAGTTAAGCCTAACCCTATGACCACTTTACCCCATGTAACTAAAACTATTATGAAATAAAATCTGTGATAAATATAACTTAGCTATAAATGAAAATATGTTCTTGAGATATGTGTAAAGCTTTCTGAACTGCCAATTTAACAAAAATTTGAATAAACAAAATGCAGCAGAAAAGTTAATTAAAGAGTTGAAAGAACAAGGTGTAACCAAGACAGACAAAATTAGTGCTCAGTGGCTCAAATATGTTACTAAAAATGTTTTTTTGAGTGAGAAACTTTGATCAATACTTAATAAATCTAAAATTAAAAGAAAATTATTCAAATTTCTATATTAGTCAGGATTTTAGCCCTTTTTATGAATTATGACCACTTTACCCCACCTGACCCTATGCAGTTAAGTGAAATTCTGTATACTGATTCTTACAATATATCTATCATGAAATAAAATAATTAAGCATAGCAGTGCCACCTGTTGGGCGATATAAACCCACAGCTAAGTTATATCTAGGTCTATCTTAATCTGAAGTTTGATTATTATTAAACTCCATGCTTTAGTTCTTGAGATAGAAAAGCCACAAAAATTATGTCTACCACAGACTAGCAAACATACACACATTTCCCAAAAATTGTTAAATCGCGTTCAAGACATCCCGAAACGTGTAAATCAAGCAAAAAACGAAAGTCAAAAATTTCCTCGATTCCAATACTTTTTTATTATTTATTAGAAGAATGTAAAAACAAATTAATCTTGTATCAGTTTTTTCAATCAGTCTTTCTTAGTATATGTCTACAAAAGAGCATATTTTATAATAATCTTATATGTACAATGCCACCGAATAAAATTGTTTAAATGTATTTTTTTCTTTTTATATAAAGCGCTTGTATTTAATAAGAGCTCCCAACTATGCAAGATTTTTTAGATCTTCCACTAATAAAATATTCGGGACACAACTTTTCTATTATGGTGTATTTTAGAAATAATGCATACGAAATTTAAAATATGTATTACTGAATGCAAAAATATAAATGAAAAAATTAGATAATTTTTAACACAAGTTGAATTATTATTATTAACAAAAGTATGAATTCTTCGTATAAAGTAGTTTTAAAATTAAAACACTCAGATAAAATATCAAACCATATATAAGCGCAAAGAAATAAGAAATCATTTGCACTTACTATGAAAGTCTTGAAACTTTTAATGTAGAGCAGAAAAGATATGAAAGCTTTTACATTCATAAATAGAAAGCACTTATAAAATATTTATAAAAAGTAGGAATAATTCGAATGCAAAATTTGCAAAGTCATAAGTTTCATTTTTTCATAGTCAAATCATTCCTTTGAAAGTTCATTGTAGCAATTTTCTTTCGGTTACTGTCTAACAAAATTTATATTAATGAATGAAACATGCGAATTTTTAAGAAATCCTTTTTTGATATTTTTAAATAAAACTACTTGACCAGAAAAAAAAAATTGAGCTTCTTATATGTGTGGTCAATGGGCAACTGTCGGTAATAGAGCACTGCACCTGCGCACCTTTGAAAGATCCTTCCGGTCTATCACAATTACATGTTTATTTTCTTGTACAGCAACATTAATAAGTAAAAGTTATTTTTGTAACTAACCAGAAATAATACGTTTGCTGTATCAAAATATCATATTCATCAACATCCTTGTCTCAGCAATAGTTGAAAAGTGTGTTTATATTAACTTCCAGAACAGAATTTGAAAACTAATCAAAACAGATAGTCGTGTATTTCCTTTTAATGAATAGCAGCTTTTCTCTGTGCGGTTTAAACATGGCAGTTTGAAATTTGGAGAAAATGTATTTTGAGTATTTTCAAAATACAAAATACATTGTAAAACCATCAGAAAATACATTACAAAAATACTTTGATCTTATCGGTTTAAAATACAAAATACAAGATACAAATGTATTTTGAAAATGTATTTCAAATACATGTATTTTCGATACTGCCCAACTCTGGTCCCCCTCTGTATAGCACAAAATTAGCACTCGCCAGGCATCGAGTAACACTTAAAACGTGGCGATTAATTTTATTGTCCTCACTCGCCAAACTCAATGGGCACCACTCGCCAAACGCGAGGGTTGAAAGATCGATGCCAGGGAGGAAAGGGGTGAAATTTGTTTGGAATTTACGGCGTCCAAATCGGCGATTCTCCCGAACGTAAGAAAAAAAAGTAGCAGGGGTGATTCTGTCTCAAATTTTCCGAAAATTTAAGGCATTCGGTTCCGGAAAAGAAAAAAAAAAGGTCATCAGTCCGAAAATTCGGACATAAAAATATCGCTAATTTCGATATGGTCGCCGAAAATAATCAATTTCGTCAACCGTTCATAGGGAAAAAATCACCAATTCCGTCAAAGAATCTCGAAAAAACGTGAATTTTGCCCAAGGACCACGTAAAAAACGCGAATTACGTCAAAACAACGCGGGAAAAACGCAAATTTCTTGAAAAGATAGCGAAAAAACACAAAATTCATGTAAATATAGCGGAAAAAATCAAATTTCGACAAAGAATTGCGAAAAAGAATCACAAAATTCTTCTAAGTATCGCGGATATACGCAAATTTCGTGAAAAGATCGCGGAAAAAACGCAAATTTCGGGAAAAGATCGCGGGAAAACGCAAATTTCGTGACAAAAACGCGGAAAAAACAAGAATTTCGTCAAAAGATCACAGAAAAACACAAATTTCGAGAAAAGATCGCGGAAAAACGCAAATTCCATCAAAAGATTGCGGAAAAAACACAACTTTCGAGAAAAGATCGTGGAAAAAATGCAAATTTCGTCAAAAGATCGTGGGAAAAGCGTAAATTACGTGAAAGGATCGCGGAGAAATGTAACTTTCGTGAAAAGATCGCGGAGAAAACGCAACTTTCGTCAAGAGATCATGAAAAAACGCAAATTTCACGAAAAGATCGCGGAAAAAAACAAATTTCATCAAAAGATTGCGGAAAAAAACGCAAATTTCGTCAAAAAATCGCCTAAAACGCAAATTTTGTCAAAAAATCTTGAAAAAAAAATGCAAATATTTTCAAAGAATGGCGAAAAAACCCTACAAATTTCATTAAAAGATTACAAAAAAAAAAAACGCAATTTTGTGAAAAGATCGCGGAAAAAAGGCAGGTTTCATCAAAAGATCGCGAAAAAACGCAATTTTGAAAAAGGTCACGAAAAAACGTGAATTTCGTCAAAAGATCGCGAAAAAAACGCTAAATTCGTTAAATGGTCGCAGAAAAATGCATATTAGTTAGTGCCGATGGGGGGGGGGGGGGATCCCCTTCTGCTGTAACCTTTCTGAGAATTTCCTGTGAATTTATTTCATTGCAATTAATAGTAAACATAAAATTTTTCAGTTGAGTGTAATCATATCTAATGGTAAGTAATATATATTAGTAAATTACAATGTTGATAGTTAGAAAAAGCACAATTTTGTATGGAGCGTACATAACTTTGTAACTGGCCAGTGAAAAAAATCAGTGTACTGGCCAGTGGGTAAAAATGTTAATTTTGACCTATAGCAGAGGGTATACGCTAGAGTCCTAAACGTTCATGGTTAGGGTATACGGAGCTTCTTAAAAAAATTCAGAAGGTATACATCGTATACCTGCATATACCCTCCACTACATCCCTGATTAAAAGTAGAAATTATTTATATCCAATCATTTGAAACACTTAAATTGCAAAAATGAGAAAATATATTAGATTTTTTCTAAAAAACCAGTTGGTTAGCCAATCGATTTAAACCATGCCACCCCTGCTGGTAACAGAATAAAATCATAATGCAAAACCCCAATCCCAATGTAGGAATGCAAGAAAAACAAAGGCTTACTAAACCCAATAGCCAACAAATGATACAACAAAGAAAACTCACAGCCAATCATTCATTAGCATACAGAACACAGAGTAACCAATGGAGAGAATTTCTTATGATTGTCATCATTGAGGCATAATGTAATCCTTAGTAAAACTTAACTAATCAAGTAATCTAAGTAGTAAAAATTATTTTTAGCTCTCATCTACCATTTTGGATATTTTTAAAAATAAAAGGCTTGGAAAAGATGAAGAAGACAAAAAACTAACTACTTTTTTTTTTTCCCCCAGCTATTTTTTAAAAACTTAGTTAGTCTGCCATGTAGATTTAAATCTTATAAGAAAAGTTTGATTGACTAAAAATGTTTGTCACTTTACAAGTTTATTAATTCATGATTTTTCTAAAGTTTTGCTTGTAGCTTCTGCATAACTTGGATTTTGCATTTTTCAATATTGTGTAAAATAAATGAAAACATTAGGGAAAAAGAGAAAAAAAACATTTGGTTTAAACCAAAGACCCTGCCTCTTCCTATTGCTCTGTATTCAGTAGTTTTTTCAATCGAACTTAGACCTTTCAGAACACAATTTATGAAAACAATTATGTGTTTTATTATTGGTGTTTATGATTTTGTGTATTTGGGAGCATGAAAAAATTAATACTGTGTTGCATTTTTACTGTAAAATTATTTACAACTGCTTGATTAAATTAGTACTGCTAAAAAAAGGGTATAGATTAAAAGCAGACAGCCTTGATATTATTATTTCTACTGTATTATTTTCTTTTGTGACATTATTTTTTTTTTTTTCTTTCAGATACCATTCTTCAGTTTTGACATTTATATTTAGCTTTGGAATCTTTATACATAGGTCATTTTAACTGCTAAAAGCATGCTTTGAAGAAATCTACCGTTCTTTCAATATTCTGTTGTCACTCATCATGTTTGTGTAATACAATGTTTTTGTTTTACGATCTGTTTGTCTGAAATGTGTCTACCTGGGAATTGCAGGTAACCATTTCTTTTAAAATTGCAATAAATTAAATAAAGAAAATGCATTTTTTGTTTTATGTTAATGTTTCCTATCTTTTTTTTTTACGAGTATTGTTTGCTTTATCACATTTAAGTTATTTTATAATGAAAAAATTCATGCTTTTTTTTATTCTGACATCTTGGGTTTCTATTTATGTAAATGGGAATATGCTCCCCTCCCCACCCACCCCCAAAAAAATCTAAAAACAATATAATAAAACCTGAAATACTAAAAGGATTTACCAACCAGATATCATTGCCCCCACTCCCTAATGAAAATACTGTATATCCCCATGCTTATTTGTATGAGGACGCACCAGATAGCATTTTGTCAAATTTTTGGCTATTCAGTTGCTGAATAATGAATGAATTTTTACATGAAAGCAAGATATTTATTTAAAAAAAGGGAAGAAGAAATTATAATTTCATGGTTGTAATTTTGGCCGGTAAAAACTAATTTTCATCAGATCAGTGGTTAAAATTAGTTTTTTAACCTATCAAAAGTGGTTGAAACTATATTAAATAACTGTACATGAATTACTCAAAGTGTATTTGGATATTAATATCATATATATTTTAATTACTATTATCATCATTTTAATAATTATTAAATATAGATGGAACTCTTAGCTTTATCAGGTAGACTACTTACAAGGGAACCACTTTTGAAGCAGCTCGCACCTAGCATTGAGATCTGGTGCATTTTGTAGCCTATACATAAAAGTTAGAGAACTAGTAAATTTTCTCTGTTAAAATCATATTTTATTTATTTTTTATACTTTTAATTTTTATTATTGGATTTTTATTGTTAATTTCACGCTAAAAGTGAGTTAAGTCACCAAATATGGTGATACAAATTTTTTGCCCCCTTTATCCCTGGAGTATGTGACGGAATTGTACAGTACGTGTTAGAATTAAATCGGATTGCGGTTTGTTTAATAATTGATAACATAAGAAACAACAATTAGATTGTTGTGGATTTCTTTTTCCTATTCTGACGATAAATATATAAATAGTAAATATATTTCTGTTAAAAACTTTCATGATCATTAAAAATTATTATTATTTTTTTTTTTTAGAGAAATACAATATAAGCAAACAATTTTCTTTTGAAGTCAGATGGAATAAAGTTTTGAATGTTTAAAATGAAATGTGTCTTTTGGTAAAAGTAAGCTTTTAACTGCGAGATATTGCTATTTAGTTAAGTTATAAATTATTAGTGTAAATAAAAAAGTAGTTAATATGAATTAAATGATATTCTAAAAATGAAAGTAGTAAATAATATTCATATTCAGTCTACTCTAAATATAGCAATAAAAAAGTATGGAACTGTGGCAACAACTATTACAGAAAATGAATTTGAAAAAAAGTAAAGGAATTTTATCTGCAATCGAAAAATTAGTCTTCAATTCTGAATCCGACGGTTAAAGGAAATATGGATATTTATTTCTAGCACTGATTTTTCGCCAACTGATGATTTAAATGACCAATTTATTTCTACTTTATTTATAATGGTAAATATATTGTAGGAAAATTAATATTTTTGTTACTGTATCTAATTAGGTCAGACATTACAATTTCTAGTGAAGTCCAAACCACTGCTCACACACGACAAGCAGCTAAGACATTCAGCTAGGATTACTGGAAACTCTATTGGGCAAAGTAAACTTTTTCCCCACCAAAAAATGTAATTATAATATTGCAACTTTTCAAAATCAATTTCGTAGGTTCTTGAAGGTATTTAATTTTTTTTTTCAATATTTTATACTTATTATTATTGACTAATTTCTATTCTTAACTGCTTAAAAAAAAAAATCTATGTTAATAGCAGGGTTGGAAAAAAACCGGGTTTTTTTGTAAAAAACAAAAAAAAACGGTTTATTTGGTTTAAACCAGGTTTTTTTGGTTTAAACCGGGTTTTTTTTAAATATAATTTCCTATTGCATACAGATGCATATCTGGTGATAAAATAAACAGTTTTGGATATTATATAAGTTATATAACTTTTGAAAATATTTAAATTAAATAATTACAGTCAATTATATAGAAAATTGAAATCATTTCTAATTTAAACATTATTAGTAACAGCTATGTCTTATGTTCAAAGTACACTAGTAAACTGCTCTACACAGTGAAACATTGATACCTTGAAAATCGTATAAAGAATCCTTTGATTAATAATATAATAATCAGTCAATAAACATTTGATGCAGTTTCATGAATATAATATATTATTCTGTGGTTGTTGTTGTTATTATTATTTTTTTAATATCCATATCCAAATACTTCTGGTTATTTTGTTTTCTGAGTGATAACTCCAAGTGTCCAAGGCAACATTTTTGGCCATTAGATTCAGCAACTAACAGAAAAGATTGATTGGTATCATCGAAATGCTATAACTAGCACTCAATTTTTGCAAGCTGTGTTATTCAATTTAATATCTTAAGTTACTCTTTTAAATTCTTTAAGGATAATCTTCCCCAATCCCAATCCAGAAAATTTTCTTTTACAACTTAACCAAAATCTTAAAGATCGTTGTATTTTGTTATTAACTACTGTAAATAATCTGCATTTTTTAAATGAAAATATTTTATGCTAAATATTGAATATTATTTATCTATTTTATCTTTTCTAATTTCACATGTTTTAAGAAAAATCTTTAGGGTACCAGATATGTTCATCAGCACATGCTAATTTTCATTCTACATGCATAGAAACATGACCTAGGCTCATTATGTCTCATGTTGACTGCTGAGATGAAGTGTTAAAAGTAGAAATTACTTCTATCTATAATTTAAAACAATTAAATTACAAAAAAAAGAAAATATTATATTAGATTTTTTCTAAAAAAATCAAATGGTTTTTTTTTGACAAAAAAACCAATTGGTTTAAACCATGGTTAAAACCGCTTGGTTTAAACCGTGCCAACCCTGGTTAATAGCCTGATAAGTGGTCTCAAAAATTGCATTTTCAGAAAGTTATGCTGCTGTAAAATCAAAAAAATATAATTTTAACAGAAACATTTTATCAATTCTCAAACTTTGTAATATAAGGCTTTAAAATGAACCAGATCTCAATGCTAGGTGGGAGCTTCACCAAAAGTGTTTCCCTTGTTAGAAATTAAAATGTTTCCAAGGAATACTTAAAACTCTTTAAATAAATAAAATTATAGTGAAACCTCCTTGAACGATAATTTTTTCATGGAATGAAATTTATTCCCATAGGCTCAATACTAGTTTTACCTCCATTTCGGAGACCATCCCAGTTGAACTCCCTCCATGAGCGACCAATTTCTTTGAAGAAAATTCCGTTTTTTCTTGGTCGCTTGAAGAAGGTTTTATTAGAAAAATAATTCTGAAGAGTGCATTATTCATTAAACTTCTAAACTAAGTTTAGATTTTTTTTTTTTTTTTTTTTTATCCCGGTAACTTTTAAGTGTAACCCTTTGTGCCTTTTTAGGCAATGAATTTAACTCTGATGACAAATTAAGAATGACAGTCAATAAATTCCTCTGTCCTATTCTGTCGGAAAACTCCCAAAGAAATAGATAAAGTAATGAAATCATCATTATTTAGTGTTGACTCTAGAAAAAAAGGGTCGCCAGGTGGGAATTTTTCAAAAAGCGAACACTATTCTATAAAAAGGGAACAACTATTCTAAAAAAGGTTAAATTTTTTCAAAAAGGTAACACTATTCTAAAAAGAAAGGCCATACTTGCACCTTGTTCACAAAAAATATTTTGAACTGGTTTGTTTACAGTCCCCTAGAATTTGTGATATTTTCCCGGGATCAATTGAATGGCCATGGGGCTCATAGGAAGTGTTAAAAAGGGCAGCAGGGTGCATCGAAAGGGTTTTAAAAAGCCGCCGAGCACAAAAAAGAAATAAAGAGGGGCACTGCACCCTGCTAATGCGGCTTAGTGTCAACATTATTATTTGTGTCTGTCCAAAAAAAATTGTATTTATTTACTGAACTTCAAGGACTGGGAAATAAAAGTTATGAAAGATAAAACTGTAAAATCAAAGCAAAGGTCAATGTATTCATTTTGTAAACTCTGCAGTAATTAACTTTTGTTTTGATACTTAAATTTTTCTAATTTTTCTAATGGGAAAAATAAATTTTAGTAACATTGTTACCCTTTTTCAACAATTAAAATCTAGATTTAAACATGACCACCATTAAGAGACTGCCTCTCAGAGCAACCAATTTTCATTGGAACAGAACGTGGTCGCTTTAGATAGGTTTTACTGTACTTCTGAAAAACTCCTTAAATTATAGCGAAGCAAAATTTAGTTTTGATCAATGATTTAATTCAAGTGTACAACAGTAGTAAATGGAAACTTATATTTTACATGACAAATAACACTGCTTGTATTAGCATCTCTTAAGGGCGCTGGTCACTGGTGGAAAATATCGCGTTCAGCTCATATAGTAGACTGTTCCCCCCCCCCCCCCCCCCTACGAGCTGTCAGAGAGGCGTGTACTTTTAATAGCCGTGAAGTCCAAGAGATATTATCGGCTATCTGTTGACAAAATTTACGAGCCAGTAGGAATGGAAAGTTCTCCCATAGCAGCTATTTTTGTTAGTAGGGAAATACTACAATTTCTTTTGTACTTTTTAAAATACACGAGATCACATTGAACAATTTTACTGTTATTATTATTATTACAGCAACGCAACCGGGAATTCCATCAAGGAATAAATTTCAATTGAATAATTTTGACTTTTATAAATGCCTAAATTTTAGAAAAGGTTTGATAAAAATTTAAATATGACAATAAAAATTGATTCAGTGTAATTCTCCTGTCTAAAATGATTTTGATGTTTCACCTTACTTTATATTATATTTATTATATGTTCATGTTTACCTTCAAATTTAACCATCCTAAATTTTAAACAAATAATTATTAAATCAACTTGTCTATAACTCGTTTTCATAATTTAATTACGTAATATTCAGTGTTTGTGATTTTTTCCTTTGTTTATGTAAAGCAACATTAATTTACTACTGAAAAATCAAAGCACAATTGATTATAATTAATTACTGTAATATGTATTTTTTTTTTAAATGTTTGTTTATAGATAAAAATATTATTATAAATCATCAGGTAAAGAAAATATGGACAGAGTGAAGATTTTAGTCTGAGTTACACATTCATTCTTCAATATGATATATTTAAAAATATTTCACAAATTTATTGAACACTTTAAAATTCGATGTTTCGTTGAGATTTTGGACCTATTTTTATAAACGATAATAGATACAGCCATCGGTATTTCTCACTGGGTAAGACAAAGAAGCTGAATTCTCAATGTAGTAACCCCCTCTCCACCTAAAAGCGAAAAAAAAAAATAAAAGGCTGTAAGAGAATTTTATCAAAATATCTCCGATTACTGAAGTTATTCAATATATTGGCACGTATTTAAGTATTTATATAATGAAATTAAACTACAGTGCAAAATGAACATAAATTATACAAAAAATACTCCAAGTAGTGTTTTTTTAATACAGCTTTATTTGACAAAAGCATAATATAAGATTTCCAATAACTCAAATTAACGGCCATAAATTCGAATTTTAAAAGTTATTTCATTTAATTTTGATCATCTTTTAATAAAATTAACATTATTAAAGAATATTGAAAATTGCGAATTTCAATACATGTAACGATATCTTCCTTAATTCTCTATTCAATCAAAGGATACAATATTAAATATAGATACAACATACATCAATGTATATACGATTCACAAAGACAAAATATCAAAGTATAATATTAATATGTGTAGATATGAGGGGAAGAAAATCATTAAATGAATATTAGTATTGCACATGCTAAGTACACCCCTCCTCCTACTCAACCTTGCTCCCACCAAAAATATCTAACAATATTAACTGAAAGGAAAGTAAAAACATAATATGTTTGCTCTGCATATTTAAATTTTCAAATAATATTAGTTTTTTTAAATTATGTGATTGTAAATTTTAATTAAAGATGTGGAATGCTTCCTCAAAAAATTATTATTTTTATATTTTCCCCCAAAACTTTGTTAACCTTGCCTTGAGTTTATAAGAATTTTGTTATATTAAACAAAGAAACTAACTATATTTTCTGTATTTATATAGTTACATCCGAATGTAAATATTACCCGAACTTTCTTTTTTCTTACAGAGTATTTAAATAAAGCACATTTTTTTTTCCTTTATGTAGATTAAAACTTAGCACTGAAAATTATTTAAAAAACATTAATTACCCAAAATATACCATAGTAGTTTTCTCATACATTAGGAAGGTTCACAGCTATCTTCCACACCATTTAACAATTTCTTTTCTTTTCTTTTTTATCTTTTTCTGATCATTTTTTAATAAAATTGACATTATTAACAAATATCCAAAATTGCTAAGCTCAATACATATAATTAATTTTCAGTTAATTCTGGCATTGTCATCTATTTAATTAAAGGATACAATATTCAATATAAATGCAATAAAGCTGCAGCAACATGTATATGATTCACAAAAACAAAATGCCAGAGTATAATATTAATACATTGTACAAGTGAGACAAAAAAAAACCATTGAATGAAAATGTGTAATGTGCATGCTGAGTTCCCACCCATCCCTCGACTTACTTCTACCAAAAATATCCATGACAATATTACATCCGAATGTAAATATTACCCGAACTTTCTTTTTTCTTACAGGTATTTAAATAAAGCACATTTTTTTTTTTTTTTTTCCTTTATGTAGATTAAAACTTAGCACTGAAAATTATTTAAAAAACATTAATTACCCAAAATATAGCATAGTAGTTTTCTCATACATTAGGAAGGTTCACAGCTATCTTCCACACATTTTAACAATTTCTTTTCTTTCCTTTTTTTTTCTTTTTCTGATCATTTTTTAATAAAATTGACATTATTAACAAATATCCAAAATTGCTAAGCTCAATACATATAATTAATTTTCAGTTAATTCTGGCATTGTCATCTATTTAATTAAAGGATACAATATTCAATATAAATGCAATAAAGCTGCAGCAACATGTATATGATTCACAAAAACAAAATGCCAGAGTATAATATTAATACATTGTACAAGTGAGACAAAAAAAACCATTGAATGAAAATGTGTAATGTGCATGCTGAGTTCCCACCCATTCCTCGACTTACTTCCACCAAAAATATCCATAACAATAACTGAAAGTGAAAACAAGAAACATAATATGTTTGCGCTGCATATTTAAATTTTCAATTAATATTCATTTTTTAAATTATGTGATTATAAAATGTGTGTGTGTTTAAAATGCTCAAAAAGGAAACTAAAAAGAAAAAGTTGACTGTGATAGCGTGACGCAGCGTATACAAGTTGTTCACTCTCAACGGTGTCCAATGGCTGATTCCTAAACCGTTAGTCATAGACATATAGTTCTAATTACAAAAATGTTTTAAATGAAGTAAAGAAGTATTTTAAAAGCGATTTTGGTCAATAAAAAGATTTTTTTTTTTTTTAAATATGAAATTTTATTTTTTATACTGTCTCATGCCCCGGGTCCTATAAGTAATATTTAGTAAAATTTTCCAATATTACACTGACAAGTAAGACAAAAAAAAAAAAAAAAAAAAGCCATTATTCCACGATTAAAACTGACCTAATATCTGTTTAAAGTTGGAGCATATTTTTTGCTGCGAAATAGTGGTCATTCACAAATTTAGTAGAAATATCGTCAGCTGTATTAAAAAAAAATAGTTGAGAGTAAAATTGCAATATAAATTTGAAATCTATAATTAATCATTCCGACATATTAATGCAAAATATACAATTTGTACTAAACAAATAAGAGGGGAAAAATAACTGAATTTTTGTTAAATAAGATTATGAACAGCAACAGCTTCATTTCTTTACAAAATTATACATATTATAAAATGCTATTAGGTTGCAAAATTTGAGTTATGTTCCTTAGCTTTTGATAATTGACTGTATGTATTTTGTAGCGAAGAAACCGGAATTGACTCTCCCTTTTTTACCACCACGTAAAGATTTTTTACAAATCATAATAGCATAAAAATCATGAATTTCAAAGTTTCATAACTCGGTCAATTTCAGTGTTAGATGAGCATATATTTTTGTTGAGTTTCATGAGTTATTTTGACTTTATTTTTAGTGTAACAGGAAGTTTTTACTAAATATCACTTATAGAACGTATATATATTTCAAAATTTTTTAAGAAATATTTTTATTGACCCAGATCGCTTGCTTCTTTACATCATTTAAAACATTTTTGCAATTGGAACTATATGTTTATGACTAACGGTTTAGGAACCAGCCATTGGACATCGTTGAGAGTGGAACCATGTATAATTGAATTTGGAATAGCCACTTTTTTTTTATATTTCTTCGAATTTCTTTTTCTTCTTTTTATATGCTTCATTGCATCTAAAATGCATTTTGATTCTCTTATTGGAATGGTTCTCGTGTAGCGGGGATCTATTAGTTCTGGCAAAAGGCAGCTAAAATAAAATTCTTTAAGTTTATTCTCCATTTCTTTTTTCCAAAATTCGTCATCCCTTTCGATTTTTTCTATTTTCATACCCTTCGGGTTCCAAAACACGAAAAGACAATGCATTTTTTTTTTTGTTATATGTAACTGTCCTTGTATCTGAAAAAAATACTGGTGTTTCTTATTTACTTCTGTGACCACTGTTCGATAAACTTTATTTCGAAGACGACGAAACGACGAAAACTAGTCTATCGTTAGTTTTTTTCGATAGACTTTAAAACTATCTTTATTAATTTTCCAAAAGGTGAATTTTCGCTTTAGAATAATAGCCTCATTGGGATATAAATTTTCACACGATGATGGACATTTTATTTCTACGATGCAATCACTGTTTTCGATAATACAATCGTGTTGCACCTAAAAAATGAAGTTCTTCATCGACAAATAATCCACATTCTAATATTTTGATGTTTCAATGTTTGCTTTTGCATCTCTTTCATGCATTTTACCATACTGCATTCCCCGTGTATTTATATTGGAATATAAAGTCCGTTTTATGATACTTTTGCAGCTTGTATGTGGTAATTTATTGCATACTGCGCCAAAATTTGACGCTGTTAGTAACTTTCAACGCTCTTCCATCCATAATGGACTTTGTGCTTGACTCCGAGCTTTCATACGTTTGCAGCGATATTATGCATTTATTATTCACATATTTTACTGATTTTAATGAAGAAATGTCAATAAAATACTATTAAACATGAAATAGCTTTATACCAAAAAACATTTTAAGCAAATATTATATAAAAGTGTTTAATAATAGCTTTTTGTTACATAATGCATTTTCCTGCACTTGCCCCCTGTATGGGAAAAGAGTAAGCAGAAATAAGTTCTTATCAACAAAACAAGTGGCCAATATTCTTCCCATTTTTTTAAGAGTTAAAAAACAAGTATAATTTTGAACCTGGTTACTCTAACAACGCATTTTATGCTCATATGGCAGAAGAATAGGAATGCCAAATGTTGGGATATTCCATATTTTGGAATAAAATTATTTTATAATTATTTAATGGTTTTAGTAACAACTTTGTACTTTCATAAAAATAGATAGCAGACTAAGCAAAAAGTTAAAAGACTATTTTGATGAAAAAAAAAAATGCTTAGGTAAAAAATTATAAAGATTATCAAAATACACCTCCTCCTACAGATACATTATGATATCAAATGCCAGAATCCCCCTCCCTCTAAAGTGATATCGTTATATATGTACAGCCCCTAAGATATTTACGTATTTTTTTTTACTTCTCGATGATATAACAGCAAAATTTCAGATAGAAAATAAAAGAAACAAAATATAGAAGGAAATATATGGAGCGTAACAGATGAAAAATGTATGCTTTGAACACTAAATTCATTGAAAAAATAAACTCATTTACAAAATCTACATATATCATACATTTTGATTATACATAAAAATTACATTTTTTTTCTTATCTATAACTTAATCGTACATATTGCATCTTTCATAAAATTTTAAAATGCTCAAAAAGGAAACAAAAAAGAAAAAAGTTGACTGTGATAGCCTGACGCAGCATATACATGTGCTGACTATCGGCGAGCTGTATAGCACCTCCCATATACGCAGCCGAAGGCACTGGGTCCTCCAACATGATGATCGTTTGTAAAGATTTTCGTTTTAAAATATAAAATCCTTCAACACTGATTTTGGCATGTTTGAAATAATTATCACGGCCCAAGGCAACAACTGGCAGGTCAGCGAATACATAATAATTAATCATAATTTATTTCTGTAAATCACACACACTTTATATATATATATTCAATTAAAAAATAAATATTTGAGTATAATTTTAATACGTAAAAAAAAAGAAAAAGAAAAAAATATTTAAATAATAAGAAAGAAAAATCATGCACCAAGCATAGATTATAAAACACTTTCAAACACTTCCAAAATGCTTTATCAAGACTTCGCCGTTTAATAATGTAAATAAGATACCCAAGAAAACATTTTAGAAATAATGCATTTGAAAATCGGATATCAGTAATTACCGTCCACAGTCGAAAAGGTACTTTAATTCGTCTCTGCAGCTCTGTATATGATCTATATATTTGTACATATTCTACACAGTCTGCTAAAATTTAGTATAATAAGAAAACGCTTAACACAATTAAAAATTCACTACCAATAGGCAGAAACGTACTTGAATTCTTTTGTACAGCCCTGTACATTACATATATATGCACGTAATATAAAAAGTTGAAATGTAATTCAGGCAAAAACACTCTAACTCTTCACTCCTCATTTTTATTTATTTATTTTTCTACTCTCCCATTACCTCCCTACCCTTCCTTTCCTTTTCTTCCTGCACGCTGAGTTTGAAATACCGTATTTTATGGAAGAAACGCCGCACCCGTCGTAAACGTCGCACTCCTCAAATTGTCCTGAATAAGCTTAAAAATATCGTAAACACTGCATCCATCGGAATGCTACTTTTGTCGACAGCCTCACATTGACCTAACTTTAATCAAAGTTTTCTTAGCAGTGTATTAGGATGCCTCGTTTTAATATCTTAAGATGTCTGAAGTTTTATTTAAATTCGATTTTAAATATTTTTATGAATTTTTAAATTAAGGAAACTCAGTTGGTATTTAAGAAAAATCATAAACGCCGCACTTGGAAAAAAATTAACTTTTAAACTCGTAAACGCCGCAGCGTTTCTTCCATAAAATACGGTACTATATTATTTTGGAATATCTTCTAATTGTATATAATTTTCTAAAAATCTACTGCCACATGCCGAAACCCCTCACCATTTGAATGTGTAAATACTGTATTTAAGAAATTGATACTCTATACTAACCCTTTCGGGACGGGTGAGCATATATGCATCGTCAAAAGGTTCATGTGGAATCTGTTTTTTGAACCATTAATAAATTATTTTTTTGTCTTTTTTAATTACAGTTTTGTTTGGTATTTTACAAGTAAAGGGAACGATTTAAAAAAAGCGGTGCCATCCAAATAAAATTTGTGCAAAGGATTCCGTCTCGAAAGGGTTAAAAAAAAAGCCTATTATAATTCAATAGTTTATAGGTCTTTAAATATATATATATTTTTTTAGGTAGCTTTCATTACAAAAAGCTACCTATTGCAGCCGTTCGGAGGAAAGCGATTTCAAAATATTTTGGTATATTTTCATCGATCATGACCCCCAGACCCCGAAACCACCCTCCGTTCAAAAGTTGATATATATATATATATATATATATATATATATCTGACATTTGTCATACTGTAACTCTCGAATTTATGAACCGATTTGGATGTAATTCGGTATGTACATAGTACATACCAATGTCTCGACCGAGTTCGTTGGCCAGCTTCATCCGCCATTTTGTTTCAAAATGGTGGCCATTTAAAATTTTCTTAAAAATTTTAAATTTTAAATGTGGTACCAAAGAACCAAAGAATTGAAAATGGAAAAATATTTTTTTCTTATGTATTTGACCTTTATACAAAGATTCCGGAGCAGTTTTTGTTTCGTTTATATCTTAAAAAATGGCTGAGTTATAGCATTTTGAATTTCTAGCGTGGCTGACATTTTGAAACGTCCTGAATTTTGTCACGCGATAAAAGGCGTATTTATGAACCGATTTGGATGTAACTTCGTTTGTACATAGTAAATACCAATGTCTCGACTGAGTTCGTTGGCCAGCTTCATCCGCCATCTTGTTTAAAAATGGCAGCCATTTAAATTTTTAAGAAAAAATTAAATTTGAAATGTGGTACCAAAGAATTGAAAATTGAAAAAATATTTTTTTCTTATGTATTTGACCTTGATACAAAGATTCGGGAGCTGTTTTTGTTTCGTCTATATCTCAAAAAATGGCTGAGTTATAGCATTTTGAATTTCTAGCGTGGCTGACATTTTGAAACGTCCTGATATTTGTCACGTGATAACAGGCGTATTTATGAACCGATTTGGATGTACTTTGGTGTGTACATAGTACATACAAATATCTCGACCAAGTTCGTTGGCCAGCTTCATTCGCCATTTTGTTTCAAAATGGCGGCTATTTAAAATTTTTTTAAAAATTTTAAATTTGAAATGTGGTACCAAAAAATTGAAAATGGAAAATATTTTTTTCTTATGTATTTGACCTTTATACAAAGATTTCGGAGCAGTTTTTGTTTCGTCTATATCTTAAAAAATGGCTGAGTTATAGCATTTTGAATTTCTAGTGTGAGAAAGCATGTGGATAGTATACATCAACATCTCAGCCAAATATAAGTTACTTTAAATAAAAGCAGATTGGATAAAGCTGACTAATTTCGTGAAATTCTCATTCATAATGATTTAGTATAGATAAAAATTAGTATTGAATCTCCTATATTCGGTTTCCACTAAATTGAGCTTCGTGTGCTTGAATAATATAAGTTGGCTTTTTTAAAATAAGGTATTTGAAAGCTACCTCTTCCTCCCGGCACTGGCCGGAAGGACTTTTTTGTTTTGATCCTTGAAACTCTTTGATTTATATTTAAAGAAACGAATACTAACCCTAAATGAATATTTTGACATAGGTGAAACACTTTAATTCACCTTTAAAAAAAATATTTTGTGAAAAAAAAACATAAACGGTTTAAATTAAAGTTATTACTCTAAAAATAAGAGTAATGAGAATTAAGATTTTTTTTTTATTGTTAAATGCAATTTGATGTATTTTTCCGTTATAATAACTTAGCTACATAGCTAATATAAATACAATCTAAAATTGAATATAAGAATTTAAAACGTGAACAATTATGAAAAACTATAATAGAACTTATTAAAAAATTATTGAAATGAACTACATAAAGATTTAAAATAATCAATTTAAAAGCATGGAAAGAAATTTTAGTTATAAAATTACGATTCCTGAAAATTAAATGCACTTCTAAGCAGGGCCCGACCTCTGAAGCTATGGGAAGCACAGCTTCATTTCGGTTCCCCCTTTCATCCAAGAAGGGTTTTCTAAATTGAAACTCACAAATGCTATAAATATTACTCCAAAGAGTGGCTTATTTGAGTTCACATATGGCCATAAAAGGTTTAAATTAAAATGAAACTCATATAGCTAATAAAGCAACTTTTTATGTTCTCTTATATATACTATGAACAGGAAAATTGGACACAATCAAGAAATATATAAAAAAATAATTTTGCATAGCATTGACATAAAAATGTTGAATTCAGCATGTATGCTCAATATAAAATATCAATATTTTGAAATACTTCTTTCAATTTAGCAGTAGTTTAAGTTACTAATATTTTATGTTGTGCATACAAGTCAAATTCAATATGTAAAATAAACATACATCTAAAATAATGCACAAACTGAAGAATTGTGATCATGTGGCTTAAACTACTGGTGTATTATGTACATGAAAAATTAATGTGTTATGAAAGACATTTTCATGAAACTCTTATAAATACACACACATATATATATATACAATTTTTGAATGGAATTAATTTAATATAACATTTGGGGCCTCCTGTTTTCTCAGTTTCGAGTCATGTTTTCTCAATTTCGAGTCCCTTCAAAATTTTCTGAGGGAAGCTAAACCTAAACGTGCCTGTTCGGTTATCAAGGCCTGCTAAATTGACTTTGAAAACTTCTATATCTCTCAGCTATTTCTATCCCCTCTAACTATTCCCCCGACCCAACTTTTATTACTCCGTAGTCCGAGCAAACGCAACGGGGTGTCGCTCCCCATGGAGTGATGGATTATATCGAGGGGGAAAACACTGAAATCATCAGAATAGAAATATATGCGTTTTGTTTTAATTATAGCTCCCTCCCTAATTAATTTCAATGAAATATTTTTATATCAATGGATAAATTGGAAACTGTACATTTTTTCGTGTTTTTTTTTTTTTTTCAATTTCCAAACGACCTAATAGAACTGCCATAATTTACAATTTAATGAGAGGTAGAAATTATTTTGGTCATTCTCCGAGTATTTCACGTAAAACCAAATATTTAAAATTATTTTTAATATAAAATGAAAACTAGGATGAAAAGTGACAAGTTTTAAGAATTGCATACAGAAAACAAAATTCGAAAATCTTAATTTTTTCATGAGATATCCTTAGAAAAGTGAGAAAAAATATTCCCATAGGCAGGGACCTGGAGCTGGAGCCCGGAGCCGGAGCGCTCCAGAGCTGTGTTTTTCCTGGAGCTGGAGCTCTAAATTTTCCCCAGCTCCAGGGCTCCTTTAGTTTTTAATATTCTTTTAAATCTTTTTTTTTTTTTTTCAGTCTTTTAAATTTCTAGGCTTAAAATATTTTAATTACATCATTATTCAGTATTTTAATTATATCATTTTTTAGGTTTTTATTATTATTATTAGGGAAGGAAAACTTCTCAAAAAATGGCAACACTACTTTACTTCTACTTTCTACTTGAACTAAGTGACAACTAGGGATGCAACGGATATCCGGCAAATATCCGATATCCGGCACATCCAGCTGATTTTTCAATATCCGAAATACCGTCGGATATCCGAATCACAATCACCAGATATCCGACTTTTCTGCCGGATATCCGGCAATGCGTAGCAAAGCAAATATATAAGGAGAAGAGATATCGTTTGACCCAAACAATGCCGAACAACTTTTGTTTATAATGCAAAATATGAAAGTAAGTCCACTATTTATGAGTAAAAGGTAATTCTCAAAAGTTTAAAGAATTACCAGCTTTCCTAACATTGGTATTTGAACTCTCTATATAGTCTAGGCAATAGGGAATTTTACCTGGCGAAATTAATGGTAGTACTGGAAATCGGCTTTCTAGATGTTTTTTGGGTCGCTGAATCTGAATTTGTAACTTCCCACCAAAATTTCCCTCGGCAACGCCCCCAAATTTTGGTAAAAAGCCCCCAAAAACGGTTTTTACTAAAAAAATCCATTTTTTTATTGTTTTAGTGGAAAAGTATCTAAAAATTCAGAAAGTAGACAAAATTTCCAACAAATTAGATATATGACATTATGACTTAGGATGAAGGGGAAGTGGGGATCTGCTTCGGAACATGCACGCGGTGCTGCGTAAACTAAGTTGCACAATTCCACTTAACCACTCACACGTTTACATTCGCCCTCCCATCTCCCCTCCGAACTTTCTCTATAAGGTTTACTTTAAGATTTTTGGGTCGCTGAATCCGAACTTTTAACTTTCCCCCAAAAATTTCCCCCCGAAACCCCCTCCAAATAGTTGTTTTTAACTTAAATTTCTTATTGTTTTAGAGGAAAAACATTACAAAATTCAGAAACTAGACAGAATTTGCAACAAATAGGATATATGACATTATGAATTAGGATGAAGGGAGAGGGTGATCGCTGCCTCGGAACATGCACTGCGGCGCTACGTGCACTAAATGATGAAGTCAGGCAATAGGGGATTTTATCTGGCAAAATTAATGGTATTACTTGAAATCGGCTTTCTAGATGTTTTTTGGGTCGCTGAATCCGAATTTGTAACTTCCCACCAAAATTTCACCCGGCAACTCCCCAAAAAATTGATTTTTTGAAAAAATTTGGTTTTTGAGAAAAGCGTGCGGGGAATGTTCCGAGGCAGCCCCTCTCTCCCCGTTTATCCTACGTCATAATATCATATATCCTATTTGTTGCAAATTTTGTCTAGTTTCTGAATTTTGTAATACTTTTCCCCTAAAACAATAAGAAATTTAAGTTTAAAACAATTATTTGGGGGGGGAATTTTTGGGGTAAGTTAAAAATTCGGATTCGGCGACCCAAAAAACTTAAAGTAAACCTTATAGAGAAAGTTCGGAGGGAAGATGGGAGGGCTAATGTAAACGAGTGAGTGGTTAAGTGGAATTGCGCAACTTAGTCCACGCAGCACTGCGGCGCATGTTCCGAAGCAGATCCCCCCTTCCCCTTCATCCTAAGTCATAATGTCATATATCTAATTTGTTGGAAATTTTGTCTACTTTCTGAATTTCTAGCTACTTTTCCACTAAAACAATAAAAAAATGGAATTTTTTTATAAAAACCTTTTTGGGGGGGGCTTTTTACAAAAATTTGGGAGGTTGCCGGGGGAAATTTTGGTGGGAAGTTACAAATTCGGATTCAGCGACCCAAAAAACATCTAGAAAGCCGATTTCCAGTACTACCATTAATTTTGCTAGGTAGAGTCCCTATACGGTCTCTATTGCCTGGACTAATAATAAATTTAAGAATTTATGTTTACATCTTTTAGAAAATTGTACCTTTACTTTCAGAATGTGAAACAAAATCTGAAGTTGTTTATTAAAGTATGACTTTATTAATTTTCTTTCTCTCTTTAAAGTTTAACAATTAAACAGGCCTATTTTTACTTTCTACTATCTTCAATAGACGAAAGTATTGTAACTGAGATTTTTTTCGATTTCTGGTTTTCGGTGGGCTTAGACGTTTTAGGGGTCAGAGATCCAAAAACATGCTTACACAAAATGTCTGTCTGTCTGTCATCATACCATCAAAAAGTGTATGAAGTTATGCATAGAATTGAACCACATTTTTTGTGAATGTTTTTGGCTATAGCCAGCTGGTCCTCCTTCAATATTGGAACATTCCACTGGAAGGGGGCGCTGTAATCGTGATTTTTGTGCTATTTTCATTATTGTGCCATCAAAAAGTGTATGAAGTTATGCATAAAATTGAACCAAATTTTTGTGTATGTTTTTGGCTGCGGCCAGCAGGTCCTTCTTCAATATGGAAGCATTCTGTCAGAAAGGAGTGTTGCTGTAATTGCGATTTTTGTGCCATTTTCATTATTGTACTATCGAAAAGTGTCTATTAAATATGTAATAAGTTATCCATATAATCAAACAAATTTTTTTGTGTATGTTTTTGGCTATGTCCAGCAGGTTCTCCTTTAAATTAGAAATATTCCGCCAGAAGGGTGCGCTGTAACAGTGATTTTTGTGTCATTTTCATTCTTGTACCATCGAAAAGTGTATGAAGTTATGCATAGAATTGAACCAATTTTTGGGTGTATGTTTTTGGCTATGGCCAACTGGTCTTCCTTCAATTTGAAAATAGTCTGCTGGAAGGGGGCGCTATAATAGTGATTTTTGTGTTATTTCCATTATTTTACCATCGAAAAGTGTATGAAACTAAGCTTAGAATTGAACCAATTTTTTGTGTATATTTTTGGCTATGGCCGTCAGTTTTTCCTTGAATTTGAAAATATTATGCCAGAAGGTGTCACTGTGACAGCGTTTTTTGTAAAATTTTCTCAATTTTTTGTACTGTATATTGGTGGCTCGTGAAGTCATGGGAACTTCGCATCCTGCTAAGCTGGCTATTCACAATCAGCTGATGTACTAGAGGTCTGCACGGGCCCGGCTTGGCCCGAGGCCCGTACCCGGCTTGGCCCGAGGCCCGTACCCGGCCCGGCAGAATGGAGGAGAATTTTCAAACGGGCCGGGCCGTGCCGGCAGAATTAGGACAATTTTTTCAATGGGCCGGGCCGATAAAAAAAATTAATCGGGCCTATCGGCCCGATATAAGAATTTGAGAGTAGCAGATAAAATACGAGGCCATTTCCAATGAATATGAATTTTTCGAGAAGTATAAATGTGCATTTGAGCCAAAGCGAGTTTAACAACATCAATACAGAAATGTAACATGTCCATCGTAGTGATCGGCATCGTACAGTTACATGATGCCTGATCCCGGGTTTAATTTTTGGCAGACTTGTGCGGGACGGAACTGGTATTAATCGTTGTCAGGATGTGTAGGACAGGCATTATGTTTTGTAAAATTATTAATAGCGATAATGAACTTCTGTTAACAGTATCTTTGGAAATGTACCTTAAGGTGGTTCTCATATTTACTGCTCAACAATGCGAAACTCTCAGACACATTTTCTGGCTCATTTTTAACTATAAAGGCATAAAATTGACAGGCCTGAGTATTGAAGGCATTTGGGATCGAATAGCGGTTCCATTTTTCATAAATTACGCACAGAGATAACATAGACTCTTGTCACGTGACTGTAAGTTTTTCTCCTTTCCTGTGCTATCGCTTCCGGAAATTCGATTCAAAACTCTAACTTTGCCAGCATTTTCTGAAAGATATATTACTTTTATCTAAGAAAAAAACGGCATTTACATGGTTTCTGAATAAGAATACCGGCCAATTTCATGCGTTTCCGAAAAGAAATGAATTCATAAATGTATCAAAATGTAGCTCCTTTGGATTTCAGAAAAGCCTTAAAAATGACAGAAATATTTTCATAAATCTACCTTTTATTATAAGCTTCAAAAGTTATCATGTTTTTTAACCCTTTATTCTAAACTACAATAATCTTTTAATGAACCCTTATTTAAATTTTGAAACGTCTGTAGAGACGTTGACTAAAACACTGTAAGTAATCGTTAATGTTTACTGTTGTGTGTTTTCTATTTTGCGAACACATGGTAATTTAAAATATACTGTAAAATGTTCCCATAAATATGCATGTAGTATTCATTAAAAGAATCTTAATTGTATGTCAAGAAAAAACGGAATTTTTTGTAGAAATTTAGTCAGGCCGGGCCTGTTTTCACTGATTTTTGTACGGGCCGGGCCGAGAACGGTAAAAATGTAAACGGGCCGGGCCGAACTTTCAATTTTTACACCGGGCCGGGCCAAAATAGCTTTTCTTCAGGCCGGGCCCGGGCCTGGAAATTCCGGCCCGTGCAGACCTCTATGATGTACAACAGAATAACGAAAAAAAAATATTGATTTTAATAAATATCATGATTGAGATTAACTTATTCTTATTTTGATTAATTGACCAGTAGAAATCTTAGATCAAAATCAAAGTTGGTATAATATTGAACTAATAATATCGAAGTATTAACATTTAAAACTACTTTTAGAAATATTAAGACGTGTGAGATAGAAGAAAGTTTTGGGATTGGCACATCCAATTAGTTATATTTGTAACTTCATTATAAATAAAATATTTAAAATTAAAAGTAATTTTCTTTTTACTTATAAATATCACAGTAATTTAATTTAAAATAAAACTAAATGTGACTCAAAGCAAAACACTATTAAATAATTAAAACAGAAAAAAGGCATCAACTAAACCTATATTTGGAAAAAATCACTCTTTAATCATGGGTATATTAGTAGATATTTTATGTTTAAATTATAAAAAGAACGTATGTATTTCTTTGTGAAAATACTCTACAATTATAGGCATATTTAATTCGTTAAAATTTGTTACACAAATTATCAACATTTGATTGTACAAATTATTAGCAATTATCAATAAGTCAATCCCATATCCAAATCCAGTAGCAATTATCAGCATTTATTTGTACAAATAAACAGAATATTTTAATGTTTAAATAACATTTTTCATACAACATTATTAATATACATTACACGGCTTGAATGGCAGATACATGTCTTGAATTTCGAGATGGGATGGCAGGATTTGTGCCCTAAAGAATATTGGGGGCGGGAGGCTCCTGTTGCCAAAAAATCATTTTCCGAAAATGTTTCTTTGTAAAACGATGATGAAGTCTCAGGACCGGCTGACAAACTTCGTGATATTTTCCACTATCAATTGGCAGATTTCACAGTTTCTTCTTACAACAAATTGACAAAATTCATGTTTGTTTTTCTGCATCTGACAAAAACATTTTGCGATTTTTCTCCGAAACCGACTGACGAATTTCTTGATTTATTTCTAGAGACCGACTGGTGAATTTCATAATTTTTTTTTTTTTTCGCAATCAATTGACAGATTTAGAAATTTTATTCTGTGACCGATTGGCAAATTTTCCTGTTTGTTCTTGTGACATACTGATGAAAGTAACGATTGTTTTTCTGTATCCGATTGAAAAATTTTGCATTTTTTCTCTGCGACCGGCTATGGAATTTCACAGTATTTGCTCGTGACGGACTGGTAAATTTCACGATAGTTATCCATGATCGATTGACGAATTTCGTGATATTTTCCCACTGTTGATTTCCCACGAGCTTCAGTTTTTTTCTCGCAACCAATCGACAAATTATTTTATTTATTTTCACCATGATTGACGAAATCAGCAATGTTTTTTCTATGACCGTTTTACGTATTTTGTGATGTTTTACCTGTCTGCCCAAAATAGGAAATAACTAAAAGGGCAGCAACGGCCACTGGAGACTAAGCTCTATCAAATTGGCCAATAGTTAGCACTAAACAAAATGAGATTACACTTGTGGTGCACATGAAAAAAAAAATTTGATGAACTTCAAAAAAACATATTTAGAAACAACAAACTAATTGTTTCTCGCAATTAACAGAAATTAGGACATGACTTTTTGAAATAAACCTTTTCTCGTGTAATAGAAAAAATCAATTGACTATTCCCTTTTCAAACTTTGGATATGGATTTCATAGCGTAGATTCCAATGCGTAAAGCATAGTTCAATTAACGAAAATACCAGGGATTACAGTTTTGACTATATTCCATTAAGGATATAATAAAAAAAATTTGTTCAGAAGTGACATACCATCACCGATGTCCATTATTCATGCAAGTTAAAAATTAATGCACATCAGATTTTGCAAAGTTTTCTAAAACTTTTTAGGAGAGCATAACCATGTGTTTCCGATAATTTCTAAAGTTATAAAATCGCTCTGTACTGTTTGTCAAAAGTGTAACTTCTGAAAGAGGCTAAAGTATGCAAAATGGAATAAAATCTAAATTAAGAAATTCATTTAGCAACCTGATTGTTAATTGCCCATAACATTGGGTGAAAATTGAAAAATAGACATGATATATATAAAGCTTGATTCTGTTCCTTTGTTTTAATAAAATAAAAATTTTGAATAATTATCTTGAGTTGTTAATTTAAATTGTTTCAATGGTATTTTGACATGTCTGTATAAATGTAATTCTTTAAGTAGCACATAAAAAATAACGGGGTGTAAAGATTTTTTTTTCCCTTTCTAACAGTTCAACTTCCCTGCATTTATAAATTTGGGGTATCAAACTCCCCTCCTGGAAAAGCTTGAATTGCAAGCCATGATATTCAAAGAGATATAGTTTTTGTAAATTATATTTCAATGCATTTAAAATGTTTTAATGATGTGTGAAACATGTTTGTAATTTATTGTTTTCAAATGACATTATATAGAGAAATAATTCAATATATAACTAAAAACATATCTAGTGCCGGATATCCGATCGGATATCCGGCCGGATATCCGAATCCGGCAGGCGAAGGAGCTTCGGATATCCGATATCCGGCAAAATCAATATCCGGTGCATCCCTAGTGACAACACTATTTGAAAACAAATATGGCCGCCTGTTGTTTACATGTGTAGTCGTACAATTTTGGCTGTTCGAAAAGTGTAGAAGAAATTTAAGATTTTTGTGTTTAAAATTCTACCAAACTTTCTATTTTAAAAGCAAAAGCTAAAAGATGTCATATTTTCTGAACAAGCATTTCAAGTTTGATGAGAAGAAAAATGCATTTTGTCAGATCTTTAATGAAGATAGAAAGTATTTGTGAGCAAAAAATTAAAATCTGCAACTTAAAAGCGCGAAGTCGGAGCCGGAGCTGGAGCCACGGTTTTTTTCTCTAGGAGCGGAGCTGGAGCATCAAAAATTGTTCGGCTCCGGGTCACTGCCCATAGGTTTACATGGAGAACGGAAAACGGGATTGTAAGTGATCAGCACCCTTAAGCATGTATGACACGAAAGAGTAACCTTTAAAAGACAGTAAAATAAAATGTCATATCATATTATGTCATAAAATGTCATAAATCATATTTTAAAAGATAGTTTAAGTGATTACTGCCATTCTAAACGGGGAAAAAAATAATAATAATAAACTTACCATATTTTTTTGTATGTGTCGTGTGATTTTTTTCTTTATAAAATATAAGTGCATCTGATCTGTATATATGACCATTGGTCACTGTATAAAATAGTTTAAGTTTGCTGGAAATTTTGTACTCAAATTTACATAACCAGTAAGCATCGGGGCTAAAAATGAACGCCATGGGTGCAAGACCTTCAGTCTTGAAGAAATTTTTGACTGATAGTAAATTCTACTTTATGTACTTAAATAATAGCAATTTTGTCATCAGTTACTTTTTTATTATAAGAGATCAATTTTTAGCCATAATACAAGATATAGAAATCTTCTAGCTCATTTCCATTTGGTTATTCCTAATGCTGAGACAAATTTTCAGTCTTGGCTTAGATGGACTTCTTGCACCCATGACTGGAACAAGTCGGAACAATATTCCAGTTCGTGAAATGTTTAAAACATATTTTTATATGAGGGAATAAATAATAAGGAGGGAAATAAATAAAATACTCCTGAAAAATTCCTTAAATAAATAAAATTACTTCTAAGAAACTCCTTAAATTATAGCGAAGCAAAATTTAGCTTTGATCAATGATTTAATTGAAGTGTATAACAGTAGTAAATGGAAACTTATATTTTACATGACGAATAACGCTGCTTGTATTAGCATCTCTCTTAAGCATGTATGACACGAAAGAGATTAACCTTAAAAGACAGTAAAATAAAATTCTGCTCTTGCTTAAAAAAGGTAAAGTTTAAATGATTACTGCCATTCTAAGCTGAAAAAAAAAAAAAAAATAAACTTACCATAATTTTTTGTATGTGTCGTGTGATTTTTTTCCTTTTAAAATATAAGTGCATCTGATCTGTATATATGACCATTGGTCACTGTATAAAATAGTTTGCTGGTAATTTTGTACTCAAATTTACAAAACCAGTAAGCATCAGGGTTTGAAATGTACTGGGGCAAGTTGGAACAATATTCCGGTTCATGAAATTATAACAAATATTGTTCAGGTTCGTAAAATTTTTATAACTTATTTTTATATGAGGGTCAACCTAAACAGGTTTTTAAGATTGAAACCGAATTTCGGTAATCTTCCTATTTTTGGCTGAAAACAAAAATGTCTCAATTTTTTTAATAATTAATACATACAAAAATATACATAATTATTAATTAATTTTGTGTGTAAGTATATGTGTGGCCCAGGTTGGCTCTCTGTGCCTCTGACAAAACCTTTTTATTTTCATATAAAATAAAATATAATTAAGTCATCACACAAAATGATTTTCTAATTATATGACTTTCATCTAATTAAAAAAAATGCTTTTGGTATGCAAACCTCGATTTATCTTTTATAATAATTTTTGTAAAGGATCATCTGTTATATTAGAATGTACTGTTATACTATACTCAAAGCAGCACCGTGCGAAAGGGGGGGCGAAGGGGGCGGCTGCCCCGGGCGCAGAAATTTAGGGGGCGCCAAATTTATACTATCAACTCGGTTTTTTATTTATTTATTTATTTTGGCCGTTGATTATTTTCCAGGATGTTTTTTTTCGAGGTCATTCTTTTTTCTCTTTGTATTTATAAAAAAACATATGCATATTATATGCATATCTGGAATTTCCCCCCAATGTAATTACGTACATTTTTATTTTCAAAGTCATTGCATCCTCCCCTACCCTAACCGCAAAAAGAAATTTTTCCATTTTAAAACTTGTTTTAGGTTTTGGTAAGTCTCTTTTTTAGCAGAACGTTCTACTTTATTTATAAGTTGTTTTTTTTTTTTTTTTTTTTTTATGGATCTACATCTTTCTTTGGATTATATAAGTAAGTTCATATTTACTTGTCTTAAAGTTCTTTAAATTTGATGGGTTTATGATGTACTTTTGTAATATCTTGTTGCAGTGTTTCTCAAACTTTTTGCACTCTGTGCCCCCCTTTACATCATCTGCGAAACTCACGCGCTCTCCCACCCACCAATGATAATGAATTTTATCTAATTATGGAGGCTTTTTCTTCGTTTCTTTCTTTAGTTTTACTTTTTGTTAAAAAATAAAACAAATTATTGAAAATACAATTTCGTCCTTTTGGTTATTTATTTGGCTATTATCTGCTATTTATCTATCTAAATTTACTCAAAAATGTAAAAAGTTGAAAAACAATTACCATTTTCCACATTTTGTATTTTAATATACACATTTTAAGACAATAATTTTTGAGGGAATTGATAGATACGTAAATGTTATTTTACTTTGAATTTTTTAAAGCAAATTTCGAATAATTAATTTTTATACACTATATTATACTTAGCATTCGAGAAATAAACTGGTATGACAGCAGGAACACAAGATCATCAGATAAACCTTGCATCTAATATGGAAATCTTGGTTGTTACATTTCAGTCGCTGAACATCATTTAATTTATATTAAATCCATTTCTATATTTTAGAAACTAATTATAATTAGCATATTCGCAGTTTTAAAAATTTCAGAAACGTAATCTCCTGGGTATGAATTTACAACAGAAAGAGAGGTAAATTTAGGTTTATTTGATTTTCAAGAAGGAACAAAAACAAAAACATTTTAAGTTATCATGTGCGTGCAGTGCCAAAAATCTTAATAAGGAAAGTGACTTTTAAACTAATACCGTTTCCAAACTGAAGCTCTTTTAAGTAGCTTTCATTATAAAAAGCTACCTATTGCAGCCGTTCGGAGGAAAGCAATTTCAAAAAATTTTGGTATATTTTCATCGATCATGACCCCCAGACCCCGAAACCAACCTCCGTTCAAAAGTTGATATATATATATATATATCTGATCTTTGTCACACTGTAACTCCCGTATTTATGAACCGATTTGTATGAAACTTCGTGTATACATAGTACATACCAATGTCTCGACCGAGTTCGTTGGCCAGCTTCATCCGCCATCTTGTTTCAAAATGGCGGCTATTTAAATTTTTTTTTAATTTAAAATTTGAAATGAGGTACCAAAAAATTGAAAATTAAAAAATAATTTTTTTTTATATATGTTTGACCTTGATACAAAGATTCCGGAGCAGTTTTTGTTTTGTTTATATCTTAAAAAATGGCTGAGTTTATAGCACTTTGAATTTCCAACGTGGCTGACATTTTGAAATGACCTAATTTTTGTCACGCGATAACAAGCGTATTTATGAACCGATTTGGATGTACCTTGGTGTATACATAGTACATACCAATGTCTCAACCGAGTTTGTTCGCCAGCTTCATCCGCCATCTTTTTTCAAAATGGTGGCCATTAAAAAAAAATTTTTTAATTTAAAATTTAAAATGAGGTACCAAGAAATTGGAAAATGAAAAAGATCTTTTTGTATATGTTTGACCTTAATACAAAGATTCCGGAGCAGTTTTTCTTTCGTCTATATCTAAAAAAATGGCTGAGTTATAGCATTTTGAATTTCTATTGTGGCAGACATTTTGAAACGACCTGATTTTTTTCACGCAATAACAGGCGTATTTATGAACCGATTTGGAGTTTGTTGGCCAGCTTCATTCGCCATCTTGTTTCAAAAGGGCTGCCATTTAAAAAAAAAATAAATTTAAAATTTAAAATGAAGTATCAAAAAATTGGAAAATGAAAAAGATTTTTTTTTATGCGTTTGACCTTGATACAAAGATTCCGGAGCAGTAGTTTTTGTTTCGTTTATATCTTAAAAATGGTTGAATTATAGCACTTTGAATTTCTAGCATGGCTGACATTTTGAAACGATCTCATATTTGTCACGCGATAACACGTGTATTTATTAACCTATTTCGATGTTAGAAGTCATGTGGATAGTATATAGCAATGTCTTGACCAAGTTCGCTGGCCAGTTTTATCAGCCATCTTGTTTCAATATGGAGGCCAGTAAATAAATAAAAAAAAAATTACATTTAAAGTAAGGTGCAAAAAAAATTAGAAATTGAAAAAGGTTTCTTTTTTGGATGACATTTTGAAAAATCTGATTTTTTGCCTGCGACAGCACTCGTATATATCAGCCGATTCCTATGTGAGTGAGTATTTGCGACTAAGGTCTCGACCAAGTTCACTGGTTAGCCTCATCCACCATGTTGTCTTAAAATGGCAGGCACTTCAAGATATCGCCGAATTTGGCAACCAAATATAAGTTACTTTAAATAAAAACAGCTTGGATAAAGCTGAGTAATTTCACTGGTTAGCCTCATCCACCATGTTGTCTTAAAATGGCAGGCACTTCAAGATATCGCCGAATTTGGCAACCAAATATAAGTTACTTTAAATAAAAACAGCTTGGATAAAGCTGAGTAATTTCGCGAAATTCTCATTCATAATGATTTAGTATTAATAAAAATTAGTATTGAATCTCCTATAATCGGTTTCCACTAAATTGAGCTTTGTATGTTTGAATAATATGAGCTGGCTTTTTAAAAATAAGAAATTTGAAAGCTACCTCTTCCTCCCGGCACTGGCCGGAAGGACTTTTTGTATGTGTTTTGGCAAATTGCAAAAGCATTTTTATGGCGTTTATTTTAAAGTGTTCAGAACTGATTATCTTTAATAAATATATAGTTTTGTAAAATAATAATAATAATAATAAAACGTTAACACCCGTATGGTCCCTTAAGATATTTGTTTTCTACTTCTGCTCATATATGAGGCTTTCTCACAATCTTTTGACTTTCGGGAATAAAAATCTGGTGAAATTAAACTTGCTAAAATAACATTTTAATCTGATAGACGAATGTCTTAATGATTCAAAATAAAGAAAAAATGGTCAGCAGCGAAAATTTTTTTGTTTAACTGAGGTTTATGTTCAACTTGCGAGTTTAATTTTCCTTACCTATTTACCACTAAAACTTTTTATTTTCTTCTAAATTTTTACTTATAATGAATTTGCATAGTACCCTCAAAACATTCAAATAAGAAATAATAACAATGTAGTATTTTTAGTACAAAATTTTGGTATAACATTGTCCTAAAGGGGTGTTAAAGAAGGGATGGTAAGGTAAAAAAAAAAAGGGACGGTATAGGAAAAAAAGGACGAAATGGGAAAAAAAGGGGTGGTAAGGATGGAACGGTAAGGAAAATGACCACCTATTTTAGGCAAATCATGTTAAGACTAAGTGGTAGCCACGATGTTCATTGATATTTAGAAACAGTTATTTAAATTGGATTAAACTGAAAAAAAAAATTAATTTACCTCGAAAAGTGGCGGAATAAACCTTGGGGACGGTAAAACTACCAATAAAGTCACGATGCTTGCAATTGATATTTAAATGCTGATTTAAATTCTGCAGTAAATTTCCTGTCAAAGAATTTTAGACATTCTCTCTCTAGCAAATTTCTGCACGAGAAAAAATTTGAAAAAACTTCTGTGGCTGCATCTGAAGTGATTTTCTGTATAATTTTAGAAGGGGGACGGTAAGGAATCTAAAACCCAAGGATAGAGTTTAAAAAATAATAACAACCGTAAAAATGTGTGCAGGTTAATTTTTTGCTACATATTAATATAATAAAATAATTCCAGTTTCGGAAAAAAATTACATCGAATTATTTTTATTGAAACAATTTCATACAGACAGCTCCAAACTTAAAAATCAGCATCAGGAACACGGGACGGTATAGGAGTTTTCCTGGTATTTGGACCCCCATCATTGTCTAAAACTTATTTATCTCGTTAATATTGTTATGCAATCATGCAATGGGGTGTTCCCCAGTAATACGAAATAAAAAAACATAAGAGCATGTACTAAAATAAAAATTATTATTCAGGGACATAAAAGTCAAAAGATTGTGAGAATGCCCCATATATATTTGTAATCGACCGAAATTTAGCAGCTATCTCTTGCATTTTGGGAATCATTCTGGATAAAATGTAAAATTGTAGGTAATTTTAAATTTAAACACTGTCATATGTATAATACAGGGTCATCGAAAAATAATGTCTAGATTAAAAAAAATCATAACATCGAAACCTTTTATGTTAAACGAGTAATTCTTTCACTACACGATAACTGGTGAACGCAAGTTTGGTTTTAGTTCACCAGAATTCGTTTGCGTGTCTGTGTTATGCGCGGATTAGTTGCGTAGCCGTCAAGGTCAGTCGACGCTTTGTTATCAGGAGCAGTTTGACCTGGATAAGTTCTCCGAAAAAGCCGCTGCACACTGACTATTGACTTTGACTCCACATACCAAATAACGCACTGTGCTTTTTGTTGCATGGTCAACATCGTACTGTGCTTTTTGTTGCACGGTCAACATTGTATTGAGCAGCTGCAGTCTGGCGAGTCGGCTGACCTTGACGACTTCGCAACTAATTCCCCGCATAACACAGATACGCAAACGAATTCTGGTGAACTAAAACCAAACTTGCGTTCACCAGTTATCGTGTAGTGAAAGAATTACTCATTTAACATAAAATGTTTCGATGTTATGATTTTTTTAAATCTAGGCATCATTTTTCGACGACCCTGTATTAACAAACTTTAATAGAATTTATTACAAAGTAAATATTGGTCTCATGGTTTTATAACTCAGAGATTTACAGTTTCTTTTCTTTTTTCTTCTTCCTAATAGAGCGAAGCAATTTTAGGGCATTTCTTTTTCAAAAAGATAATTCATGTCATAGATTTTTTAAAACAAAAATAACAGTTTTTTCCTCTTCTTATATTGTATTGATTAACATTAAATCAAAGGTCAAGGAAAAATAATAATGAATTCATTTTTTCAAAATAACGTATTATCTCAATTTTCATAAATAAATTAATGACTAATCTTACCCTTCTTAATTTTTTACGAACAAAAAATAAAATTATAATAAAATAAGACAACGGTTCTCAAACTGTGGGGGGGGGGGGTGACCCTTGGGAAGCGCAATATATGCCGAAATAACGTTATATGAAAATAACGTTAGTGATTTTTCTATTTATTTTTCATTATGAAGGCTGCCCGTGCTAAGACAAATGCTCTGCACATTTACGAAATCACTTTCATTTGTAAGTAGATATAATTGCCATGTATTGTTATTCTAATATAAAGCAATCGAGCAGTGTTTCCTTTTTTTTCTATAAAAGCATCAAATATCTCCGATAACAGTGTCAAATTTTTAATTTAATCTGATTTTCAGAGACTAATCCCGAAAGATTGGTATTCTGAAGGAATCGATTATAGTTTAAGATATACACATTTTAAGAAAACTGAAAAACATTGTTCGATTCTTCAGCATATAAATATTATTTTCTGTAAATTTAATTCAACTTTTAATAAAAATCCCTGCCGTCTCGGCCTACAGGCGGAGGTAGATTTCGAAGTTAAGTACTAATTTCACCAACAAAAATTAAATCAAGATTAGAGATAAACCTAGTTTAACAATTTTATCTGGCCGCTTTTGACGAGTTTTTAATTTCATTTTCCTGTAAGAGCTATTTTTATCAGAATCATTAATACGATAATTTTTTCTTCATCCCCTATTTTTGTTTCATTTGCTTTTGCTGTAAGAATTGGTCCTATCAAAAGCTTGTCCATATAAAAGTTGTAGATAATATTAAGAAGATTTATAATAAATTTAAGCGGATTTGATATTTTGTGAATTAATGAAGTTCTGAATTTTTTTCTTCTTCAACCCCCTTTTTTTTGTCGTTTTAATATTTTTTTTCGGTAAGAGTAGATCCTATCAAAAACTTGTCAATATAAAAGTTGTAGATAGTAAAGTACAGTAAATTGTACAGTATTAAGAAGATTTATAATAAGTTTAAGTGAATTTGATTTCTTGAGAATTGACGAAGTTATGAATTTTTTTCTCCCTAAAGTCCTATTCTTTTGGCCACTTGAGCCCATTTTTAATTTTCTCAAAAATCTACGATACGTAAATTTTTGGCCCTTTTCCTAGAAGTAATAATAACTTTAAACTGATTTTATATGTATTATAATTAAGAAGTAATAGGATTTTTTCGGTTTTCACAAAACCCCTCCCTGTTTCCACCCTCTTGGTTCGATTTTGCCCATTAACGAACTTGACCGAGATTTTCTACCCCTTGATTTTATGTATCAGTTTGGAAGAGATTTGTGCAGAATTTTGGAAGTTATCGTGTCCATAAAAAAGTTATAAATAAATAAATAAATATATATAAAGTTTTGAACTGGGTGTGTTTTTGGGTACAAGGCTTATGATCGGCGTAGATCTGCAAAATTTTTTCTGAAATTTCAACATAGGGGATAATGTAATAGATAGTATTTCTTACGAAATCTACATAAAAATACATAGCTACGAACTATTCATTTTTTGAGTTAACACGATTTCCGAATCATAATCCGTACCACATTTAGTCGCAAAATTCTGCGATTAATTAACATTAAGATTATAGATTAGGCAAAGATTTCTATTCAGAAGGAGTGATAAAAGTGGAATAATTGAGAGCTAAGTGTATACAGATCCATGAATTTAAAATTTTTATTTTGTTAAAAAAAATGCTTTAAATTTTATAAATAATGTATGAAATATAAATATGCGGTTTGGAGTAAAGGAGGGGTAAGCTATGGTTGTTAGTACTGCAGAATATTAGGATTCCGGTACTTTTTTTGTTAGAAATTAAGTCCTGCTAACAACAAATGGAAATGGGTAGAAAAAATCTGTGACAAAGCATCACGATCTGTAACAAATAAGTGCAATTTTATCTTTATTTAGTTTTTCGGAATTTCTAAATTAAAATTAACCCCTTTTAAAATTCTAAAATACACACGAAATATTTATTCAATAGAATTTATTTCTGTTTCAGCACTTTATTAAGTTTGTGACAACTATGATAAAGGGGAAGAGGGGGGGGGGGGGCGCCAAATTGAAACTTTGCCCCGGGCGCAGTTTTTCCTTCGCACGGCCCTGACTCAAAGGGTATTCAAAACACTTCTGCGGTTTCAAACAAACAAAAAATTTGTTACTGTTAAGTCTGCAACTTTTAATAAGGACATGAAAAGCGTCTTCAAAGTTTAGTCATATGTATATATATTTCTTGCTTTATAATTTCCACACACAACTTGAGTCAATCATGACTCAAAATTATAAACAGTGAAGTTCATAGCAATAAATAGTGTCTCATTTGCGCTGATACAGCTCAAATCAATGAATAATTTTGAAAATTTACGAAGGAAGAAATGGGATTTTTGGGATACATATAGTTTCGGTCCGACTGAATTTTTGGCAGCATTTCCTTCCAGCGAAACCCAGATTTTGGGCCGAAAGCAAATTTTTTTTGTATGATTATACAGGGTGTATTGCCATTCCCTCCGGGGTTTGGAAGGCTCATTTTTAAAAAAATACAGCAACAAAGTTGACTTTACTGGAGAAAGAAACATTACAAGTTTTGTTTCACAAATGTTCAATATATGAAGCTTTGGTGATGTGGCAAATATCAAGTCTAAAGTAAAATTCTTCCCACACTTGCTTCAACATGTCACGATCAATCGTATCTGTAATTCCGCTCTTTCTTGACGGAATGACTTCCTCAGGCTTTGCACAAATGCATCTCCAACATTAGTGACCATTTCCGCCGAAGGGCCTGGATGACCAGTTTGTTGTCCATCACACAAGCATCCGCTTTTCTCAAATTTCCGAAACCACACATGAATTGTTTTGTCCATTAGTGGTTGCAATCTGTGTTTTGTATGACATTTTCTTTGACCTGTCAAAACCGATTGACTTTTCACAAATTCTAACATGCAGTAAGCTTTCCATGAGCCTGTAAATGCCATTATCTTATGTGCAAAATTTTCAAAAGTGTGTTTTTCGGTTATTTTCAAGTGAAGTAGTGGTGCCATCTACTAACTCATTTGTTAAACAAAACTCGTTATGTTTCTTTCTCAGTAAAGCCAACTTTGTTGCTGTATTGGTAAATATATATATATATATATATATTTAACCATTTGGAAAAATGGTTATTGTCCTCAGTCGAGGTAGGAAATCAAAAACATATCTGAAGCTTTTTATTAGTTGAATCTGCATTTTATTCGTTTTCTGATTGGTCTATACAGTAATCTATATTTTCCCTTTACTTTCAACAGAGATGGATACTTCTGTTGCCACTATGACAAAAAAGTAATAAAAACTACAAAAAAATAATAACTCAAAAACAAATTGAGATACAGTTTTCAAACAAATTGTATTTAAAAGTACATTTTTTTTCTCTATACGATGGTGTAAAAAGTAATATTGTGGGATGTTTAGAAATTTAAGAATGCAGGGATGAGATTCTTCCGACTTTTATCGGAGTTTCCGACTTTTCGTAATTTTTTTATTTTTATCTGAAGAATTAAAAAATTGGCAGCAAAAAAATGCGCTAAACGCGAGACACATCGCGCCAGAATTGCATAGCATTTTCTCCGCTATTCTTTTGCGAAATTCGCGTATTTTCCTGGATCTTTTGACGAAAATCGCGTATATTCAGCTTTCCTTTGACGAAATTCGCGTTTTTTTCGCGATCCTTTGACGAAATTCGCTTTTTTTTGCAGCCTTTTGACGATTTACGTTTTTCCCCTCTATCCTTTAATTAAATTAGTGTTTTTTCAGCGGCTCTTTCACGAAATTTGCGTTTTTCCGCGATCCTTTGCCGAAATTGTTTTTTTTTCTTCACGATCTTTTGACGAATTTCGCTTTTTCCGCGATCTTTTCACGAAATTCGCGTTTTTTCCTTGATCTTTTGATCAAATTCGTGTTTCTTCTGCCTTTTTTGACAAAATGCGCGTTTTTTCCTCGATCTTTTGACGAAAATCGCGTATTTTCCGCTTTCCTTTGACGAAATTCGTGTTTTTTTTTCGCAATCCTTTGACGAAATTCGCTTTTTTTGCAGCCTTTTGACTATTTACGTTTTCCCCTCTATCCTTTAACTAAGTTCGTGTTTTTTCCGCGGCTCTTTCATGAAATTTCCGTTTTCCTTTGCCGAAATTCGTTTTTCTTCTTCACGATCTTTTGACGAATTTCGCGTTTTCTCCGCGGTCTTTTGACGAAATTAGCTTTTTTCCGCGATCTTTTGACGAAACTCGCGTTTTTTCCACGATCTTTTGACAAAATTCGCGTTTTTTTTCCGATCTTTTGACAAAATTCGCGTTTTTTCCACGATCTTTTGACGGAATTCGCGTTTTTCCAGCGACCATTTGACGAAATCCACATTTTTTTCGAGCCTTTTGAGAAAATTTGTGTTTTTTGCCTGTTTTGAGCAAAATATGATTTCGCGCGTGGTCTTTTAGTTTTTTACCAGATTTTAGCTTACGCGTATTTTCAGACTTTTTGTTCTTTACCCACTCTCATGCCTGAGAATGAAATTTCATTTAAAATTAGCCCAGGAATATTAATGTTTAATCCATGGCGTACGTAATGTATGACCAGCTCCGTAGAAGTTTAAAAATTTACAGCACCGAAAAATGTACGTAATGTATGATCAACTCCGTGCAATTTTTTTATGTCTTAAAATTTAGTCTTTGAAAAAATCATTTTCCAAATGGTCGTTATAATTTGTTAAATTGCATTTCTTTTTTTTTTTTTTTTTTTTATTATAAGCCTTTCAAACCTCGGAGGGAATTGTGACACACATTTGTCTATACTTTCAAAAAAAAAATTTAGTCAACGATAATTTTAAAATAGCATTCTTGTTCATGGATTTTTCCATTTTGAGCCCTGGAAAGCAGTATGTTGTGAATACGGTGCAGTTTTAACACTAGCTATTAGATTTTTAATTTTCAAGAATCTGTTTTCTATCTAAATGAGACATTAAAAATTAGGGTGTGTGTATGTCTTACACAAGAGTATGGCATACATGAAAGGAATATGGTAATCCCTTTAAAATTCTTGTATTTCTTAGGAATTTTTCTTGACTCTTTGGATTTTTTTTCTTCTCAAGTCAGCATGAACCCTGTTTATGTAATAACATTTCTAACGGAAGCATGTTTCCAAAATCTTAATACATTACGATCAGGGGTGGACGGTATTTACTGTCTGATGGTTTAAACCGGTTTTTACCAGGGTTTTTACTAGGGATGCACCGAATAGTGATTTTGGCCGAATACCGAATATTCGGCTAGCCGAATAGTAACCGCTAGGCCGAATACCGAATATTCGGCCTGCCGAATAGTGACTTCGGCCGAATACCGAATATTCGGCTTGTCGAATACTTTTATATTTCAAAGTTTAAAGGCATTAAAATGTTAAATTTTAAAACAATTTTACATAATATTTAAAACAGAAACTTTTATTCTAATAAACAAGAGTTTTTTTCAAGCAAACTTTATGCTGAAAAAAATCTGCTTTGAGTTATTCAAGAACAGGATAGTTATAAAATTTTTTTTAATTTTTATGGCTTCTTCTGAGAATTAAAACAAATGAATAAAATTTTCTTAAATTCTAAAACAAACATTTTAAAATCAAAGAGAAATTGTGAAAAAATTGGAAGAGAAATTGTACAGGTACATATATTTGCTTGTCAGGAAGAGACTAAAGTAAAAGTTAATAAATAATACAATCGATTCAAATTTTATATGGGGGCAAGAATAACAGTTCTACTCCCTTTGATCAAGCAAGTAAGTTTTTAAATGCATCCTAGATCAGTGTCTGGAGTGGACAATCATTTTCAGAGGTTGTAAACGTTGTTCTTAAAAACTTAGCAAGAAACAGATTATTTATTGGACAATGTTGAGTAACTTGCATTTGTACATGATTCTTACGAAAATCCTCATGATTGGTTAATTTTCTTAAATAATACTTAACAAACAGCAAATAAATAATGTAAAAACCTTCTCTTTTATTTAAACGAGTTGGAACCCGTCGAAATTCGACGAATTAAAATGTTTAGAATGTAACAGTTAGATCGAATTTATAATAAACCTACAAAAATAATTACGATTAATAATTCATCTTTGGTTGTCTAACTCTTAAAGCAAATTATGTTTTTAACCTAAAATTACGAAAATATTATTTTCACAAACTTCAACTGCTTAAATTATTGAAAAATTAAACTGTATTAGAATGTGTAATCAAGATGAGTAATTATGTTGAAGTTATCGATTGAGGCTCTTATGTTTCTTTTTACGGAATGAAAAATCAGTAAAAAGTTTTTCGCTTTGTCACATCATAAAATTTTCCCCCACAAAACCTAAACTATACGTTATTTTCACATTCTCAAAATTTACATACGCACCACTCAAATTCACAATTTAAAAATATTTTAATGCGCAATACATTATTAATGAATGTATTTCCAAACTTAAAGTCACGTTTGCCCGGTACAACTTTTCATGTGAACATTCGCTCGAACTTTAAGTTCTAATCTCAGTACCCGCGAAAATTTACCATTCAGAAATTTGCCTTTAGTTGCCATAGTATTGGCCATTTAGTATTGGTCAAATATTTAGTTTTATCAAGAAAAATGTTCGTTTTGTTTTAAATATGACATCATTTTTACCCCCTGAATCATTTTGCCTAGCGTCTCAAACTCAATATCAGCATAATGTAAAAATATTGAAATACCTTCTTCAATCTTTTGATTTATGAAGAAGAATCAGGCCCGTAGCTAGACGATGCTTCCGGGTCGGGCAAATGTTTTTCCAAGAAGGGCGAAATTTTTTCCTCATTTTTACTTTGTTCTATCTTCAATAGAAGAAAGTATTGTAATCGAAATTTTTTTTCGACTTCCGGTTTTCGACGGATTTACACGTTTTAGGGATCAGAGATCGCAAAAAATATGTTTATAGAAAATGTCTGTCGCCATTGTACCATCAAAAACATCAAATGCATCCATCTATGAAGTTATGCATAGAATTGAACCAAATTTTTATTTTAAGTTTTGGCTATGGCAAGCAGATCCTCCCTGAATTTGAAAAAAAATGGCCGTTAGGGGGCGCTGTAATAGCGATTTTCGTGCGATTTTGAATATTGTACCATTTAAAAGTTTATGAAGTTATGCATAGAATTAAACCAAATTTTTATCTTAAGTTTTTGGATATGGCAAGTGGGTCGTCCCTGAATTTGGAAACAATTCGCCGCTAGGAGGCGCTGTAACAGCGATTTTGATTATTGTACCATCCAAAAGTGTATGAAGTTATGCATGGAATTGAACCAAATTTTTATTTTAAGTTTTTAGATATGGCAAGCAGATCCTCCCTGAATTTGGAAAAAAAAATGCCGGTAGGGGGCGCTGTAATAGCAATTTTTGTGCGATTTTGAATATTGTACCATCGAAAAATGTATGAAGTTATACATAGAATTGAGCCACGCCGGAAGGGGACGCTATATTTGCAATGTCTCTACCATTTTCATTATTGTACCATCAAAAATTGTATGAAGTTATGCATAGAATTGAACCAAATATTTTGTGTAAGTTTCTGGTTATGGCAAACAAGTCCTCCCTGAATTTAAAAAAAATCTGCCGGAGGGGAGGCGTTGTAATAGCGATGTTTGTGCCATTTTCTTTATTGTACCATCGAAAAGTGTATAAAATTATGCATACAGTTGAACCAAATTTTTTCGTACATGTTTTTGGCTTTGGCCAACAGGAATTTGGAAATATTGCGCGGTAAATGGGCTCTGTGATAGCGATTTTTGTAAGCTTTTCTTGATTTTTTGTAGTTCTGTTGTCCATCGGCGGCTCGTGCAGAGGCAGGAACTCGTTTTTCGCTAAGCCGGCTATTCGCAAACATCTGATAACAACAGAATAAGGAAAAACTATTAATTTTAACAAATATCATGATATTGATTTAACTCGTTTTTAGTCCGTTTAATTGACTGAAGCAGAAATTTAAGATGAAAATCAAAGTTGGTATAGTATTGAACGAAAAATATTGAAGTAAAAAATACATGCGTAACTAGTTTCTGAAATATTATGTATAATTATTATGTCTTCAATATTATGTCTTCAATAGAAGAAAGTATTGTAATCGAAACTTTTTTTCGACTTCCGGTTTTTGACGGATTTACATGTTTTAGGGGTCAGAGATCCCAAAAAACATGTTTATAGAAAATGTATGTCTGTCCGTGTGTCCGTCGCCATTGTACCATCAAAAAGTGTATGAAGTTATGCATAGAATTGAACCAAATTTTTATTTTAAGTTTTTGTCTATGGCAAGCAGATCCTCCCTGAATTTGGAAAAAAATCGCCGGTAGGGGGCGCTGTAATAGCGATTTTTGTGCGATTTTGAATATTGTACCATCCAAAAGTATATGAAGTTATGCATAGAATTGAACCAAATTTTTATTTTAAGTTTTTGGATATGACAGGTAGGTCCTCTCTGAGTTTGGAAAAAAATCGCCGGTAGGGGACGTTGTAACAGCGATTTTTGTGCGATTTTGAATATTGTACCATCCAAAAGTATATGAAGTTATGCATAGAATTGAACCATATTTTTATTTTAAGTTTTTGAATATGGCAGGTAGGTCCTCCCTGAATTAAAAAAAATCGCCGGTAGGAGGCGCTGTAACAGCGATTTTTGTGCGATTTTGACTATTGTACTACCCAAAAGTGTATGAAGTTATCCATAGAATTGAACCAAATTTTTATTTTAAGTTTTTGGCTTTGGCAAGCAGATCCTCCCTGAATTTGGAAAACATTCGCCGGTAGGGGGCGCTGTAACAGCGATTTATGTGCGATTTTGAATATTATACCATCTAAAAGTGTATGAAGTTATGTATAGAATTGAACCAAATTTTTATTTTAAGTTTATGGCTATGACAAGCAGCACCTCCCTGAATTTAGAAAAAAAATTGCCACTAGGGGGCGCTGTAATAGCGATTTTGCATATTGTACCATCGAAAAATGTATGAAGTTATGCATAGAATTGAACCAAATTTTTATTTTAAGTTCTTGGCTATGGCAAGTAGGTCCTTCTTTAATTCGGAAAAAAATTGCCGGTAGGGGGCCTTGTAATAGCGATTTTTGTGCCATTTTGAATATTGTACCATCGAAAAGTGTATGAAGTTATGCAGAGAATTGAGCCAATTTTTTTGTGTTTCTTTTTGGTCATGGCATGAAGGTCCTCCCAGAATTTGGAAAAATTCCGCTGGAAGGGGGCGCTATTATTACGATGTCTGTACCATTTTCTTTATTGTACAATTGAAAAGTGTATAAAATTATGCATACAACTGAATCAAATTTTTTGCGCATGTTTTTGGCTTTGGTCAACAGGTCCTCCCTGAATTTGGAAATATCGCGCGGTAATAGGGCTCTGTGATAGCGATTTTTGTATACTTTTCTTGATTTTTCGTAGTTCTATTATCCATAGGCGGCTCATGCAAAGGCGCAACTCACTTCCTGCTAAGCCGGCTATTCACAAACATCTGATAACAACAGAATAAGGAAAAACTATTAATTTTAACAAATATCATAATATAGATTAACTCGTTTTTAGTTCATCTAATTGACTGAAGCAGAAATTTAAGATGAAAACCAAAGTTGGTATAGTAATGAACTAATAATATTGAAGTATTAACATGTGTAACTATTTTTTGAAATATTAAGATGTATAAGATAGAAGAAAGTTTTGGGATTGGCACATCCAACTAGTTATGTTTTAATAATAACAAACAACTACTACAATATTCCCAGAAATTCAGTTACAGTAAAAATAGAATCTCAATGAATATTGGAAAAAAAAAAAAAAAAAAACGTTTCAGGCAAGTTTGCATCTTAGCAGGGATAACTTAAGTTTTGAATTTAGGCCCTTTTTTTGAGGAGGGATTACAGATGCTCCCAGAGTTATAGAACAGCATGCAGTGGATGGGAATTGCACTTCTACAACTTTAATAAGCAAAAAATTACAAAGCTTCTGGGAGTGACATTCCGATGCTCAGGGGAGAACCCTCTTCTCGGGTTACCCCCTGAATTTGTTATTTATTGTATGATATTCCTTTCAACGGGACCATGAAATGCTCTCATGTAAAACAGAATTTTTTATAGACAGGTTCCATTTACGCGGGTTTTACAGAATTTATAGAATTTTAGATGATTTAAAATTAAAGAAAGCCCTTCTAACATTAATTATTTACAAAACAGGTAACCCTCTCACAACTAAATATCAATATATTTTTACCAATTTTTTATGCATGCTAAAAAAGTCTTCTTACCAGCGTCTCACCAGTAAATATCAATAGTTTTCCACGAATCTTGTGTACAGTCTTTGAAACCATTATATATATGACTGGTGAAACTTTCAAAGAGTTTGGATAATAAGAATTTTATATATATATATATATATATTAAAAGTCTGATGAGAAAAAAAAAATATATCTACCCCCTTTAAAATTCTGAATCGGCTATTTTTTATTGAAATAGGGGAAAATATACACTCTCAAAAATACTTTCTTAAATTCACGCAAGTATTCTTGTCAGCACTGCTGCCGATGTACTGCCGAGAATTGAATGAATTTCCGTTCTTTTTTGTTTTGTTCTAGGACAGAAAATTTCCGAAATCTAAAAAAAAGAGTTTTTTCCGCTTGGATTTGAACCCGAGCGTCCCGAATCGAACACCTTAACCATTAGGCCAGAGCATTTGGCAGAAGGCGAGTTTAGAATGGATATATGGGTTTCTTCAAATAGGGGTTTGGTAAGGCTTGTTAAATTTCTTGTTCAGAAAGCTTGGAAATTTAAACTTAATTGTAGGAACATTTCATCGTTTTAAAATAATAGTTGATGCTTTAACACTTATAAGAATAATAGAGGATAAAAATTATTACATAGTAGACATATTTTTAATAAAACATAACTTGATTGCTAGATGTAAAATATAAATATTATATTTTTAATTAAATTCGAGAAGAAATGGTTGCTTTTTTAAATGAAATCATTTTTTTTAACTTGATTAAACTACTATATATATTTTTTTAACGTGTTTTTTTATAAAATATTTTACATGTGGATATATTTTTTTATATTCTAAAAAATAAATTGCGAATAAGTTTAAATGAATGAAAAAATTGCTGCTTAAATTCAAAAGCATTATTTTTGTTTGTTTTTAAACAAATTAGATATTTTAATTTATTGAATTTTCAATTTTTCATTTTAAAAATAAATTCGAAATTTGGTATTAATATAGCCAATACGCATGCGTGCTAGGAATAAACGGAATTTTCCCTCTTTTTCAGACTTATGGGAAGAATTAATGGAAAAAGCATGTTTTCTAGAAGTACAGAAATTATTTGTTTAAAAATGACGGATAATTTAGTGTATAAAGACGAATTTTTTTGACAGTATATTATAACACCCTTTAAAGAGTGCACATTTTAATTTTACTTTAAAATATCGTATTCGGTATAAATATTATGGGGCTTCCGATACGAGGTTCGTTTGGAAATATTTTTGTTTAAATGTATATATAAAAAAATCAGTTTAAAGATATAAACTAATACAAATTTAAGGTTAATATCATCGCATCATGGATAACGCCGGGCTAGTTTGCAAGTATCAAACAAATAAAAACCATCATGAAAATATTGGTCAACATAATTCACTATTATGGCCTCCATTCGAACTCTCTGTTCTCTAACGCAATCACAAAATCATTTTTATGCTTAAATGCCATAAAGTTGCAATTATTTTTATTCTGACCCCGCAGTAGCAAATAGCGTTTTCTGTTTTCTATAAAGAAAAATAATATTTCAGAAAAAAGTCAATTTTTGTGGCTAGGAAAGATCATCTGAGATAAGGTCTGCACGGGCCCGGCGAAATTTTAAAAGGGCTAGGCCGGCAAAATTAGGACAATCTTTTCAACGGGCCGGGCCGATAAGCGAAATAAACGGCCTGGGCTGGCACAAAAAATTGAACGGGCCTGCCTGCCAGGCCGGGCCGATAAAAAAAAATTAAGCGGGCCTAATGGTCCGATATAAAAATGTAGGTGAAGCTGATAAAGTATGAACCCTTTTCAATTAATATGACTTTCGCGAGAATAAGTATAAATGTGCGTCACGAGTCGATGCTAGTTTGACAACATCAATACAGAAATGTAACATGCCCAGCATAGAGATCGGCATCGGACAGTTACATGGTGTCTGAGCCCGGGTTCAATTTTTTCAGCAGATTCGTGCCGGGCCGTGATCAGGCTTGCAATTTTTTCTTACGTAGTCGAGCCTGGCCGGAACTGGACTTAATTGTTCTCAGAATGTGTAGGGCAGGCAATATGTTTTGTAAAAATATTAATAGTGATAATGAACTTCTGTTAATGGAGTCTTTGGAAGTATACCTTAAGGTGGTTCTCAAATTCACTGCTCAACTCAACAATGCAAATGTTTCTGACTAATTTTTAACTGTAAAGGCACAAAATTGACAAGCATGACCATTGAAGGGATTTGTAATCGAATAGCGTTTTCCATTTTTGTATAAATCACTTATCGAGATATAAGAGATTTTTGTCACATGACTGCAAGTTTTCTCCTTTCCCGTGCTGTCACTTCCGGAAATTCGATTCAAAGCGCTAACTTTGACAATATTTTCCCAATAACATATTGCCGCTGTCAAAAAATGTATAACGCCATTTGATTACATAGTTTCTGAATAAGAACATCTGCTAGTCTTATGCGTTTCCGAATAGAAATAAATTCCGAAAAGTGTCAGAAAGTAGCTTCTTTAGATTTGAGAAAAGCCTTAATAAAGGACGCAGAAATGTTTTCACAAATCTACTTTTTATTATATAGCTTCAAAAGTTATCAGGTTTTTAACCCTCATTTTTTCTATTATTCTAAACTACATTAATTTTTTACTGCATCCTTATTTGAATGTTGAAATGTCTTAGACTCTGAGTAATCATTAATGTCGCTATTGTGTATTTTCTGTCTTGCGAACACATCATAATTTAAAAATATACTGTAAAATTATCTCATAAATATGTCTGCAGTATTCTTTAAAAGAATCTTAGCTGTATGTTAAGAAAAAAATGAATTTTTTGTTGAACTTGAGTCGGGCCGGATTTAATAGATATTTCCATGGGCCGGGCCTGTTTTCACTGAATTTTGTACGTGTCGGGCGGGCTTGGGCCGAACTTTTAGTTTTCACACCGGGCCGGACCTGGAAATTCCTCCCCGTGCAGACCTTTAATCTGAGACACAATCGTTTAAAGCTCAAGATTCGACGCATTTGTCAAAAAAGGAAAAATGATGTTCGATTCTAAATTACTTCTGTAATTTTGTCTGCGAATGTCATGCTTTTACATTAAAAAACAAGTCCACGAACACATTATAAAGTATTGCAAAGCCGAGCGAATGAAAATATTTTTTACAAACAGCCTTAAGTGATTATTGTTTGTAAATTGTAGCTATACATTAAGTAAATACTAAATAAAACGGAGCGTTTCATAGCTTTAAAATATTAATGTTCGTTTAGTATTTTTCAATTTATATTTCCTTTTCACAATCTGACATTTATTTCTCCTTTTACATATAGAAACTATGTGATTGATTTGGATATTTGTAGGAAGAAAGTAACAAAACGAGTAAAAAGTAGAATAAATAACGTAGGGACTGGGAAGCACCAGTAGAAAAAAACACTTTTTGTACTTATAAAAAGGATAAGATTAATTTTTGTAATATTCTCATTTTTAAATAACATTTATATTATTTAATTAACGTAAAATATTCAAATAATAAAATATTAAATTCAAATAGTCATATATGACATTAACAATGTAATTATAAAACCCCTTTACTCTGAAAAGCACTTTCTAGATATTGCGATTCTGTGCGACACTGATTTTACAAACTTTTATAATTTACAACAGGGTCAAAAAAGCTTTTAAAGAACATTTCCCCTTTTGGTGAAAGTCCCAAAAGTAAGATAGTGAAGTTAACAATCACGAAACCACATGATTGTAACACATGATAGTTGTATATTTTGTGCAACCTATCCTGTCAAGCCATAAAATAGGTAGCCAACTGCAACTGAAAATCCATGCCTTTGGTTTCCTGCGTACCTGATTACAATAAATTTCATGTACGAGAGTTGTACAAAGAAAACTATTTTTGAAGACATCAGTTAATCAGTTTGAGGAAAGGAGTTAAGTGGATAATCTCTAAACACGATTTATTCTCTAAAATCTGTAGTTTGACACTTAGGGGAGGCGTAAGGTAAATTTCTACAAAGCAACAAAACGAAAAATGTCCTACAGATCTTGGAAGGAAAGAAAAAAAAAGTCGTCACAAATCGAATTTTTTGTTTAAATTATTTTGCTTGAATTGAGAAGTTTTAGGGATGGGTGTCTGTTAGTTAAGTTACCGTCTATTCTAAAAAAAGTTTTTTTTTTTTTTTTTTTTTTTTCTGAGGCAAAGAACAGTTTGGAAATTTAATGAGTCAATCAGAGCATCCATTCAATTGTGCTAGGTCGGGCAAATATTTTTCCAGGTCGGGCGTTGCCCGACCTGGCCCCCACCTAGCTACGGGCTTGAGAAGAATGCGTGTTTTTTTTTAATGACTGACTTCATTTTCTGTTCAAAAATTAGAAAAAAGTTACTTTTATTTGTAATGTGAAAATGGCATCAATAAGGATATAATCAATAAAAATATTTTCCCTTTACTTTTAATAGGAATGGAGTACTTCAGTTGCCACAATTACAAAATTGGTACTAAAAACTATAAAAAAAATTAATATCTCAAAAATAAATTGAGCTTTCAAACAAATTACATTTAAAAGTACATTTTTTTCCATATACGACGGTGTACAAATTGAAACTGTGCGATGCTTAGAAGTTTAAAAATTTCCAGTAGCGAGAATTGAAAAACCGAAATTTCATTTCAAGTTTCAAAGTGTTGCCATTCGCAGAATGACGTATGCGTTACGCACAGATATGTTTGTCCTTTATAATATAGATAGAGTAATTCGGATACAATATAGTATCTGAAATCTTTTCAAATACACCGCAAACAATTCCCCCTATACCATTATGAACGGAATTCTTTTGTGTGACCCTGTAAATGAACAATAACTATTCTTTGCTCCGCATATTCAATAGAATGCATATTTTAGTGGACTTCATAAATGAATATCAATTTTACTATGTTTGAAAGAGTGTAACACCATTAAAAATTATTTGAAACGATTTTTTCCCATTGGCTGTAATGTAACGGAAAACTTTTGACTGTCCCTGTAAATGAACTAAACATGCTACAAACTTCAGTTGAAATAGGGAACGTGCTATGGTAGAGGTCACTAACGTCCAAAAATTTCAGAACGATCTGAGCATATTTACGAGAGTTAGAGCGTGGACAGACAAACCGAAGTCATAAACACTTTTCAACTTTGTTGCAAAGTGTTAAAAATGATGGACGCATTAGAGAAAGGAAGTGCACTGACGAAAATCATCATCGAAAATACCTTTATTTATCATGAAATTCTCTTGAAAAAAAGGGTATATTTGTAGAGTACACCCAGGGCTCGCACCGTTCCTAAAATTTTCGCACTTTTCTACCAGTATTTTAAATAAGAATTCTCCATCGTATATTCTTTTAAAATTTATAATAGAATCATACAACAAAGATTATCGTTTTAATTTAGTGGTAGCAAAGTGTGAAAATTTTAGGATCGCTGTGAGCCCTGTACACCTCTTATACAGTCGAACCTCTATTTAACGAAGTCGCTAAATCCCGGAAAAAAGTTCGTTATATGGAAAATTCGTTAAATAGAGATTCACCTTTTAGAATATTTTAAACTACATAAAACAGATTTTAAAAATCATAAACACTAAATATTTTTACTAGAAATAATTAATCACATTTTTTAAAATAAATTATACCGATTTGTTTTATTTATTTTACCCACCAATATCCATCATCAATTCATTTTTTCTATGGGTTTAAATCTTTGAAATCTGCGAGGAAAACAAAACATTGTCCGGGAATACACTGTATTTTCTGTTTAAAGTGAATAGTTTTACATTAAAATTAACGAATTTTAATGACATTATCGTATTTATTATTATTGTAACAAGTAATTTTAATTATACATTAACATATGCGTCCTTAAATTTAATTTCTGATAAACTCTGTTAATATTGCCTGAGTTTTTTATTTAAAAAAGTGCTTTCTCTCATAATACGTCTCGTATCTTTGCAATGCACCAAAAACTCCTTCATGCGTATTTTCTTCTAACTATAATCTGCGTCGGATTGTTTCGAATGATGTTAACATTTCATCATACGAAGTTTTGTTAATTCCTGCATAATGATCATTTCCATCATCATCATATTCGTCTTTATCGCAATTTATTGTTGTATAGTTTTTATTTTTCACACTATCGAAAATAACCAATTCGGATAGTGTTTCCGAGGTCTCAATTTCAGAATTAAGTGAAATACAATCATCAATCAGCACATCATGGTTAATTTCTCCTCTTTTTCCCACTATATCCACATTTTTTCAAGTTACTGTAAGGGATTATCGTCTTCGTCCTCCGTACTTACCGAATTCTCACTGCTGACAAAGAGGGCGCCTGATAAAACCAGTTCAAGGCCATTGAACATCATAAAATGTGTTTAAAGAAAGAATAAGTTTGAAATGTTCAGAAATATTTTGAGAAATGGGGAGAAAAAAAAATTTTGATCACAAGAAAAAGTTCGTTAAATAGAGAATGCACTTCGCTATTTGGAGGTTATTTTACGAAGAAATTTGCAAAATGTCCTTAGTTCCAAGGAAAAGTTCGCAAAATAGAGAAATTCGCAAAATAGAAGTTCGTTAAATAGAGGTCCGACTGTATTTAGATGTACTTTTTTCATGATGAAAAAGACACAATCGATGTTTTTTATAAGCACTTACGTATGAGAAAATATAATATTTCTCTTGGGGAGTGTGGAGCACACGTCTAAAAAACAAAGCATTAAGATGATTTTTAGCAACCATTCAGAATTCTGAACAACAGCACCACTTGAATAAAAAAATAACAATAGCTCATGCCATAGAGCCATAAGTAGGATTCTACCCACTTATTATTATTGGAAAAATCGCCGTTGCAAGAAAATTATGCAGCCGATCACTCTATCTTAAAAAATATTCTTTCATTTTATTGCTTTCGCTGCACGCAGAAGATTATTTGTAGAAGGGGAAAACCGCTACGATTCTGCATTGAAAACCGAACCAGACTGACTGCGCAAAGCCGCTGCGATGTAAAAGGGAGAAAGGGTTGCCGAAATAAATGAAAGACGCTAATTTGGTAGGAACAAAGATACTAGAGCCTTGCGTTGGCATAAATTGCAATGCTAAAGCATATAAAAACTGCTTTAAATTAGAGGAAATTTTATAGATTTCATAAAGATAAGATGCCAAATAGTAGTAAAGTGTTACAATTTTTGAAATTACGTATTAAACTGAATTAAATTTTATTGGCTAAGGTACGGAGCTACAAAGAGGAAATTACCTCAGAAATGGAAGGTCGTAGAAAGTTCCAGAGAATTCATTTGCCGGAAGTACAGATTTCAAAACTATGTTTATGATTTTAAAATGAAACGAAATGTCGCCTCAGATGAGAATCCTCAAGCGTCACTTTTGAAATGATGCAGGTTGTCAAGGCAAAACGAAAACATTACATATTGATTCTGACCCTCCAACCATTATTCTAGCCTTCTCTATAGGCTAATTCCATGAAAACTTGTCATGTCTGTCACACAGCTGAAAATAGCTATGCTTGTTGGCCATCATTATTTTCGAAGTGTTTGCTTCGCGTTATTCAACTGATGAGATATCTCCGATAAAATAAGTCACATTTTCCGTTCTAAAATACTGGTAGCCAAAAATCGTAGTATGTGACAGATATGACAAGTTTTTATGGAATTAGCCTATAGTCAAAATTCCCTAAATAGTAACCTTATTTTTCGACTTTTGGCCAGATTTTCGGGATTTTGCCCCCACTGTGTGCCGCCTGGAATATAAAAAGCGAAGGGATCCGCCTGGAACTGTTGATGATAGTCGCATGACTTAGGCTATTATTATAGAGATTGTTTTCATTTCTAAAAACAGCGCAAAGAATAATATTTCCTAACGATTAAAAATTTATTTACGCGTGACTATTAAAAACAGAAAAAAAAACTTTAAAATTACTATTAAATGAGTACGTGCTAAATGCAGGAAAATATTGAAAATTGTATTTACACGTGAATATTAAAAGAGAAAGAAAACTGTAAAATAATAAATACATTAATATTATAGGTGCAGATTCCCAAAAATTTTTAAGGAGCCAGTGGCTCCTTAAACACCAAAAATCCAGTCGCCACTTTGGCTCCTAATCAAAATCTAGTGGCCACACTGTGAAACAAATTCATAAAACAGTAGTGTTTATCTGGAAAAAACTTAACAAAAAACTCAGGAATTCAAAATGAAAAATAGTTTAATTAATAAATACACATGTACAACAAAACACAGACCAATTACAACAAATGTATATATCTAATTTAATCCTAAAATTCTTGAAACTTTGATCTTAAAAGAATATAATATAAATCTGGAAAAATCCGAAGATAAAATTGGACAAGATACAACTGAATTACAAAACATGTATAAGCTAAGCAGTCATGATAATGAGAAATATTAGGAAAACTTTATTTCTTACTTTGATTTTGTCATATGAAAGTATACATATAAAAAATTTAGGAATGTGTAAGATTATTTTGCACTATAAAATTCTCGCACTTACAGAAAACATTTACAAAGCAAGAATATACTTCGCGTTATGTATTTTTTCTTGCGAGTTTTTTTTATTTTTGTTCTTTTTTCTTCAGAGTTCGGAATCCTCTATCCTCAGGCCTCCATGATCCAAAGCCCTTAAATAATTTCCATCGCATCGGGAACTTTGGACTGTCTCGTGAGCAGATCTGCAGTAAAAGAGTATTTATTTTAACTCTGGATTTCGAACGAAACCTTCGAAGAAATGCTTGCTTTCGCTGGTGTTTAAAGTAGAAGCTTTACCATGAGCAGAGCTTCGCAGCTGCTAAGCTTTGTAGTGGAGCGGACATGCGCAGAATTATATTCGAACATAATGTTCGGAAAGAAAGCAGTACATCACAGGGGCAGCGTTCACGACGGTAACTGAGATTGCAAAAATTCCCTGACTTTTTATCAAGGTCATATTTCTCAGCCAGTGAAAAGAGAAGGTGCTTTTCTATTTGCAAAAGAAAAAAAATCTGCGACGGGTATTGGGAAAACTGGAAATTGATCTCTGGCGACTAAAACATTGAAAGTTAGTCACCACGTGGCGACTGGCGACCGTAAATCTGCACCTGTAATTAATATACGTTTAACCCTTTCAGGGGCAAGGTACTTCTATTCGTAAAATGTTGAAATCAGTGAATGGCACTAGAATTTACAAACAAATTTCGAAATACGAAAATGCTTTTGTTCACTTACTTGATCACCCGACCGGAGCGCCAACCAAAGAATGGCATAGTATGTAACGCTCCGGTGGAAAATCCCCACAACAATCACCGATGCCGGACATCGGAAAGCACCCAAAATAACAAGGAAAAGGCACATATTCTGACGAACTTACATAGTAAATCGTAAATTTACAAAACAATTGATGTTGCTTTCATCATAATAATAAAAATAAAAACAAAAGTGAAGTGACTTAAATGTATAACAAAAGTTAAGACTATAAATCCTTGTTCAAGATTATGAAGTGTAAATGTTCATAAAAGTTCACTGTTCACTAATGTTCAAATGAGTTCAGTGTTCGAAAGAAAAATGTTCATAAAAGTTTTATATAAGAAAAACTAACTTGAAGAAAGATCACCATAATGTTCAGACCTCAAGAGAAAATCACCGCCAACAAAAATGTCAGACAAAGGACAGTTACTATAAAAGGCACAATGTTGAGCTTTTGATGTAGTGTCAGAAAACCACGTAATGTCCGTAGCGAACCACTGATGAGTATTAACAGTATGATAGAAGTAAATAGTTACAAGTGTAAAAATTATCAAAATGTATACCCAATAAATGAGTATTCCCTATTAAGTGCGTTGTACATAGCACACAGTTTTCTATAGTTTGAACGGGTGATGAGAACGTTTCGAATGTTCCATCTCAGTGTACAATTCCTGTTGAATTTAAATGTACAAGGCATTAACGGACAGTGTTCAAACAAATAATGTTGTATACTTCCTACATCACCACAGTTACACCCAGGGTCGTACTGGCCCACCGAGCAACGAGGCAAATGCCCGGTGCGCCCACCGTCAATTTTTTTTTTTTTTTTTTTTTCTTTTTTTTAAGCACGCTTAAAGTTGTGCATTCTGAAAGGCATAAAAATTTCAGAGATTTTCATTTGGAAAATTAAAAAGTAATGCTTTTTATTTTTTAAAGTATATCATAAGCAAAGTATGTGTGATCAAAGACAATTAGATAATCGAATTTCGAGATAACATAAGTTATCGAAAATCAGATATGCCATTGTTACACATGGTACCCTGGACCAGTTTCAAAGCCTGTACTAATGTACCTCTCTAAAAATGCTTTTGAAAAAACTATTATCGTGTTTTTACTTTCTTCTATCTTTACAAGAAGAAAGTATTGGATTCATGAAAATTTTCGAATTCCGGTTTTCGACGGATTTACACGTTTTAGAGGTCAGAGAACCCGAAAAACATGTTTTTACAAAATGTCTGTCTGTGACTCTGTGAGTCTGTCTGTCTGTCTGTGTGTATGTGACACAAATTTTGTGGGCGCTCTATCTCAAGAACTAATGCACGGAATTTTATAAAAATTGATATTCAGTTAGTCCCTAATACAAATTGATGCTGATTAGTTTTTGGTGCAAATCGCTCAACAGATGGCGCTGCTATGCTGCATTTTGTAGGATTTCCGAAATGGCTCTATCTCAAGAACTAATGCACGGATTTTCATAAAACTTCAGATTCTGTTAGTCCTTGATATGACTTGATGCTGATTAAGTGTTGGTGCAAATCGCTCAACAGGTGGCGCTGCTATGCTGCATTTTTATGATTTCCGCAATGGCTCTATCTCAAGAACTAAAGCACGGATTTTCATGAAACTTCAGATTCAGTTAGTCCTTGATAAGACCGTTGTTCCGTTAAGTTTTCTTAAAATTTGGTACCTTACAGTCCTTAAAAAACAAATCTCATATGGCCATGAAATCTGGTTCGGTGATTTAAAAACACACGGGTTACAGAGACTGTCTTCGTGTCAAAGGGTTTGCTTGCTTTCAATTGTCAGGTCATACAGGTCCGTTTCAACTGATGCTCTCTGTGTGCTGGCAGGTATACCTCCAATCCACTTGGAGCTGGCAAGCTCTGCGTTATATTATCAAATTATACATGGTAATTCTAGTATAGAGATAGAAGGTTTACGGATAGATTCTGGCAACATTATGAAAAAGCTCTCTAGTTATACATATCCACAATATTATTTAAATCATAGAATTAATTTTGTAAACCCATTGGTAAAGGAAGCTCCATTGATGAATCACCCTATCATTTATACTGATGGATCGAGGATGACAACGGGTGTTTCGGCTGCTTTTACTGTTTCTCTGAAGAACAACACAATCTTTGAACAAAGAATTAAGCTTAATAATTTCAATACAATCTATCAGGCAGAACTGGTCGCAATTCAAGAGGCAGTTGACTGGTGTCGCTCGGCACATTACAATAGTTTTCATTTGTATACGGACAGTCTGTCTTCTTACAGTTCACTACAACGTCTTTTCCCCACAGATGATATTTTGCATAATATTTTCACTAATCTTCGGTTGCTCCAGAATAAAATTATTCATGTAGGCTGGGTGAAGGCTCATGTCGGTATAGGTGGTAATGAGAGAGCTGATGAACTGGCTAAATCGGTGATTGTGGAAAATAAATATGACAAAGAAATAGACCTACCTGTTCCTTTAAGCCTTGTTAAGAAGTTCTTGAAAGATAAATTAAATCAGGATTGGCAGACCTATTGGGATCAAAGCACCAAAGGCAGAGACACTTATAGGATAATTAGAAAAGTAGATCAGGATTTTTTGTGTATTTCTCAGGTAAGTCTTTACTTCTTGACCGTACATGGGTCCTTTCCCGTTTTCCTTTACAAGATTGGAAAAAGAGACAATGATAGGTGTACCTGTGGTAGACAAGGTGATGTTAAACACTACTTATTTGATAGTTGTGACTTAGTACCTGGAAGGTTTGACTTTATAAGAAATCGCACTTTGGAGTGGAATATCCGAACTGTTTTGTTATCCAGCTCTAATCAAGTAAAGTTACGTGCAATTTACAATATTTTGAATAAGCACTATTCATTTATTCGGTACGTCTTCTGAGTTTCTATAACTTTGTTATTGTAACTATGTGAGTGTCTATTTACTACTTAAGAGCAACATTTTGGGACATTTTGGATCAGACATCCAAATTGTGTTGTGATTTTATAGACTATTGATTAATTATTTTAATGACTATTGATAAACTATTTTAATGACATTTTTAAAGACATTTTCATTTGACTGTTTTATTTTTGCCATCTAAGCAGTGGTTTGAAATACAGGACATTATAAGACCTCTTAGTTTCTTCTTTAAAAGTGATTGATATTTATTGCAGTTTGAACTTATGCTCAGTCATTAAAACATCAATATTTGGAATGTTTTTTCAGTTGAAGTGATTGGTTTTCACTTTGAATTATATGTTATAACATAACTAGTATTATTGGGACTTCTGATATTCTTTTGTGGACTTTTCGTTAATAAATGTAGAACAGTTCAGTTAATATTTGTGCTGCAATTTGTGTATTAATTTGGCATCAGTCACCTTGACTGACTTTTGCACTGTTATTTCCAGTGGTGCAGCCTTGACTGTAGGCTCGTCTGTAATATCGTTTTTTTTTTCATTTGTTTTATTTTACATGATATTGTACTTGTTTATATATATTTTTCATTTTCAGGCGCAGTGGCGTCTTAGTTTATTGTTCTTAATATGATATAATTGCCGTCTGTGTTCTGGGCCTTTTGCCTTGACTGGGCCTTCGTGGATGGTAGAGGGGACTTTTCCTCCGGGGCATTCAGCCTATGCCAAATTTGGTGGGCGCCCCGGTTGGGTGATCCTAGTCCTTGATAAGACTTGATGCTGATTACATGTTGGTGCAAATCGCTCAACAGGTGGCGCTGCTATGCTGCATTTTTTACAATTCCCGCAGTGGCTCTATCTCAAGAATTAATGCACGGATTTTCATCAAACTTCAGATTCCGTTAATCCTTGACATGAATTGAAGTTTTGTACAGTTTGGTGTAAATCGCTCAACAGGTGGCGCTGCTATACTGCATTTTTTACAATTTCCTCAATAGCTCTATCTCAACAACTAATGCTTGGATTTTCAACAAACTTCAGATTCATGTATACTTTGATATGAATTAGTGCTGTTTATGTTTTGGTGCAAATCGCTCAACAGGTGGCGCTGCTATGCTGCACTTTTCAGAATTTCCATTATAGCGGTATCTGAAGAACTAATGCAACAATATTCACTAAACTTCAGAATCAGTTAATCCTTGATATGAATTGACATTTTGTACATTTTGGTGTAAATCGCTCAACAGGTGGCGCTGCTATACAGCATTTTTCACGATTTCTTCAATCGCTGTATCTCAAGAACTAATGGACATATTTTCATCAAACTTCAGATTCAGTTACTCTTTGATATGAAATGATGCTGACTAAGTGTTGATGAATATCGCCCAATAGGTGGCGCTGCTATGCTGCATTTTGCACTATTTCCTCAATAGCTCTATCTCAAGAACTAATGCACGAATTTTCATCAAACTTCAGCTTCAAGTACACCTTGATAAATGTTGATACTGATTATGTGGTTGTGTAAATCGCTCAACAGGTGGCGCTGTTATGCTGCATTTGTCATGATTTGCGAAATAGCTCTATCTTAGGAACTAATGCACGGATTTTCCCCGAACTTCATATTCAGTTAGACATTGACACATGTGGATGATAATTAGGGTCTGGTGTAAATCACCCAATAGGTGGCGCTGCTATGCTGCATTTTAATGGATTTACACGATTTCATGGACAGTAATATCTCAAGAACTAATGCACGGAATTTCATCTTTTTAGAATCCTCATGATGAGCATACATGCACTGTGATAATGAATTTTGAAGTATTGACAAGGATGAGATAGAAGAAAGTTTTGTGATGGCCACAACATACTAGTTTTAATCATGGCGCCCTTGGACAGATTTTTTTCAGCGCCTCTGTAAAAATAAATTAAAAAAAAAACTATATCGTGTGTTTATAATCATGGCGCCCTGGTCCAGATTTTTTCAGCGCCTCTGTAAAAATAAGTTAAAAAAACTAATATCGTGTTTTTGTAATCATGGCGCCCTTGGTTAGATATTTTTAGCGCCTCTGTAAAAATGCCTTTCAAAAGCTATTACCGTGTTTTTCTAATCATGGCGCCCCTGGTCAGATTTCTTTTCAGCGCCTCGGTAAAAATGCCTTTCAAAAAGTATTATCGTGTTTCTCTAATTACGGCGCCCTTGGACAGATTTTTTTTCAGCGCCTCTGTAAAAATGCTTTTCAAAAAACTATTATCGTGTTTTTCTAATCATGGCGCCCTTGGTCCGATATTTTTCAGCGCTTCTGTAAAAATACCTTTTAAAAGCTATTACCGTGTTTTTCTAATCATGGCGCTCCTGGTCGGATTTTTTTCAGCGCCTCTGTAAAAATGCTTTTCAAAAAACTATTGTCGTGTTTTTCTATTCATGGCGCCCTTGGTCAGATATTTTTCAACGCCTCTGAAAAATGCTTTTCAAAAAAACTATTATCGTGTTTTTCTAATCATGGCGCCTTGGACAGATTTTTTTCAGCGCCTCTGTAAAAATAAATAAAAAAAACTATATCGTGTTTTTATAATCATGGCGCCCTGGGCCAGATTTTTTTCAGCGCCTCTGTAAAAATAAGTTTAAAAAAAACTAATCTCGTGTTTTTGTAATCATGGCGCCCTTGGTCAGATATTTTTCAGCTCCTCTGTAAAAATGCCTTTCAAAAGCTATTACCGTGTTTTCCTGATCATGGCGCCCCTGGTTAGATTTCTTTTCAGCGCCTCTGTAAAAATGCCTTTCAAAAAACTATTATCGTGTTTCTCTAATTATGGCGCCCTTGGAGAGATTTTTTTCAGCGCCTCTGTAAAAAGGCTTTTCAAAAACTATTATCGTGTTTTTCTAATCATGGCGTCCTTGGGCAGATTTTTTTCAGCGCCTCTGTAAAAATGCCTTTCAAAAGCTATTACAGTTTTTTCTAATCATGGCGCCCTTGTTCAGATTTTTTTTTCAGCGCCTCTAAAAAAATATCTTTAAAAAAACTATTATCGTGTTTCTCTAATTATGGCGCCCTTGGACAGATTTTTTTCAGCGCCTCTGCAAAAATAAATTAAAAAAAACTATATCGTGTTTTTGTAATCATGGCGCCCTGGGCCAGATTTTTTTCAGCGCCTCTGTAAAAATAAGTTTAGAAAAACTAATCTCGTGTTTTTGTAATCATGGCGCCCTTTGTCCGATATTTTTCAGCTCCTCTATAAAAATGCCTTTCAAAAGCTATTACCGTGTTTTCCTGATCATGGCGCCCCTGGTCAGATTTCTTTTCAGCGCCTCTGTAAAAATGCCTTTCAAAAAACTATTATCGTGTTTCTCTAATAATGGCGCCCTTGGACAGATTTTTTTCAGCGCCTCTGTAAAAATGCTTTTCAAAAAAATATTATCGTGTTTTTCTAATCATGGCGCCCTTGGACAGATTTTTTTCAGCGCCTCTGTAAAAATAACTTTGAAAAAACTAATATCGTGTTTTTGTAATGATGGCGCCCTTGGTCACTTGGTCAGATTTTTTCAGCGCCTCTGAAAAAATAACGTTCAAAAAACTACTATCGTGTTTTTATAATAGCAACCCTCCCACCCCCACCCCCACACAGACACACTCACGCGCGTGCGCGCGCACACACACATACACACACGCACGCTTCCCACAAACACACACATAAATTGATGCTCTTGAGCATTTCATAATTTCTTAATGATAACATAAGTTAGACCGCCAAGACTAATTCTTCAGAAGATTTTGCAATGGAAACTTATGTAAATTTTGCTTTTGAAATAAGAAAATGTTAATTTTTCATATTCATTAAAAAATTCGATAATATTTTTAGCATCCGAAAATGCGAATACCTAAAAACTTTTTTTTTTTTTTAACCGCATCTGCTTAACCACTTTAAACTTCAAACACCACCTCGATTTATAAATTGAAAAATACGCATGAAATTAAAATAAATAGATAAACCATTAAAATTGTTAAAGTCGTTTTACAAAAGATTGGATGAATATAAGTAAAGAGAAGCGCACATGTGTTTGTGTTCAGTTTTCAATGCTGTTAGTCAATAACGTGGGAGTTCCTAAGAAGACAAATTACCATTTCGGCGGGGTTTCAAATAACTGGATAGGGCTCTATAGATACCCAGTGGTTTCTGTAGTAATACCAGATGTGACAATTTTTATTGATTATACCATATTCTGAGATTTCTGGAGCTCTGTATCTTTCTGGAGAAAATAGAAATCGGATGTGGAGGTATTTTCCCATGAAATACTAATTAACATACGACACATGCTCGGCGTGCAGGCATCTGCGCAGAAAGAATCGTTAAAAACGAAAAAATAAAATATTAAATAAGCAACTGTTATAGCAGTTTTATAATGTTTTGTGTAATAATACATGTAGTGTATTACACAAAATTCCTCTTCAGTCGAGAATTATTAATTGTTTTACATCTTTTTAGCTGTCTAAAACTTTTGACGATATTATTAAATAATTTTTATTGATACATACATAAAATTTTTAAAAATTCCCATTAAGGTGAAAACGAAAAATAACTTTGCCAATAAACCTTATATTTTTTTAGATACATTTCTTTTTTTCAAGATATCGAGTAAAAAATAACTGGAAAATAATGATCACATATAAGCTTAATTGTGGTAGGAAAAAAACGTGTTATTCTTCTTCTTTTCAATTTTTTTCCACATAACGCAATTAAGGGGGCTGGTCACTCATCTTCCTATTTCCCCTCACATCAGTGGCGTAGCTACATATTCAGCGCCCTGGAGCAAGCAAAGTTTGTGCGCCCTCTTGTCTCTCAAAAAAGTTCTGAGTAATTTTGTTTGGAAGTTACATATATATATATAATATGTATACATGTAGCTAGCTGACCCGCCTGGCGTTGCCCGGGCCCGTTATAATAACGTAAACTAAAATCAATTTTGTATGATTTTATATATTCATAAGTAATTCAAATGAACATAGTTTTAGGCGTGGCCCACTGCCTTCGACAGCGTCTAGTGTGTTCCAGACAAATCTCTTTCAGAACGAAACTGTGACCTGGGTCCCCGCTACCAAAGGCAGTCTATGCCAGGAGTATTATTCCGTACGCGACGGAGACAATCGAAAATTGAATGAGTAAACCCCGTAGTAATTGAGCCCATTGAACCCGATATAAGTATGCGAATCCTGGCGGTGGAACTATAATCTTTAAAACAATCGTAAGCTAAGTTGAATGCCCCAATTTCCGTTGAAATAGAGCCCATAATAGCCGAGAAAAGAATGCGCCGTTAATGTTCGAAAATGGTGGTAACAGAAGTCTAAGATAAACTTTCACAATGCAGAAAGTAGCTGAATAGTAAGCTAAGCTTAATTATCCATTTACCGTTGAAATCGGACATATTGAATCCGAGAAAAGAATGCACCATTAATGTTCGAAAATGTTAGTAAATGAAGTCTAAGACAAATTTTCATAATACAGAGCTGAATCGTAATCTAGGTTGAATTAACCAATTCCCGTTGAAATCGGCCCCCTAGAATTCGAGGAAAGAATGCACTCTGAAGCAGTGGAAGGTGCTTGTTGCCCCCACCCCCTGTAAATTTAACGAATTACCTTTAACATTAACGTGATATTTAATTTACGGAGGAAATCCCATTCCTCTAAAGTTAACCACTTACCTTTAACAGTAGCGCGAATTTTAATTCACGGCTGTAGTGAGTAAAAATAAGTTGATGCCGTAAAAGAAGATTAATATTCGAAAAAGGTGGTAGCTGGAGTAAAAGAAATTTTTTAGTGGTTTCTAAAGTAGCCAAAGGACCCTAGAACTATGCTAAAGAAAATTGTAAGACTATCGGGTAATTTTTAATGAAACTGCACCAAGGACCCTAAGAAGGCGATTAATATTCAAAAATGGTGGTAGCTGAAGTGTGAGTAATTTTTTTGTTATTCATGTAGTAGCTGGGGGACCTAAGAAATAGTTAGGGAAAAAATCCTAGTGAATCGGACGATTTTTATAGGGGACCAAAAGGAGCTTATTGATAATTGAGAGCAAGGCCTAAGATGAAAACACGATAAAAAGTCCTAGTACTTGGCGCTTTAGATTTTCAATTAGTCGAAATTAAGTATAGGGTATAAGTATTAATCATTAGAAAAAAATTTCAAAGAAATGCTTAAAAAAAGAGCTCTAGAATCCCAATAAAAATATGAAGGTGTTGGCTCGGGAAGAGAAGTCCAAGGCTCAATTTTGAAGTTATGCAATGAGAATGTAACAGAATTAGTGGGTGAAAAATGTATGGCGTACAAAAAGTTACCCTAGGGGGCCCAGTGTCTGAACTGAAATGTAGAAACGAAAAAAAAAGCCAAATGGAAAAAGAGCCCTAAAAACGAAGGACGGATTAAAAGGGGCGATTTATTAACAATTTAGGGCACAAAAACTTCAAGTGGCCTTGTACCAAGCCCCAAGGTTCCAGGGTCTCAACTGGAATGTAGCTGGGCAAGGGCCCCAAGAAGGCGATTAATTTTAAAATTTGGTGGTAGCTGAAGTCTAAAAAATTTTTATGTTGTTCGCGTAGTAGCTGGATTTCCTATCATGTTGTTACAAAAAAAAGTTAGGGAATTGGACCATTTTTAAGGGAGATATAATAGGAGGTCCAAAAGGGGCCAACTGATAGTTGAGAGCAAAGCCCTAATATGGAAACATGTTAAAAGGTTCTAGTACTTAGCGCTTTAGATCTCAATAAGTCGAAATTAAGCATAGGGTATTTATTATTCATTCGAATAAAATCTTAAAGAAGCGCGAAAAAAATGGGTGAAATTCTTAAAAAAGAGCACTAAGTGCCCAATAAAAATATGAGGGTGCTGGCCCAGGGAGAGGAGTCCAAGTCTCAATTTTAAAGTTATGCATTGAGAGGTTGACAATATTAGGGTGTGAAAAATGCATGGCGCAGAGAAATTTCAAGGGGTCCAGTGTCTTAACTGGAATGTAGAAACGGGGAATAATTAAATGGGAAAAGGGCCCCCAAAACGAAGAAGATCGGATAAAAAGGGGCAAGTTCTGAGCAATTCAGGGCATACAAACTGAAAGGCGCTAAGGGGACGCCGGTCATAAAAAATTAAAAATCTGAGCTCCAGGTGTATCAGGACCTGTCTTTGGACTACCCTCATCCAAATTTTCAGACTTCTACGTGCAATATATTTCACTAGCCACCACACACAGAGCGAAACTTCCTTTTATTAGTATAGACTAGCTGACCTACCCGGTGTTGCCCGGGCCCGTGATAATCTTCTTAAATGAACCTGATATTTTTATGATTTTATTTCTTAAGGCTGTTCTTAAATCCTGTGGGACAATTTTATGACATGCATTTTAGTTAATTTTTGCTCGAGAACTTGCATGTGTTGTTATTCATAAAATTTGTAATCGAAAGACGTTTTCCGGATTTTTTGTAAACACAATAGATCTTACTGAAAACATTGTCAAAGATGGCGTTTTGAACGGAATTTCCCAACGAAAGCAGAAAAAAACAGTCAACGAAGGGGGAAAAAAGTCTTGTCCTATATTTTTAACACGATTTTGTCTGAAATACGAGCTCGATGACAGCGTGAAAAATCGGTTTAAAAATTAAAACAGTCCTGTTCTAACGTATATATAAAATAGCTGACCGCCGTTCTGATTATCACATTTATAGACAATATTGAAACAGTCCCGTTTTCATATTAAAATGTAATTTTTAACATAAAAGAATGTTTTAATTCCATTTTCTTCGCCGAAAATATTCTTTATAAATACATTTGCACATCAAGCGCAAAAATCAATATAATACACATATATATAGGGGAAATTACAATCACAGCATTGTACGAATACACGAAGCCTACACATTTCAAACAAATACTTGATAAATGATTTTACGAAAAACTAAATAAAATAAAATACATATATATTTAAAGAGAGGCCGCGCTGTTTGGTACCAGACAGGCTGAGAATTCTTGGGGCAGACCATGTCGCTATTGGTCACAAAGAAAATTACAGAACATACACATTAGGTTTTAAGATTTAAATGGTCCCCTGAAGCAAAAAAACTTTCAAGAAAAAAAAGTCAATTTTTCTGCCTTGCAAAGAGAAATAAAAATCATTAATAAAAAATGATTCAAAAAAGTGATTTTTGTTTTAAAAATTATTAAATGATTTAAGACTTTTTATATGTAATGCGTATAGCAAATTTTAAAACAATTAGCTTCACCTAAGGGAGGGAGCAGCTTTACCTGGTTTAGGGCGCACAGACCTGCAGGTCGGTAATTATGCGATTAAATAAGGTTTAATGCGGAAAAATACTGTTACCAAAAAGTGATGGAATTTTGCATAGGCTATAATCAGGTCCTAAGGAACATTGAATTGGGTACTTAACTTTTTCTCTCTTTTTGAAGCTTATCGATTCTGCATTTGACATTTGCAATATTTTCAAAATCTCAAAAACAATACTCACAAAATTTAAGTTGCTGCTTCCCCCCCCCCCCCGTCTAAATTTTGTCGCTGGTACCTGATGTGGAATATGTTTAAATCCAGCTCTTATTATTGTTTTGTAATCTGTATTAATGCATGTTTAGTTTCCACAAAACAAACAAAAAAAAAAACCCTTCAAAATTTTCGTTTTCTTGGATTTTGTCTGTAAAATGGTCAATAATTTTCTTCAAATAGTCAGGCTATTTTTTTCCAAATCGTAAAATAATTATCGTAAATTACTACTGTTACATCGTACATATAGGTTTCTCAGCGGTGAATTCTTTGGCTACCATTATTTCCGCACAGTAATCATCATGATAAATTTCTAAAACATTTTTAATAGAAATGTACCAGAAATATTATTTTTTGGAAATAGTGATAGCCTGTAAAGTGACCGATGAGAGACCAGTTAAATAAGTTTTGATTACTTTAAGATCTGAAAATCTTCAACGGTCGTCTCCAGAAAAGTTACAGAAAATAATCAGGCATGCTGAAACGCTGTTGGAGAAGTTACTTGAGGCTGCAATATGGTATGAATTGAAATTAAAACTTCCTGAATAGAAGTCATATCTTTCAACTGTGTATGAAAACATATTTTAAATCGAAATAGTTGAGATTAAACACAACGTAAAATATCATAGAAATACGCTGATTGTAACAAGATTCATCTATAATGTCTGATTAATAATGAAAAAAAAATACAAATATTTTAAGAAATCTTTATTTCGCTTTTTCTAATTTTGCGCCCTTAGGATTCGTGCGCCTGGAGCAGTCTGCTCCAACTGCTCCACGATAGCTACGCCCCTGCCTCACATCTATAAAGTAAAGTCTATGGGCATTTGATGCATTCGTGGATTTAAAATATCTCCTCGGGAAATTCATATTTTTAACTTCTATTTTTTGTGTACACTTCCTAAAAGATGTCTTTTTTTCCCTTAGTTCCCAAAATATTTCTAAAGTATAGACTTAATTTTATATGAAGTATTAAAATCTTACTTATAGTTCACCCGTTTTTAACACATAAATATTAAATTCAGCATGGATTTTAGAAATACTTTGAAAACTAAGGGGAAAAAAGAGACATCCTTTAACCCCTTGGAGGCGAGCGACCGGTATTCGTGCCGCGTAAGGTGCTCAGAATCAGTGATTATTCTCATAAGTAAATTTTTATTGTAAATTTTGCCTTATTTAATACGAGCATTTTCCCAATTCAATGAGGCAAAAATTTCTGTTTTAAAAAACCGGTGATAAAAGATTAAAAATTCTGTAAAAGACGCTGGTCCCGAAGGGGTTAAGAAGAGTACACAGAAAAAAGACGTTAAAAATGTGAATTTTCCGAGAAGATATTTTAAATATACAAATGCATCAAAAGTCCTTAGACTTTTACGGAGGAAAATTTCGAAGCTGAGTGACTAGACCCCTTAAGTATTTCTATTTTCTTTGACTTTGTTTTTTATTTTGTAATACAATGCTTAAACATAATTTTGATACATATTACTCTTAAAAAATGAAAATATATTTGAAGCTATTGCCGCTCTTCTGGTGCGGTTTTATTTTTCTTTTGTGTGTGTGTGTGTGCGTGTGAGTTGCGGCGACCATTAAACAGTAATTTTTAATTAAATATGACTTATTTAGTGACTAGACGAGACAAAGGGTGGAAATTATGAAAAGCTCTTTTAATTTATTTATTTATATATATTTTTTTAAATGCTGATTATTTGAAGAGGGTATTCAACTTTTATTGTAGAAAAATACGGATTTTTAATGATTAAAAAAAAAAATTCTTAATGCACTGCATAATTATATAAGAAAAAAAATGCTGACAAAATTAGAAGTGAAATAATTCAGTAGTATTAAAGTAATCGTGTCGTGGTCATCTATTTAAAAATGCAATTTTGAGAAAAACTAGTTTCAATTTTATGTTATGATTATAATAGAATGCTTTTCTATTTCTTTCTTTCTTTTTTTTTTTTTTTTTTTTTTTTTTCTCTCTCATAGAATCGTCTATTCCAGATTCTGGCCACATAAAGAAGTCTTAATTCCGTTGATAAAGCCGCTAAAATAAAAACTCGATTTTCCGAAATTTATAAGTTATGATTACGTGTAAATCCTTAAAGCGATTCCAAAAAAACATTTTTTAACTTTCAATAATGCGAAAATTTCTGCTCATTTACAAACATAAAAACAGTGTTCGACAGAAACCGAATTTCGGTTACCTTCCTAGTTTTGACCGAAAACGAAAGCGAAACTGTTTTAAAAATAAATTCAAAGTAATTAACATAAACATACATTACATATATGCATGTTATCTGAATAATGTTTTGAATGGAAACGGCAGTACGTAATTATTAATTAAAAAGTAATTTGATTTAAATAAAATTAATTAAATATAAGGTGCTATAAACATAAAAAATTATTAAAAAATAATTTAATTTAAATATAACGAATTTAATCAATATTAGTAATACCTTCTAGATTTATCCCTTTATATGTAAATACATAGAATCTCTTTGGATGGGAGTGCCATTTAGGGGAGGCTAGGGAAGGGCAGTTATAGTAATACCGAATATTCGGCAGTATTTTCGCCGAAACTAAGATTTTGGGCTGAAAACGAAAATGAAACCGAATATTCGGCCAAACTCTACATAATAGAATGAGACTTGCAGGTTTGGTTATTGGAGTGATTTGAAATACAATAGATTCTTTTCTTTAAATTAATTACATCTTGAGTTAAAATTGAAGTTAAAGTTTTCTTCCTCTTCCCACACTGTCGCGTGCGGAAATTCGCTTCAAAACGCCACCTTTGACAGCATTCTGAAAGATCTTTTGCTTTTCTCAAAAAATATAACAGTCAGTTCGATTACAAAGTTTCTGATGGGCAATAAAATATAGCTGGTATTTTCGGCCACGTAAAGCAGTTAGCAGTTGTAATGAAATTTAATGAAAACCTTTAAAACAAAAACTGTCATGCAATAAAATTCAAGTAATACTACTTTTCAAAATAATACTTTCAACCTAATATTTTTAAAGAATTATTACTTTTCCGAAGATTTTCTCCCCCCCCCCCCCCCCTCCTCCCTGCATTGCGTACACAATCGCGGTAAAAAAAAAAAAAAAAAAAAAAAAAAAAAATAGAACAAGATCTTTGAGAAACAGAAATAACTGCATTATTGGGCATAGCCTTTGTAAGCTTGCTCATTTGAAAGGAAGCTGAAATACATTATGTCCCAGGGAAAAGAGAATACCGAAATCAGCCATCTATTGCCCATTCCACATAAAGTGGAAATGCATGGGTTTCTAATTTTCAACCGATAGCCAGTAAAGTGCCCCCGATGTGAAATCTGCTTCGTTCTATCCAGTGTTAAAGAACTACTCCGTCTTTATATTATTTGCCTGTGTCCTGAGTTGTTTACTTATTTTTGTGTAATCTTAAACATTTTTCTTATAGTAAACTTGTGCTTCATACTTTAAAAAAAATAGTGTACAGTGTTCGGAATTATAAAATATCATCACCATCACAGCTCAGATATGCTGATGTTGCATCTTCAGGGGTCTGTCCAGACTTTTCTCATAGAGTCCTGTTTTTGTGAAATTGTGAAGATTTCTTATATTTGTGAAAATTCTAATCATAATATTGTGAATTTGAAATTATCGATATATTCAGGTTCTATTATATCAGGTTCTTCATATATAAAAAAGCTAAGCAATATGTTCTTTGATGAGTTCAGCTGTTCTGTTACAGGTCAGATTTTATTTTTAAATGATTAAATCTGTGCAAAGTTCAATTTGAAGTTGGAAAAATTCTGTGAAAAATCTGTTTAAGAGAGAAATAATTTTGTGAAGGGTCCTGTTTTGGGATAAAAAGTTTTGTGAAGGGTCCTGTTTTGGGATAAAAATTTTTGTGAAGGGTCATGTTTTAGGATAAAAAATTTTGTGGAGGGTCCTTTAAAGGACCTAAAATTTTCCTAAACATATCCCTGATCTTGCAGAACAAGAGCTGTGAATCGTCCATGGAAAAACAATATAAGGTAAGATTACTTATTATTATTATTTTTTTTAATTTTGTATCTTTCAGAAGAGTGTTTATTAGTTTGAATTTTTGCGAAATCTTCAAAATTTGCTTAATGTATTTCTTTCTTTTCTCTTTATAACTGTTGTGAGGGAAAAAAATCTGGGATGAAAATTAAATGATATTTTTAATATTTCCCGAAATATGATTTATATGTTGCTACGAACTAAATTGAATAACAGCGAAAACTGTAGTAATAATGTCGAAGAATATTTGTCTTTCATGCAATTTCAGACTATATATATATATATATTTAAACTGTTTAAATAGCGGGATTCAAACCAAACGCTTCTCTATGATATCTTTTTAATGTTGAAAAAATAAAGAAATAAAACATTTTTTAAAAATAATTCACGTAAAATAGATGTCATTCTTGCACTGAACGAAAATATTTTTTCTGAGATTTTTTACACCATAATTAGTATTTGTATCCTAGAGATTGCATTATATAAAATGTTATTGAATTGTATAAAATAATGTTTTGCACTTTTGAGTTTTGACCCAACGAAATTGTTTTTGTTTCTTTTATTTTAATATTTTATTTTCCATTTGGAGATAATTGTATGGAGATTGTTATTCGGATATTCGGGGTACAGTTTGAATTAACTCATTAGATAAGGTGATCGGAATTCGAAAATGGAGATAGCTTTTTTAGAAAAGTGTGGGGGAAAAAATACCTCTAAATTGGCAACATTGGTCTAACATCAGATTTTTTTTAAGTGCATTGTTTTCGGAGAACTATTTTTATGCATATTACATTTCTATAGTATAAAATACTAATTTGGGTGTCATAATTATTTTAGGAATAAAGTTTTCGCTATAGCAATATACTCGTACATATTTTTAAAGTGATTTTTTATACTTAATTTATATAGCATGTGTGTGTGTGTATATGTATATATATATATATATATATATATATATATATATATATATATATATATATATAAGCATTTGCGCCCTTTTGTAAGGCAATCGGCGCCCTTTTTATCCATTTTGCCACCGCCCTCTCAGTTATGCCAGTACGACCCTGGTTACACCTGTTATTTGGGCGTTTTCCTATTTTAAACAGATACTGTGGAAATGCTCCATGTGAAGAAAGAAAGTAACCTATCACCTGGGATTCACATAGAAATAAATCGTTAACCCTGTTTAATATCGCATAAGTATCTCTTCCCTTCTCCGAATTTTCCCAAGAAACCTGCCATTGATCATGTAGAAGTGTTTTAAAATGACGCTTTAAAATAGAAGTTGGTGGAGGAATGCGTAGAACTTTATCATACAGATCATTTATAATAACTGATTTTGCCAACATGTCCGCTCTTTCATTTCCTGATATTCCAACATGCGATTTTATCCAGCCAATATATATGACTTTATTATGTAACAGGCGCAAAGAGTTGAAGATATTAAAAAGCTGACCGTTAGATGGAAATAAGCGCTGAAGAGCGTAAATTGATGACAAGCTGTCAGTATAAAGATGAAATGAATCATGCGGGGAGCCGATGCACCAACTGATAGCCTCGTCTATCGCAGCCAATTCTGCTTGAAAAACAGAGTTACAGTCATGTAATTTTAATTTTTTTCACTTACTTTTGTTCACTTACTTGATCACTCTACCAGGCAGCCAACCAAATAATGGCAAAGGCCCTGAATCCCTGGCAGGAAAACGTCCTCCACCATCTAACTCAACCCCAGCCGCCGAAACAGACCCGGAAACAGCGACAAATAATAAAACTAAAAAGTCACAAAAATATGGCACACTCTGCCTAGAAAATAAAATACAAAAATTAAAGTCATATACAAGTTTTAACATATGACTGTAACCCTAGTCTATATTATAAAGGACAAACATATCTGTGCGTAACGCATACGTCATTCTGCGAATGGCAACACTCTGAAATTTGAAATGAAATTTCGGTTTTGCAATTTTCGCTACTGCAAATTTTTAAATTTTTAAACTTCTAAACATCGCACAGTTTCAATTTTTACACCGTAATATAGGGGAGAAAATGTACTTTTAAATGCAATTTGTTTGAAAGCTCTACCTCAATTTGTTTTTGAGATATTAATTTTTTTATAGTTTTTAGTACCAATTTTGTAATTGTGGCAACTGAAGTACATCATTTCTATTAAAAGTAAAGGGAAAATAGTCATGGTTTATTTATTTTTATTGATTATATCCTTATTGATGCCATTTTCACATTACAAATAAAAGTAACTTTTTTTATAATTTTTTAACAGAAAATGATGCCAGCCATTAAAAAAACACACATTCTTCGTCATAAACCAGTTACATTTCAATATTTTTACATTACGCTGATACTGAGTTTGAGATGCTAGGCAAAATGATTCATTGAGTAAAAATGATGTCATATTTAAACAAAACTATCATTTTCTTTGATGAAACTAAATATTTGATCAATACTAAATGGCCAATATTATGACAACTAAAGGCAAATTTCTTATTTTTTTATTCGCGGGTACTGAGATTAGAGCTTAAAGTTTGTGAGAATGTTCACATGCAAAGTTCTATCGGACAAACGGGACTTTAAGTTTCGAAATACATTCATCAATAACCTACTGCAAGTTAAAATACTTTTAAATTGTGAACTTGAGTGGTGCGTATGCAAATTTTGAGAATGTGAAAATAACGTACAGTTTAGATTTTATGGGAGAAAATTTTATGATTAGATGTGACAAAGCAAACTCCTTATTACTGATTTTTCATCCCGTAAAAACAAAAGTAAAAGCCTCAATCGATAACTTCATAATAATTATTCATCTTGATTACGTATTCTAATACAGTTTAATTTTTCAATAATTTAAGCAGTTGAAGTTGTGGAAATAACATTTTGGTAATTTTAAGCTATTGTTTTAAAAGTTAGACAACCGATGTAAGATGAATTTTTTATTGTAATTATGTTTGTAGGTTTATCATAAATTTGATCGAACAGTTTTTTTCTAAACATTTTAGTTCGTCGAATTTCGACGGGTTCCAACTCGTTACTATAAAATAAAAATAAAGCTAAAACTAAAACTAAGACTGAGTGAAACTGAAAAACAAAATTTTAAGTTATTTTCAGTTACAAATGACTGTATAAAAGTACGATTTACACTAATAATCAAAACAAGATAAAACATTAAGCCAATAACACATTTTAGGTCAGTTACAAAAGACCATCAGACCCTGAAAGTCCAGAAACAACTCAAAAATGCGTGAAGGCAGAAAGATTAGCAAAGCACTATGTGGCTAACAGTCCGGCAAAAGTCCACCAAAAATTCTTTAATTACACCAAAATAATCAAAATTTGTACTTTATGAATGAATACAATTTATTCAGTTCATTATAAATAACAGTCAGTTTATAATAATTCGATCTCAGCAAGAGAACATTTTGCAAATTCCAAGACAGAGTTCTATTTTGCACAAAGTTAAAGAACAGAGGCATCAGAGGACACTTGCCGAAAATAAAATGCTTAACGTCACCGACTTTACCGCAATCACACTTATCTGTTGGTCGCTTGCCAATCTTAAATAAATACACTGGAAAAGCACCATGCGAAGAAATGAAATAGGCTACTACCCTTGAATAACACAAATAAGAAACGTCCGGTGAACGCAAGATAAGGAAGGTATCCCTACCCTTTTCACTAATTTTCCAATCATTAGTCCACCTCGTGATAATGTTACTCTTATAAAAACGTTTGACGAAGGAAACTGGCATTGGAATATCCAACCTCTCATCAAACTCATCATCCAGAATAACAGACTTTGCCAGATAGTCAGCCCTTTCGTTACCAGCAAGGCCAATATGAGATTTAATCCAACCCATAAAAATAATTTTACCACTCAACAGTCTCAAGTTAGAATATATGTTATACAAAATCTTATCAGTTCGAAATAATTTCTGCAAGGCTTGTATTGAAGAAAAACTATCAGTGTAGATGTGGAATTCTCTGAAATCAGCCCTGCAACACCAGTCGATTGCCTTGTCAATGGCTGATAATTCAGCCTGATAAACAGTATTATAAGCGTAAAGTTTAAAACGGTTTTCTAAAATGATCTTTCCATCATTATAAACAACAAAAGCGGAACCAACTGTGTTGTTCATCTTGGAGCCGTCTGTGTAAATTACAGGGTGGTTAAAAATAGGTACTACAGAAGTGACTGACTTTACAAACTGTATATGATGAGTTGACACAAAATAAGGATAATCAAATGTATGTAAATGTGGCATAATATTTTCCTTAGTTACACAAATATCCTTTATCCATACTAGATCTTCATGATGCACCGTGTTATAGTGACCAGACATCTGTTCCAACTCCAGCTCCAGGGGAGGTATACCCGAAATTACGCAAAGAGCTTCCGTAGATACAGATCTGTAAACTCTGATTATTGATAATAAACAAAGACGCTGGCATGAAGACAAGCGTCTAATTCCATGGTATCTCAAGTCCCGGTACCAAATTTCATATCCATATGATATCTGCTTCTTAATTACCGAATGATACCAAGTTTTCATGTAGTCCAAGGGAAGACCCTTATCTCTAATACGGGTTTTGCGCATGGAGCACGAAAAGTCTATAACTTTGTCACGAACATGATCTAAATGATCAAGCCAACGGAAACGGCTATCCAGAAAAAATCCCAGGTATAGTACATTGTCCTTGACCGAAATGCTGGTATTCCTAAGCTTAAAAATCGGACGGCGACTGTTCAAAGTATATTTACCGAAAAGCATTGCTGATGATTTCTGAGCGCTGATTGTCAAGCCAAACTCTTCACATGCGTTCATAAAATATTCGATACATCTGTTAACTCTATCTTCCAGCGCTGCACGAGTATCGGCCCCTTCCACAATAGCTGAATCATCAGCGTATGAAATGATTTTTCTAAAACGACGCTTATAATATTTTAATATTTTATCAGCAACCAGAGTCCACAACAAGGGACCCAAACAGGACCCCTGTGGACAACCTCGAAAAGCATGAAACCAGCGAATCCCTCTCATAAACTTGAATCCAATCAATCTATGACTTATGTAGTTCTTCAAGATCTCTTTTAAATAATCCTGTATAGGAAGGTCATCTATAATACCAGCAAGTATTCGCCAATCGATTATGTCGAAAGCACTAACGATATCGAAACTAATTAATGCACAGTATTTAAAATCATTCAAAGTCTCCCTAACAAAATTCTTTACAGCAGCCATTGCCGTTATAGTGCTCTTAGACTCTCTAAATCCATGTTGACCTTCGTCCAGATATGCAGAAGATTCCAGAACTGTAATTATTCGCATTTTCACTATTCTCTCCAAAATCTTGGCAATAATCGGCAGCAATGTAATTGGTCGGTAAGACTTAGGCAACTCAGGTGGTCGGTTGCGCTTACGAAAAAACAAAACAAGACCCTTTTTCCAACACATTGGGAAATGAGCAAAACGAAGACAAGTATTAAAAAGCTTAAGAACAAAAGGCGTGAAACTTTTACAAAGATTTTTTACTACCAAGGCATCTATCTCATCAAATCCTGGAGCCTTATTGTTACCCTGCTGGCGCATAACATAAAACAATTCTCTTTTTGTAATGGGATGGAAATCCTCCTGATTAGTATAATAATTTGTACTGGTAAATTCATGCGGATCTGTAAAATTAGCATTAGCATCAAAGTGATGATTCATTAGGTCTTCGGCCACGTCGTCATAGCTCGCAAACACATGAGAATTTTCTAAAGTAGTAAATATTAAATCTTCATGTGACAATTTTTTCTTGTTCACTTACTTAATAAAAGGGAAATTTTCATTCCAATATTCTGGTGCCAATGTGGCATTTAAGAATTAAAATTAAGTGGTCCAAAAATGAACCACCGCCCTTGAAGGGGTTAAAGCAGAAAATTGTAGTAAATTGTATTACGTCTATTGTTTTATAACGCTGTTAAAAAATACTAGGAGGGAAAGACTCTGTTTACTTCATTAATTTATTACTTTGTTAATTCATTTTAGCTTCTTTTCAAATGTTTAACTGATCTTCTTTAATCAAACACGAAAACAACCTTTGGATGTCTTAACAGCAACTGATTCGGCCTTAAATTTTTGAAATCAAAGGGAATTGAATCGAAACCCGTTTACAGGGACATCGCTACAGGTTCATTATAATTCAGTCTTCTCTAATCTTTTTAAAACCGATCAGATTAGCGTGCTTTTAAATTCTGCGGTGTCTGAACGGGGGTTGGCGAGCGTAGCTTTGCAGGGGCAGAGTCCCCTAGTATATATATATATATATATATATACAGGGCTATTCTAAATTGTTTTTACAAAATAAGAGGGGTGATAGTACCCAGATAGTATCCAGATGAGCAATAATTACCATAGAGTATGGGGTCGCAAACTTCTTATTTAGTCACAAATACAGGGTGTTTCACCCTAACTGAAGTCGGCTTGTCGATACTGATTTTGCAAAAAAATAAAAATATTGCAGAAAAATTGCAAAGATTGCCCTTGAAATGCCAGTTCCCTTGATCCCAGAAGACCTTGTTTTGTATAAAATGTGATGACATCACATTCTCGAAAAACAGGGTGCTCACGCAATCGATGATTACGTATGAACTGATAATCACAGTCCAAGATGTGGAGCGTGAAATGTATACTGCTGGCACGTATAATGGACACTCTACCACTTTTTTTTTTTTTTTTGGTATTATCATATTTACAACAAAGGCGAGCATGTCTATTAGTAGTTTCATCATAGTATACTTCAGTTTTCTGAAAATTATTACCGTCAACCAAAGTTGAATTATTTTAAAACACCCTGTATTTTTGATTAAATGGGTGGTTTGCGACCCTATGTTCCATGGTAATTACTGCTCGTTTGGATGAGTACTATCACCCCTCTTATTTTGTATAAACAATTTAGAATCACCCTGTATATTTTGTCAATTCATACTTAAGTAATTCAAAATTATACCGAGGTTTCACTGATAAATGAAAAAGTTAGGTATTATATATAAGAAAATTAGACTTTTAAACTGTTCTCCAAAAAAAAAAAAAAAAATCAATAAAGTCCGGAAAACCCCGGGTTTTAGACTAGTACCCAGTGGATTGTTTTTTTTTTTTTTTTTTTTTTTTTTTTTTAACGGGTTTTTTCAAATCCTGTAACTTAAGTAACTCTACTTAAGTAGTCCAAGGTACTGTTACTTGTTGAAAGTTGTACTAGTTGAAAGTAGTTTCAACTACCCTAATAATTATTGGCTTTCCCATTTCAAATAAAGTGACGTATTTGTATGAATGAACAGCAATTATTTATAAAAATATTCTCTGATGATGACCGCGGGAAATGCAGGCCGAAAGTACTAAGAAGTTTTCAAAATAAAACGGTGAACTTTTAAAGTTCATATTGTGTATTTTGTGATTGAATCAATGTGAAATATTGCATTTTGTCTTGTGATTTTATTCCCAATAAGTATTTAAATGTAAAAAAAAAAAAAACTTTTAACAACCTTTGACATTGATATCTATATTTAAAAAATTGATCATTTTGGAGATACTAGCTTGAACATGAATTTGTTTATAATGATTAGGCCAAGAAGAAAATACTGATGTCCATTGAACTAATTTTTACTGCAAGAAGTTAATATAGTAACCAAACGATCAAAGTAGAGAAAGTCTTTTAAATTTTTAAGTAAAAATTCTGTTGATCTTCCACGAAGCAGAGAGAGAGAAGAGAGCATAATCAAGCTCCCTTCTGAGAGTACATGTCATACACTGATGCCCCATACCCAAGAAGCAAGAAACCGTCTACCAGGAAAACAGACTTGCATGGTGTAAGAAAGGATGCTTTGATTGGTGGAAAAGGCCACAAAACATAACCCGAAATGATTAAATGTTAACCTTACATCCAGCGTAAAAAAATAGCATAAACCTGACCTGACCTGCGATTCGAGTTCGGATAAAATCGGGTTACCCGACCCGATACAGGATTGTAATTTCCAATCATCCTGAAAACCACCAAAAACAAAATTTCTTAGACCCGCAACTTAACCCGAAATGAAAAAAAAAAAAAAAAGAACGAAGTAACACTTTTCAACACATTCAGTATACTGTCAGAGAACTTCACAGTTTATTAAGGTGAAATAGGATGTCTAAATAAACAATTTGAAAAACTCATTACCGCATTTAAAAACCCAATTTCTGCTATTACAATCATGCCGGGAAAATATCAGTTTTATTTTATTTTGTGCAGCCCTATATACGATCTATGGATATGCATGTATACTAGGAAATGTACTTGAGAACTTATGAGCAGCCCTGTATAGGATCTATAGAATTTACCCACACCAAGTAATACTAAAGACTAGAAAACAGGAATTCTGCTTTTTCAGAATTTAGTGTCGCCCCCGATGAAAAAAAAAATATAAATAGTACAAAACATATTTCAATTTTAAGACTTAAAGCACAAACTTTTATTTTATGTGAAATGACGTCATTCGAATCCGCTTAAGGGGTCTCAAGACTCTTAAAACTGGAAAAAAAAGAAAAAAAAAAGACCATTTTCAACATTTAATATCTTAAAATGTATTTGATTTTAAGACACAATTTTAATTGGAATAAAATATTTAAGTATGTTCTTTCATTTCATGTATTTAAAAAACTATAAGATGCAGAATTAGCATTTACAGGGGGCTCCAAACTGTTAGACATTTGAGGAGCAAAAAATCGGCATAAAGGCTTACGCGCACGAATACAAAATAAGTATTGAAACTACAACAAAAATTTTGGTGCCTACGTATACTTCAGATTGTAATAATTATCCTGAACCTAAATAAATTTGCATTTATAGCTTTTTTATATTTTTAATACAAAGTTGCATTTAGCTAAGGCAAAATTAAGAAAATTTCAACAGTATAATCACCTAAGAAATATTGTTTTGAACAATAAAAAGAAAATTTTAGGTTCAGTTTATACAGACTAACATGAAACATATGTTTTGAAAATTTCATGAAAAAATATTCATAAGTTTTTCAGATATCGTGCGCGTTATGCCCAAAAACGTCATTTGTAGAAAAATGGCTTCAAAGTTTTCGAAATGACGCTTCAGCTATTGAACGTGTATAAATCTAAAAGCCATAACTTCAGTTCTAATAAGAATTTCAAGGAAACAATTATATCAAAATGTTCAGAAAAGATAGGAGTTTAACATCTAAAAAAATTAAAATTTCGAAATTTTTAAAGCTTTAAGAGTCCCGAGACCCCTTAAGAATTACATATTTACTATTCACTCTTAAACATCTACAGTAAAGCATGCATAGGATGTCACTATCTCAAAATAATACACAAATGCAACAAAAAAGATGCCGTCATTAAAGAAACTGGACAAAAAAAAAAAAAAAAAAAAAAAAAAAAAAGGGTATGTAATGGTTCATAGGTATTCATTTGTTAGTAACATTAATATAGACGATTTCAGTCGTGACGTCAGTCATGACGTTTTCGTTGGAAACTGACTCCAAACAAACGGTTGCTATGCTGTATGTTCTATTTTGTTTGTGTGTTGCAGATATATCTTAATATCTATATCTCACATTTAAGTTTTTTAATACTTGATATGTACTGGTAACATTTTCCAGGATTTATATTTAAAAAGAAATGACGCATAGCAACTGTTTGTTTGGAGTCAGTTTCCAACCAAAACGTCATGACTGACGTCACACTGAAATGGTCTACAGATACTTAAAATTAAATATAGTTTATAATAGCTCCATGTTTTATTATTCGTAGAAATTATTCGTTTATATATTTTTTTTTCAAAATAGCACGTATTTTAATTAAATTTTCTTTCGGTTGTTATGAGAAACTGGCAACAAAAAGATATAATTGCTATTTTTCAACTATTTTCCCTTTACTTTCGATATAAATGGAGTACTTGAGTTGCCAAAATTAAACAAATGGTGCTAAAAACTACAAAAAAATTAACATTTCAAAAATAAATGGAGATACAGTTTTCAATCAAATTGCATTTAAAAATACTTTTTTTTTTTCCAATACGACGGTATAAACATTGAAAATGTGCGATGCTTAGAAATTAAAAAAATTGCTATAGAGCATTTAATTGTACAATAATATATCTGCTTTGTTTATTGCTAGCGTCTGTAAGGTAACGTTATTTTTTGGAGACAAAATAAGCTGGGAGAAAGAAATAGCATACCGTTCCGGGGACTAACAAAAATAAATAAAAAACGCATACCACAACTGAAAACGTACTTCCAGCAATTATTGAACTTCAATAGTTAAATTTCTTCTGTAGCCAAATTCTTTGTGTGTCGCTGTAAAAGAACGATATATTCTATGCACACCATATTCTACCCTGAGCACCGTAGTACACCCCGGTGATATGCATGCATTTCAGTATGTTTAAAATAGTGTGATGTGATATTGAAATACGCCGCAAACGATTTTCCCGCATAGACTGTAATGTAACGGAATTTTTTTGAGTGTCTCTGTGAATGAACTGTAAATGCTGTACACTTCCTTTTTAATACAATGAATTTCATATGGCAGTCGGACTATATTTATGCGAGTTAGAGCACAGACGGACAGACAAACAAACCGAATTCAAAAACACTTTTCAACTTCGTTGGAAAGTGTTAATGAATCTCACTTATATAAAATGCAAATGAGAATTTCGTTCCGGAACCTTATAATTTGAGTTCTGCTGAGTGGATTTTGATGGAACTTGGACTATGAGTTAGATAATTTATCAGGAAAGATTTTAGTGTATAATATATCATTCTAATGTTGCTCAATTATAGAATTATGGTGGAAAATTCTATAATCAGATAAACCCAATTATGAATGATTAACCTTTTAAGAAAGATTTTGCTAAATAGATTTCAATGGAATTTGCATTGTTAGTTACACAATTTTTCAAAAAGATTTTAGTAAGTAGCCTAATGTTCTATGTTGCTTAGTTAGTTATGTAGATATTCGATTCAAAATTCGTTTGGAGAAAATGGCCAGCGTAACAAACAGAGCATGCTTATTTTAATACAATTGTAAAAATGTAGTCTGCAATTATATCTCTAATATTAATTTTATTTTATGTAGAGATATGAACAAATATATATATAAATATATGTACCCGTTAATGTTCAAGTATATCGCATATTTCGTCTGAAAATATTCAAAATTTCTTTGAAAAATCGGGTCAACACGAACTTGGACTCGATTTAGAGAAAAACCAACCCAAGCGTGAAACAAATATAGCTCTTTGGTTACGGGACGGGATTGGCGACTACTTTTATAATCAATCGTACCACAACTTTGAAAAAAAATTCTTTAAGGTAGATTTCTCTTGAAAATATCGTAATATAATGTGTATGGCAGAGATTAGTTTTCAAAAAGTAGTAGGATAAAAATAGTCCACATCAAGAAAATAGCTCCAATTTAAACAGGTATTCGTCTTAACAAGTATAATTACATGGTGTTTTTAAGATAGAAACTTTTTTTTTTTTTTTTTTTTTTTGCCAAATAATTCTCTTTTTTTGACAGGTTTCGTTTTCACAAGTTTTACAATAAATGTAATATATATATGTTCTTCAGAGTTGCACTTGTAAAAAGGGAAACTGTCTACAACGGAATCCGATCTTAAACAGGAAACAATTTTAGTCATTATCTTGAAATTATACCTGCTAGGAGGAAAACGTGCTTAGAACGGAATTTTTCATCGGTTATCGTTCGGATGGGAGAAAGTATAGACTCCATCTCCTGAACCTCACCCTTAGCTATGACACTGGCCTCAAAGAAAACTTTGCCCCCCACCCCCCAAAGAAAGTTCTGAAATGGCATCCCCGTATGCTAACCATACACCCTCATTACATGCTTCAAACACAGCAATAAATTCAGCTTCAGTAGAAGATAGTGAAACTGACGCCCGCATACCAATGCGTGTTAACTCCTGATTCAGTGTTAAATGCTGGGTTATCTCAAAATCTGTATTCGCCAAGTTAAATTCGCTAGTTAAACCTGGTTTTAATCCTCCGAAATCAGAGCGTTAGCTCTCGGATTACCTGTGAACGTGGCTTAACACATACGTAGTAACTTATAAACAAACAAGATTAATGCCGATGCTGCGTAAAATTGTATCATCTCATCCTTCCTAACAATGATTTAAAATGGAAAATAATAACAATAAACTATTTCGGTTTATAATTATAATTTCTCTATAGTGTTTTATTATAATTATCGTAGATCGATGTAATAGTAAAATCTATTCATCGTTGTCCGGTCATCCAAGGCTACGTATAGATGGCTTGTGATTTCCCCAACATGATTTATTAGAGAGAAATTGCAGACTCAGGCATCGGCTGGAGTAGCTCAGTGGTTAGAGCAGCAGTCTTGTATATTGTGGTTCCGGGTTCGATACCTGGCTCTGGCTAATTTTTCACTCCAGTTGGGTTTATTGTATTTATTGTTTGTATGTCTGTATAATATTTATATATACCTTTAACTGTTGAATGCAGGCGTTATTTATGTCTGCATGTGTGTTTTAATATATATTGTAGTATGTGTGTTTTATTATAAGTTTTGATTGTTTGTCCAGACATATACTATAGATACACAATCTACATTGATTAATACAAATTCGACTGTTATTTCATGGTCGAATGATATAAAACTTTGATTTGTTTTTCTTAATAAATATACGAATCGAATTGGCGAAAGCCACCAAGAATAAAACTTTTTTTTTCTTCAGATATTCGAATTTCATTCCATATTGCTTGGGTTACTGAAATACGCTTTCAAGTTTTTTTTTGTTGTTTTGTTTTTTGCGGGGATATTCTTAATACAGGCTCTTTGTTTTACAATAAATGTAATATATCCATGTTTCTCAGAGGTGCACTTGTAAAAAGGGAAACTGTTTATAACGGAATCCTATCTTAAGGAAACTTTCTAGTTACCAAGTATTACTGAATAAGATTATTTTGTCTTTTTTTACTAATTGTTTTTTTCCTTATAAAAACACATTAAAATAGTTTTTCAAGTAAGTCCCCTGTCAATTGTTTTAATCGTTATTTATTTATAATGTGTTCTTAAAATGTTCATAAAAAATTAATTTGCAGTAATGAATGTTTTTTAAAAAAAATCAGTATTGAATAATGAATATTTTTATTCACCTTATGCTAGTTCTTTCTAAAACTGAAATCTTGCCGAAAGTATTCTGAGGCTGAGATATGTTGTATTAGCAAATTTGGTAATCTTATGAGACAATATAGTACTTGAAATAAACAAAATTGTTTTTTGGTGTGTTAAAAAAAATTGACTTTTGAAATAAGCAAATTCAAAATTATTCACTATGTTTGAATAAATTTGGTTTAGTGAGTATAACTTTCTTGTCCATTATATTCTCAAAATATAAATATGGATTGATCTTAGATGTGCATTTAATATATAATAGATCAAAATGACAAAAAATTATTTAACAAATGAAATATATTTAGAAGTATTTATTCTATACATAGGGGAGATGGGGGCACATGTGAACAGTTCGCATAAATATAGCTTTTTCTCATAATTGGATTAATTCTTATAAATAAAAACTAGTCAGTATAGTAAACAGAACTTTCTTTTACACATCGTAATTTTTTAAAAATCTCCTGTATAGTTTTTCTTGCATTTTTTAATAGTTTTATAAATTCAAATAATTGTTCGCATGTGCCCCATGAGCGGGGTAGTTGTGAACACTCGTGGGGCACATGTGAACACAAGGAAAAAATATCCTTTGACATGGTTTTTCTCTTGTTATTAATTTGTTATCATAACCATTACTTATATTATCAGTTGAATTCACCATAAAAAAAAAAATATTTTTTTTGTCTAGTTTGTGAGTGATATAACAAAAGATTTTAAAATGAAAATAAATATATATAAAGCTGTTCTGACACCATACCCAAGAATTATATTAGTTATCAATTTGAAAATTTTACATTTTAAAAATGTTACTGATATCCATCCCAATTCAAATTATCCTATTCATAGCTGTTGTTTGAAAGATGGAAATAAGCCATCACTGCAAGTTTGAGACAAATGAAAAGAATAAAAAAATTACAAAATTATTTGTGATAATACTCTTTGTATTAACAATGCATAAAAAATATTGTTTTAAACCGTTTACTAAAATAGTACATAACACTTATTGCATTTTAGGAAACATTGAATTTATTTAAATTTTAATTGAACTCAAATGAGCTTTTTGCTCTTTTTGTACTTCCTGACAAATGTGGAAGTGGAAGTTTCAATACAATATCACTTTTTTGTATGACAGAAATGTCTACTATTTCAGGGAAATTATATGAATTGGATGTGAGATTCTTTCTCAGGTATTTAACATACATTTTATCATTATCAATTCTTTCTATTCGCCCAACAGAGAAAGATTTTGATTTTTGTGAACTGTTCATATCTGCCCCAACTAGTCTGTTCACAAGTGCCCCGCATGGCTGCTAGAGTTAAATTGATAAATAATTAACATTTATCAGATTTAGGGAACAAAACAACTTTATCCAAAATATTCAATAGTAGTCATAGTATATGTTAAAACATTAAAATTCGAATAACTAACTAAATAAATAAGCTTTATCACTTACCAAAGTTGAAACCGACATTTTACATTTGACATCTACAAACAGTGTTTTGGCTACTGAAGACAAACAAAATGGCAAAAAGCTTCAAAAATTTTTTATCATATGTCTACAGGTGCTGCCATCTTTGGTAATTTTTTTCAAATAAAAAAACTTATAATAACTATTCAAAAACTGCGATGTTCACATCTGCCCCCTGTTCACATGTGCCCCCATCTCCCCTATATATTTTTTAAAATACACATAATAATTCGGATTTAATTATATTTTGCATAATTTTGCTGTCTATTTGATGTTGATAAAAAATTTTGATTGAAAAAAAAAGTAGCACATTGTTCATATAGTTCATCTTCCCAGCGCTGGCACCTAGAGCGGTTGTTCTAGAACCACAATCGGCAACAGGCGGACCGCAGTCCACATCCGGACTGCAGAAGGTCGAAGCCAAAAATTTTCAATTTGAATAAATAATTTATTAATACAAAATGGACTACTGTGGCTGCAGAGTTGTTCAGTATTGAAAAACCTTTACTCAAATAGAGATAATTGACTTGCAAGAAGATATTTCCTTGCAAATATATAAAACTGCATCCCCTGAAAAACTTTGGACTAAATATGTCTCAGAAAAGTATGAAAATTGCAAAAAACTAGCTATTAACCTGGCTACTATATTTGGCACCACATATATACGCGAAACAACTTTTTCCAAAATGAATTTTTTGAAGAACAAATATGGTTCGAGATTAACGGACGAAGAAGACACTCTCGCATTAACTGTTCACCACGTGAACCAAACTATAAAAAACTGGCTCAAGACCGCAAGTGTAATTTTTCAACGAATACCTGCTTTTTCTATTTTATTTAGCATGTAAAAATTTCCAGAACGTATACCTGTGTACTATGTTTGTCATCACATATATACGTGAAACAACTTTCTCCAAAATGATTTTTTTGAAAAAAATCCTTTGAAGCACTCGAACCATTTGAAGAACAAATATGGTTCGAGATTAACGGACGCCCATCTTCAAGACACTCTTCGCATTAGCTGTTCACCACGTGAACCAAACTATAAAATCTGGCTCAAGACCGCAAGTGTAATTTTTCGCATTAATTTTTCAACGGATACCTGCTTTTTCTATTTTATTTAGCATGTAAAAATTTTCAGAACGCATACCTGTGTACTATGTTTGTCATCACATATATACGTGAAACAACTTTCTCCAAAATGAATTTTTTGAAAAAAAACCATTTGAAGCACTCGAACCACTTGAAGAACAAATATGGTTCGAGATTAACGGACACCCAGCTTCAAGACACTCTTCGCATTAACTGTTCACCACGTGAACCAAACTATAAAATCTGGCTCAAGACCGCAAGTGTAATTTTTCGCATTAATTTTTCAACGGATACCTGCTTTTTCTATTTTATTTAGCATGTAAAAATTTTCAGAACATATACCTGTGTATGCAGTAATTTTTCAGAATATCTAATTGTTCTAGCTTCTATTATATGTATGTGTATGCAAGAATAAAAAGTAATAAGTACTTATATTATTTATGCGTTTTTTTCTCTGGACCTCGATAAAAAATTTCAAAAGTACTCGGCCCCAATTAAAATTACTTGCCGACCCCTGTTCTAGTAGGATAGGATGAAATGCTCGCTGGGCCTCATCGCTAAAAAACTACAATACTGTAGTTTGCAATATGCAAACATAAATAAATATGCGGAGCAATTTTTTTCTCGAGAAAAAAGCAGGTTTTGTACAAAAACTGATATATTACCGTGCAAGTACTGGGCGAACATCTCCAAGCTATTTAATACGCTTCGGGGAAGTCGTCCTCTCTGCCACATCGGCATTCGAACTTGGAACCTCAGATACGGGCCAATGGGAACAGGCAGGAACCGGAGATCTGGATCGGACGACTACAGTACGAGACTCACACTCAACAATAGACTTGGAACTATGCTCTTTGTGTACCGCCACCGCTTCCCACCTCCACCTTTTATGAAACAGTGAGGAATAATGCAGGCATTTTGAAATAGTGTAACATCACTGATTTTTTGGATGCGAGATCAGTTGATTCTGTATGTTAGAACATCAGTATGGGTAATATATGCAAGATCACAAGTTGATTATGCGAAAATACCAGTTTTTATTTGGGGTGTCCAATTTTTGTTACGTGATTTCAGATTTATCATCAGTAGGCTGAGTATTGTTTCTGAGTACAATGCAGGCATTTTTTAAGTATAATTAGAAAATTTTTACAAGTTAAAATTTGTCAGAACCAATAATTAAATTTAATTCTAAATTTAAATTGTGATTTCTTAATAAATCACAAAGTTTATTAAAATTCCTTACGTAATTAATATATCAGTCTTTGGTTTCAGACAAAGAGAGTCTACTAAAGTATTCAGACAGGTAGTCTTCTGTCGTATCACATATTGATCCAAAATCGACGAACACATGGTCTTGTTTGATCAACATTGAATAGAATTCGCTTGAATAGCAAGCTTTATCAAAAACTGCATCAGGATACCATGCATGGCAATCGGTTATATTTAACATTTCTTTGAATATTGCGAAGCCAGTTATATAACAGGTGCCATTTTCTGTATAGTCGAAATTGTACAGCAAGTACGCGTGCTTTGCAGGATCATATACAGGCTCTGAGGGGTCAGCATTTGAAATGAAAACCCAGCGTGAACACATATCATGCTACAACCAAATCACAAAACTCGACTGAGTTTAGCTGCTTTGGATGTAGCATTATATACAGGGTGTTATCAACACACTCAGTCTAACATCACGCAAGCGCTCAGCAGTTTTTATGCAAGCGAATCAAACATACTATCTGCACAGGTTCGATTGCGCCTGAATAAGCAGAACTACATTTGCGATATGCAATATGGAAATCTCTACTTTTTATATAATGGGAGGAGATGGGGGAGAGGGACGGTTCCAAATAGAATGATGGGATAACATTAAAAGTGAACTTCATTTATGATTTCACATCTCCAATACTTCTGCAGTGTAACTGATAATGCAGAACTATCTAGTCAAAAGTATGAGTAATGTTCTCTTCAATGCTTACGAGATATATTTTTGAATAGGAAACATATCATGACCCTGTGTTCTCGAACAAGATTGCTGCATCCAGTGATTTTTTTTTTCTTTTTTTCATAGGAGCGAAGTGTTTATACATTCATTATAATGACTGCGACATTATTGAGTTCAAAGTATTTTTAAGATTCTTCAAGCTTGCTGTATCCAGTTATTTGTTTGTTTGTTCTTGTGGCAACGAATTGCTCATGCAAGTATTATAATGATTATGGCATTTCCAAATTTCATATGATTTTGTATATTTCAAATTCTCAATTACCAGTTTCTTACTGTTCTATAATAATTTTACACACCCATTATTAAACTTCTCATACAAGCTATTTATAATGACTAGCAGTGGAGATCGCATACTACATCAATAATAATGTTAATAAAACATTCTTGATTTTAAAAAACTTTATAGTTACTAGGGGATCGTACCCGGGCTTCCCGGGTTAAAGAATATAGGTGAATACATTTTTTTTTAATTGAAAACTAATATTTTTTTATATGCAATATTTTTTTTTAGATTCCCAATTACATTAAAAAAGCATTTTTCATATGGAAAATACGAATTATCCAATCAAATAAATTTTTGAAATTTATCAAAAGCGATATTTTCTTATTAGCCGCATGCTAAGAGTTATTTGACCAAGATTTTGCTACTTATGGCATCCTTATATATTCTGATAATTTCAGAGCTTATACATGTCTGTTAAATTTGTGTTTTATTTATATTACTAGGGGGCTCGGCCCCCTACGAGCTACGCTCGCCAACCCCCTTCCAGACACCGCAGACTCTAAATGCACGCTAATTTGATCGGCTTTAAAAAGATTTCGAAAGATTGAATTATAATTTAAAAAACAGTGGCGATCTCCCTATAAACGAATTTCTATTCATTTCTCTTTGATTGGGGAATTTTAGCGCCAAATCCGCTGCGGTACTACAGTGAAACTCGTTTAAGATACGAATCAAGGGACCGAGAGCATTTCGTATCTTAAGCGGGATCGTATCTTATCTGTATTTCATAGATTCTCGAGTAATAATAATGCATACAAAGCCAGTGCACATTGTTATTAACGTATTTTAGTCATTTATAACTCTCATTCTATCCATTTCTAACAATTTTTAGATATTCTAGAAAATTTGAGTTTAAGATTTTGAAATAAAGAATAACCTTATTTTTCTCCAAAATTTTATTGAGTCACCGTTCGTTCAATAACAAAATTAAAATGCCTTTATGCAGCACTCTCTGCCAAATTAAGAAAAGACAATAAAACGAAATTTTTGTTAATCTTTCTAAAACAGAAACTAAAATACACTACATACTTAAAGAGGAAAAATAAAAAAAAATCATAATTATTTTTAAAAAGACAAATTAAATGTATGGCAAGGAACAATAATTAATTGATACATTATCAAAATTAAAGTGCGTGAAGTAATTTTAGTTTGTTGAAAAAAGTCGTTTACTTTGGTTTGATGCAACGGAGGGCAAGTTTTTATCAAGAAGTTTTCTGCCTTGTTGATGTGGCAGAAAAAAAAAAACTTCGACGGGGAGACCTGCATCCATCGAAGAGGCGTACAATTGAAGTATGCAGAACGAGCTCATTACAGATGCTAATGATGGTATGGCTGGTACATCAGTTTCTTCATCCGCGTCATCTACGTCTTCTGCTTCTTCTGAAGGCCTAGGTTCATCGAAAATTTTGACGTCCGCCATTATATCCGCGATAGAACGGACTTCACTTGTTACAACCTGATCGTCAATTTTGACAAATGAGGCAGATCACACACTGAACAGACAAGCTACAAAATAGCTTAAGTCAAGACATTTCGCCCTGTTAACAAAGAAGAAACCGGTTTGAACGCTGCAATTTGTCTCCTGTCTCACGCTTTTGTCTGCTTGTCTGTTAAGTGTGTGATCTGCCTTAGTCCTAATCTTTGCATTGTTATTGATGCTGCGCCTCTTATGCGATGCCATCGTTTTGCAAAGTGCCGTCGACGTCAAAGGCTTTACAGAAGCAGTTCTCAATGGTGGTTGATCTTGCATCTACCCAAGACGCACTCGGGAAATGCATGGCGTCCAAAAGGTCAATAGGCTTACAGGTTAGGCAGGACAGATCCTTTTCGCGATGATATATTTGGTGTAGATGACGTCGCGAATATTGTATTTCCTTTTGAAAACATGAATTATGCCCTGATCCATGGGTTGAACCACGCTAGTCGCATTTGTTGGTAAAAAGACTAGTTCGATGTTTTATAAGCCGGGGAAATCCTTAGGATGGGCGTGACAGTTGTCGGCGAGATACAATACTTTCCTGAACTCCTTTTTCAGTCGTTCATCGAACTTGAGGTTTCACTTAACGAATATATTACTTGACATCCATGGTTTGCCTTGACTTTCATAATCGCAGGGCAGATTTCTAGCATTTTTAAAGCAGTGAGAATTCCGCGGCTTGCCGATGACGAGAGGTTTTAATTTATCCGTACCGCTCATATTTGATCTAACGAGAACAGTGATACGTTCTTTGCTCAGTTTGCCTCCAGAACATTTCTCACCCTTAAACGCCATTGTTTTATCAGGCATTAATTTAAAAAAAAGGCCCATCTCGTCGACATTGTAAATATCGCCTCTTGGGTTCTTTTTCAATAGCGGCGCGAGCACCTTATTTTCCTAACAATTGACATCATCTATATTCACAGCTGTGGACTCTCCCCACACCTTCCTGTAAACTATACCGTAACTTTGTCTGAAGATGCCTAGCCAACCGTTACTAGGCTTGAAATGCACTTCAAGACGTGTAGCAATTTCGCAGGCCTTTTCCATAATCAACGATCCGTTACTTGTGATGTTCATCGATCGGGTTTGGGTGAACCACTCAAATAAAATCTTCTCCAATTCTTCAAATTTGGTCACCCTAATTTTCTTTCTGCCAGAGATTCAAGCTGATGCCCTGTTTTCCAGTTTCTGTCTATTTTTTAATAGAGCTAGAAGTGTTGACTCGTGTATTCCCACAGATTTGGCAAAGACGAATGCTTATCACATTCTCGGTCTCGTATTTCCTTAAGACATCCAATTTTTCAGTCAAAGAAAGTGCTTTTCTCTTTACTTTAAGTTGCTCATCTATTATTTGCTCCTATTACTATTCTGCGGATAAACAAAAGACTAGATTTACGTAATGTCCTTTTGATAGCGTTACTGGCACTGAGGTTTCGTTCGAAGATACGGTATGGAGTTGCGCGTGTCACACGATTGTAACGTAAAAGAGAACTTCCCCGAACCTTCCGTAGGGACTCCGAACTACCGCTACTGCGTTCATACGAATGAAAAACAGAAGGGGGGGGGGGATGGCGGCAAGAGAAACTCGAGCGCAATTCAATTGCACGTATTGTGTCCTAAAAACACGTGATAAACGGATTACATGAGCATCATTTCGTATATTAAGCGGGTTTTTTGACGTCAAGGGACAGATTTTCTTCGTATATTAAGCGGGATCGTATCTTATGCGTACGTATATTAAGCGGGTAATTTTACACAGGTTTAATAGGCATTTTTCAAGGGACCGAAGATAATTCGTATCTTAAGCGGGATCGTATCTTAAGCGGGCGTATCTTAAACGAGTTTCACTGTACTTGATTATCCTGTCGACCAATTTCGCCAAATTATATAAATCCTCAAACCACTCGCCAAATTATACAAATTGATATAATTTTTATTTTAAATAACGAAAGAACAAATAAATTCGTACAACATTAATAAAAACACAAATAAAACGTCGAAATAAAAATAACTTGATGACGTATACACGTGTAACAACATTTCAAAATAAGCTAATATAAAAGGAATTAAGTAAAGAGAGTCTTTGTCTCCCGGTATTTTTTAACAAAGCGAAAAGAAAGTTCTTTTAAATGAGACATTTTAAAATAATTCTCAAAATATCAAATAAATGTCTAGCGCAATTTCTAAATTTAAACTTTTTTGCAATATTATTTTGTGTTCATTTTATGTAATAACTATAATGTGACGTAAAAATGACGTAATTTCTCCTAAGACTTCTAACGCATGTTAATGAACTTATTATTTTACAATATCCTTTCTCCTTTTAAAATTCACGTGTATACTTATTATGACGTAATTTTTAATAAGTTCCTGCTTTTTATACGTAATTATTTAATTCTAATTTGAAAGTTTTTTTCCTGTTAATAATAGTCACGTGTAAATAAATTTTTAATTTGAAGCAAACATTATTGCTTGCGCTTTTTATATTGTTGGCAACAGTTTAAATTAGTACAATTTTCTGAAATCTGTAAAAAATATCTCTAGAAATGCTGAAAATTTGAATTTAAAATAGATATAAAACCTCGAAAAATGAGTCAAATTAAAAAAATAAATCAATTCTGCACACCGGTAAATTATAACGTATAAAATGAACTAAAAATTATTAAATTCCGATGCATAGTTTTTGCTACTATAAAACTTTTTTAGTGGAACGATTTCGTCTAACTTTAGCATTAAATATCTCTTAAAATAATTCTTCGATTTGAAAACTGTCTGCATCAGTGTGTTTATCAAACATTTCTGTATAATACTACCGATTTTCATATTTTTGTATGCATTATTTTTCTTAATATTAACGAAGAAAGACCTCCGGTCACAAAAAAATCAAAACCGGCGACGGCGGCGGCGGCGGTGACAGCGGTAGTTACTTTTTTTTAGAATAGAGAGATTTTATTTAAGTATTGCGCGGCAGCGCAATACTTATTTATTTCCAGTGTCACTTCTCAATGTTAATTTAACATAGAAAAGCCTATGGAGTTCATAACTTTTTCATTTTTTCTTCCCACCTTTTTGTCCCTGATGCCACTCATTTTTTATTTTTTACTAATTCTAATGATATTATAAATTTAAAGTGTAAAAACGTTTGCCTGACGTCAGGGTCAAAACTAATGGTAAAATGCTTTTGCATATGGGCGAATTATAACCCAGAGAGGGCCAATTGTATGGGCCATTTTTTTTTTTTTTTTACATTATTCAAATAGTTTTCTTAATAATTCTAAATTTCGCTTTTTTTCATTGAGAATCAACAGACATTTTTCATAGAAAATGTAACATTTTTTCTTCATTCTTGCAAAAATTTCAAAAGCCATATAATAATTTATTTCTTTTTAGTTGAAATAGTTCCACGTAAAATATTAAATTGTTCTAGTTTTTTTTTTTTTTTTTTTTTTTTTCAAGAATTAAAAAGATGAATATGGCGTTTAGTGGAAATAAAAAGGACATTTTCAGAATAAGTTTTTGCTTTGGTCAAGTTTATGTTAGTAATAAGTTTCAAATGGATAGCTTTTTTTACGCAGGTAGCGAACTTTGTGAGGAATTACATAACTTAAATTTTAAAATGTATTTTTTTCCGAGGTGAGAACTATTTATACCCCAATTTAAACTTAGGTAATGATTTTCTGATGTGTTTACATCACCCCTTGGCAGAGAATAAGATAACAAAATCTAAATAAAACTTTTATTTCCTATTTTTTACTGTATCACAGGAATAATATTGTTAAATATTAGCAGTAAGGATTCAACACAATTTATTTTTGCATTTATAGCGTTCCTGAGTGGGAAATAGGGTATCTAAATTTAAGGGAAGTTAATTTTTTATGTTTTGATTATAGATTTTTTACGTTCAGATTGGAAGTTTTTGTCCAAACTACAACAACCTGCATAACTACAGTGGTGAAATATTTTGAATTATACATTGATAAACTGCTTGTGATGCAATACCGCATACATCAAAGCCTGATGATGATACTCTCTGTTAATTTTGAAATGCGTTCGTCTGAATGCAAAAACTTGAAAAAACTTGACATATTAAACAAAAAAATAATTTGAAGAACAAATTAAAAAAAACAAAATTTATTTCCTACATTGTTTAAGCCCGAGAAGGGACAGATATTAAGATCTTTCACTCAATTAGTTCTACATTTAATGTTAAATTTTTGTAACAAATTAGTTAAGCCAATTGAAGATTAAAAAATAAAAATAAAATACATACAATATGATACTTAAAACACCCTAAAAAATTAGATTCCGTTCAAATGAAATCGAAATAAATCTTAGACTTCTTTTTAAGTTTTGTATTTTGCATGCATCTTATCATTTTATGTAACAATTGCCATAAACAAAATACAAAATCTGCAATACAAGAATTTTCAATTAAAAATGGAAGAAGTATAAGATTTATTTCGATTCACGATGAAATTTGATCGTGAAGTGTTGCCATTCACAAAATGACATCAGCGTTACGCACAGATACTTTTGTTCTTTATAATATAGATACTTAATCAGTAAAATATAATAAAGATTGGTTATTAGGATGTGGTTATCAATTGAGGCTCTTATGCTTGGTATTCCGGAATGAAAAACAGCAATTTTCACCTTCTCAAAATTTGCATACGCACTTCTCATATCCATATTCATCATTTATAAAAAAAATTTGTATTTTGTTTGATCATTTAAAAATCCTTTTAATTCAAAACTTGAAGTCACGATTGTCAGCAACATCTTTTATGTGAACAGACGCACTCTTTACTTGAGATCCTAATCTCAATTCCGGAGAGTAAAAATTTCCATAATTTATGTTTTTTAGACGCATTTGTGTTAAAATGTTTAGTTTTATCTAGGAAAATGATCATTTTCTTTTAAATATGACTTCATTTTCACTTAAAGAAGCATTTCGCCTAATGTCTGAAACATAGTATCAGTACACATGCAGAAGGAAAAACAATACAGAAAATTTATGAGGAAAAATGCGTGTTTTCAAAAGCAGTATGTCATTTTCCGTTATTATGCCCCTAATATAATATTCTGCTCCTAATGGGATTTTGCGACACTAAACTCTATACAATTTTTATAAACAATTTTGAATTTTTATCAGAAAATAGCATGAATAAAAATAAAAATACCTCATTATTTTTCTCGTCTGCAATAATGAAAGCTATCTAATTTTCACCATTATGAAGAAATTTCATAAAATGCTTTTAAAATTAAAATATAAAAGTGGGGATATAAAAAAAACAGATAGTGCGATCACATATACAAATGAAGAGCCTTCAGTTAAAAAAAAATATGTATTAGTAAAATTGGTTCAGCAGAAAGATCAGGGCAGATGACTAAAAAACACACTTGTGTTTTAAATATATAGATTATCTAAAATTAGGAAAAATTATTTAAGCAAATTATGTTATGTTGATAAAATTTTAGTAGAATGTCCTAAAGAATAGCATTAAAATTTTATTATTCGAGAGAATTTTGGACAAAAATTTCAGGAACATAATATTATTTTAAACCACGAATTTATTTGTTTGCTCGTCTAACTTGGCGAAGCAAATCCATCCAGCAGAGAATCATCAATTTCTGTAACATAAATCGCTATATTTGCATGTCACCTCTCTTTTATAAAGACACTCTAAATTTTTGTAAAAAAGTTATAAGTGTAAGTGTGTGAGTTTTATATGTGTGTGAGTTTTATATGTGTGTGATTTCGACACTCTAAATTTTTGTAAAAAAGTTATAAGTGTAAGTGTGTGATTTCGATTACATTATTTTCAAAAGTGAAGCATTTTCACCTGTGAAGAATTTCAAAGCAGCTGGGCTGTGAAAATGACGCACTTCTACAAAACATAATTCAGGTTTAAGAATTATTATTATTAAGTTTATAAAATGACGTCATTTGCATCCGCTAAAGCAATCCACTTTTACAATCTAATTTTAACTTCGCGTATAGAAAAGTATGCATATGACGTCATTATCACGGAATAACAGACAATATTCTTTACATAGCCCATATTTTAATTTCAACTTTTTTTTCAGGTTTTATGAGAAAGTGGCAACAAAAAGATACAGTATCGCCTATTTTCGACTATTTTCCGTTTACTTTCAATGACTTTTAATAGAAATGGGGTACTTTTGTTGCCACGATAAGAAAAATGTTATTAAAAACTACAAAAAAATTAATATCTCTAAAATAAATTGAGATACAGCTTTCAAACAAATAGCATTTAAAAGAGCATATTTTTGCTTATACGACGGTGTAAAAGTTTAAAATGCGCGATGTTTAGAAGTTTTAAAAATTTGCAGTAGAGAAAATTGCAAAACTAAAATTTTATTTCAGATTTCAAAGTGCTGCCGTTTACAAAATGACGTATGCGTTACGCACAGATATGTTTGTCCTTTATAATATAGATTTGAAATTTAGAATTGTAATACAGTTAAACCTCAATATTTCTAACATTAAAGGACGCAAAACAAATTTCAACGATTAAGATTTAACGGAACAACATAAGTTGTAAACCCTATGGAGAATGACTGAAGTTTTTGTACCTTTACCTTGGAAACTACTGAAACAATTGTAATAATTTTTTGGTGTAATTAGCTATGTTTCGATCACATTTTTCTTGAAAAATTTAGTCCTTTTCAGTAATGTTAATTTAAAAACAAGAGAAAAATTTGTTAGCAAAAATGCGCTTTTTTTCCCCTCGCCAAACAATCAATTTATAGTTTTTCTACTGGAAAACTGTAAAATGAACTATTGGAATCCCTTCAGCAGTTCTGAAAAAAGGTATACTTCAATATCAGCTGGTTTCGATAGGATTTCCCCCAGTGTTGTTGTCCCTTTAATTTAAAATAAATTTTAGAGTATTGATGCATGCAAAATTTTTCTTGAAATAGATAATAATAAAAATATTATGTAAGATCACTGCTTAATATCAGGGGTGATTCTGTTCCGAATTTTCTGAAAAAATTAGGTAGTCATTTTCGAAAATTTAAAAAAATCGGTTATAAATCCGAAAATTCGGACATAAAATATATCGCGAATTTCGACAAATGGCCGTCGAAAAAAATCAATTTCGTCAATCATTCGAAGAAAAATCGCCAATTTCGTCAAAGGATCGAGAAAAAAACTCAAATTTCGTCGAAGGATCGCGAAAAAACGCGAATTTCGCCCAGGGATCACCGAAAAAATGCGAATTTAGTCAAAGTATTGAGGAAAAAACACAAATTTCGTAAAGGATCGCGAAAAAACAGCAATTTTTGTCAAATGATCGCGGAAAAAAAACAAATTTCATCAAAAGATCGCGAAGAAAAAGAGAAATTTCGTCATAAGATCGCTAAAAAACAGCAAATTTCGTCATAAGATCGCGAAAAAAGAACTTAGTCAAAAAAGTGCAAAAACAAACGGCAGATTTCGCCAAAAGATCGCGAAAAACTCAAATTTCATCAAAAGGGCGCGAAGAAAAACACATATAAACACACTGATGCTTCTCCTTATGGTATCTCTGCAGTTCTTTCGTATATGATGCCAGATAACACTGAAAAACCTATTGGGTTTCTGTCCAGAACTTTGAATAATGTAGAAAAACGATATAGAGGCATTATCTATTATATTTGGTGTGAAGAATTTTTTTCAATATTTGTATGTAACATATTTACGTTATTTACTGACAGTAAACCTTTAGTGTCTATTTTTTCTCTTTCTAAAAGTATTCCTGTTTTATCGACTGCTAGAATGCAACGATATGCAATTTATTTACAAACTTTTCAATATGATATCCGTTATAAGAAAACTACTGAACACGGAAATGTGTAGTGATCAAATGTGTAGTGTCAAAATGTGTAGTGAAGATTTACCTCAACAATTTAATTCAAATGATGTAATTGATGAATCTGAAATTCTTCAAATTAATCAACTCTCTATTTTACCTTTAACTTCTAAATCTATTGCTTCAGCTACAAAATCCGATTCCCTTTTATCTCAAGTTTTTCATCACCTCATTTCTGGTTCTGAAATTCCTAAAGATTTACTTTTTGGCGGTAAGCAAGAAGAATTTGCTCTTCAACATAGTTCTATTTTAAAAGGGTGAAGAGTAGTTATCCCAGAAATTCAAAGAAAGCAAATATTAAAAAAATTACACTTTAGTCATTTTGATATAGTGAAAATGAAGTCTTTAGCCCGTAGTTTTGTATGGTGGCCAGGTAGCAAATTCACAATCACTCAACGTCCCAGCGCGCTTGACGCCAGCATCTGTAGCCAAAAGGGCTTTGGCGAGAAAATGAACTTCGACGCGCATGCAAGTCTGAAGCTAATTTCGACCTTTGATATTTCGTCCATTTGACCACGTATATTTTGTTTATGGAATACTTGCAAGAATACGAGGCGAAATAATAAATGCTTATTTCATCGTCTGAATAATTATATATGCATTATGAACAAGGGAAGTATTTAATCTTATAGATATATGTTCTATAAGTCTGACCTTTCTTCTTCCAAGCTAAACTATTTATTTATGGAGTTTTATATGTACCATGTGCTGCCATCTAGTGCCACTAAATACATTACAACAATCATTCCTGAATAATGCATCTGTGGAATATATGCATGCATATATATTGTGAACAAGTGAAATGCTTAATCTTATTGACCCACTCCATAACTTTGGCCTTTCTTTAAATGATAACCATAAATAAATGAAAATTCACTATAATTATCTTAGTTACTAGTTTAGAGTATGCTACAGGGTGTTTCACAAATGACCCCTAACTTTAAAAATCAATAACTCGGAAACGGTGGTAGATGGTAACATGAAACCAGTGGTATGTTTAATGAAAATACGTAAGAATCTGATACAGAAACTTTAAGTGTTCTAGTTACAAATAGCGCCGATAGATGGTGCTGCGATAAATAGGCTGTATCACATTAAAAGTAATTCAAAATGTGCACCTTTTTACACAACAGACATGTCACAAACGCAGAATGAAATTGTCAGTTACTCTCTGCAGTGTGTCACCGGTAATCGACACACGAGCTTGACAAATAGCCTCTTCAAGCTCGCCGAGTGTTAAAGGATTTGAAGCGGACTGCTATGCCAACATAGCGCTAAGTAGCCACATCGAATAAACTTTCATCGCCGCTTGGCGAGATAAGACTTTTATGGCAACCTCCACTGTGGATGAACGTTCTCCATCGATCACAGTCAGTCTGCGCTGGTTTTTCCTCTGTGCTTGTGTTCGGCAATGACCGCTGCAGTTCTTTTATTATTTAACGCTTAATCTTAATTCAATATGTAATGTAACCTTATTTTCTTTTTGTTTTATTAAACTTGTTAGTGTTTTACTTTCGGGCTGGCATTATTTGATATCTCTTATGTATTATTTCTTAAAGTAATTTATCTAATTTCTTGGCACGCGTGAAACCGCACGCCAAACTGGTGACCCGGCAATCTTTTTTCATCTCCCAAAATATGCGAAGTCCAGCCATAATTGATTTAAAATATTAACTTTTTCTTTGAAATTCCAATAATTTCGCGAAAATGGGGATTTTAAATAAAGTAACATGTGAAAAACATGCACATGTGATTTCCTTCCGGCTGATTTCAAGAGCATCAGGTATGTGATCGATTTTCTTAATTTTACTCTGTGATTGGTCAATTATTTCGGCTTGATATGTACGACTCCCCCCCCCCCCCTAGTGTTTTTTATAGTATCATGTTTTTATTATCGTTTTAATTGTGTGCATTATCTGTAATATATTGTAGTATTTAGTAATATATTTTAGCATTTAGTATCCCCTCACTTACCCATTACATGTTATTAATATGACGGGAACCGACACTGAAAATGACGGCGCTTCAGGTGCGTCACAAGTATCCCATGTATCAGTAAAAATTCCCCCACTCTGGAAAACAAACATTAAATTATGGTTCATCCAGGTCGAAAGTAATTTCGCGCTCGCTAATATAACAAACGATTTAACTAAATACAATCACCTTATTTCTTCCATCGACCCAGAAACTTTATCTTCCGTTTCTGATATTTTGTTTGCTCCCCCAGAATCAAATAAATATGACGCACTTAAAAACAGGCTAATAACAGAATTTTCAGCCTCTGAAAATGAACAAATCCGGCGGCTAATTTCAGAAATGTATTTGGGCGACGACAAACCTTCTCAGCTACTGCGTAAGATGCGAGAATTAGGGGGTAAATGCATGAATGACGATTTTCTGAAAACTTTATGGCTCCAGAGACTGGCGTCTGCAATACAAACTATTCTATCTATTAGTTCAGAATCTTTAGACAATTTAGCAAAAATGGCGGATAAAATTTCCGAAGTTCGTACTTCAACTGAGAACAATGTTTTCGCTATTGGGCAGACTACTGCGGTTACGGCTGACAGTACTCAGCAGCGCGCTTCTCCATTAGACGAAGTTGCTGCATTTCGAAACGAAATCGCCGCGTTGAGTAAACAGGTTGAGCGGTTTTCTCGCGATAGGAGCAGAGGTCCAGGACATCGTAATAATTCCAAACACCGCAGTTTTTTCTCGTGGACGCTCGCGTGATCGTAATGGAGATTATTGTTTTTATCATGCACGATTTGGAAAAAATGCACGTAAATGTCGCTCGCCCTGTACTTATGTTAGTACTACCGATCAGGAAAACTCTCAGTAGCGGCTGTCGATCGAAATACATCGGCAACAGTCGCAAAATCGTGTCGCTTACACATTTACGACAAAAAATCGCATCTAAAATTTTTAATTGATTCTGGATCTGATGTCTCGTGCATACCACTCGCAAATAATGGGAAAAACCTTACACCTGATTCATTACAATTATTTGCAGCTAACAATTCTAAAATTTATACATATGGTTCGAAACTTATGAATGTGGACTTAGGCCTTCGGCGAAATTTCACGTGGAAATTTTTAATTGCTAATGTCCTTGTCCCAATAATAGGGGCAGATTTTTTACAGCATTTTGATCTCTTAATTGATCTTAAACGTAGAAAACTTATCGACAATATCACTAAATTAACCCAATCCGGGATAGTTTCGAATTCTTCAGACTATTTTTCGGTAAAACTAATTTCTGGTGATTCAGTATATCATCAAATATTGTCAGAATTTCCAGAATTAACCAAATTGACACCTGGCATAACTTCTGTTAAGCATAATACTATGCACTATATTGAAACAACGGGCCCGCCCGTACATAGTAAGCCAAGAAGGCTCAGTCCGAAACTGTACGATTCAGTAAAAAAAGAATTTCAATTCATGATGAACCAAGGCATTTGCCGCCCATCTAAATCCCCTTGGTCGTCTCCTCTTCATGTAGTAACAAAAAGCTCAGGTAGCATCCGTCCCGTAGGAGACTACAAAGCGTTAAATTCTCGTACAGTACCAGATCGCTATCCCATACCCCACATCCAGGATTTTTCTAACACCCCGTATGGAAAAAAAGATTTTTTTCAAAATTGGATATTGTCCGAGCCTATTTCCACATTCCTGTGCACCCGGACCATGTGCAGAAAACAGCAGTTTACACCCCATTTGGGTTATTCGAGTTCCCTTATTTAAATTTTGGGCTATGCGGAGCCACGCAAACTTTCCAACGGTTCATGCACGAAATTCTGGGTGACCTGCCATTCTGTTATGTCTATTTAGATGACATTTTAATATTTAGTGCTGATGAGGATAAACACAAAGCTCACTTACGAACCATTTTAGAGAGACTAAATTCATATGGACTAACCATACATGTTTCAAAATGTATATTTGGGGCGTCAGAAATTTCATTATTAGGACACTTAATCACTAGTAATGGCACTAAACCTTTACCTGATAAAGTTGACCCTATTCTGAACTACCCACAACCAGAAACCATTAAAGATATTCAGCGATTTTTGAGATTTTTAAACTTTTTTCGCAGATTTTTGCCAAATATAGCAAACCATCAAGTGTTCCTAACTTCCTATTTAAGAGGGGCGAAGAAAAATGATAAGACAAAGATTGATTGGTCAGATAAAGCAGAGGAAGAATTAAACAATTGCAAACAGTTAATTGCAAATGCGGTTTTATTAGCACACCCCAAAACAGACGCTGAATTAATTTTACAAGCCGATGCATCAGACTTTGTCATAGGGGGATCATTGTCACAGATAGTGGATAGGGAATTACAACCTCTCGCCTTTTTCTTCCGCAAACTTTCTCAAACAGAGAAAAACTACAGTGCATATGACAGAGAACTTTTAGCCGCATACGCTGCCATAAAACATTTTAGGCATATGCTTAAAGCAAGAAATTTTTCTCTGTACACTGATCATAAGCCGCTAACTTTCGCTTTCCAACAGCGCTCAGATAAATGTTCTCCACGACAGGCTAGACAATTAGATTTCCTATCTCAATTCACTACTGATATTCATCACATAAAGGGATCAGACAATATTGTAGCTGATGCACTTTCACGTATAAATGCTATAACCATGCCAAACCCCATAAATTACCCATAAATTGCCCAAGCGCAACAAACCGACCTCGAGCTAAAAAGCCTAATTGATAATTCGGAGACCTTGCAATTTAAAAAAATCACTTTACCTGATTGCGACATACCTATTTATTGTGATTTATCAACGGGTATGGCTCGACCTTACATTCCTCAACAATTTCGTGAGAAAGTTTTCGCAACTTTACACAATTTATCTCATCCCAGTATACGTAGTTCTTCAAAATTAATTCGGTCCAGATTCATTTGGCCTTCTATGAGAAAAGATTGTACCAAGTGGGCTAAGCATTGCATCCCATGTCAAAAGTCTAAGATAATTCGCCATACAAAATCCCCAGTAGGAAAATTCACAGACCAATCACAGAGGTTCGATTACGTACATCTCGACCTTGTCGGTCCTCTTCCTCCTTCGCAAGGAAACTATTATTGTCTGATAATGATAGATAGGTGCACACGGTGGCCAGAAGCTTTCCCGATCCCAGACAGTAGCGCAAAATTTTTTTAGCCAGTGGATTGCCCGATTCGGCTGTCCAGCTCGTAGCACTACTGACCAAGGCAGACAGTTTGAAAGTGCCCTGTTTAAAGCTCTTGCACAGCTGGTGGGCATCCAACGTAGTAGAACTACTCCATACCACCCACAGGCGAACGGATTGATCGAGGAGTTCCACCGTCCTTTGAAGGCAGCTCTGAAGGCTTATGACACCGACCAATGGTCTGCAGCCTTGCCCACATTGCTACTTGGTTTCCGGTCAGTCCTCAAAGAAGATGTCGGATCAACAACTGCTGAGCTTGTGTATGGAAAGCCTCTTCGACTGCCAGGGGATTTTTTTGATCCAACACCTACAGATGCCTCGCCCAGTCAACTTGTGGAGAATTTAAAATCTCATTTTGCTACAGTGCGACCTGTTCCAACTTCCTGTCATGGCCGGAAAGCAATTTTTGTACATCCACATTTAAACGTGTGTTCCCATGTGTTTGTCCGACATGACGCTATACGAAGACCACTACAACCTCCATATGATGGACCATTCAGGGTCATACGCAGAGGAGAGAAAACCTTCCACCTGGACATTCGAGGGGATAGACAGACTATCTCTATAGACAGACTCAAGCCGGCTTTCACAACCATGGATACTCCGCTTATCCCATCCCAATTTGCCAAAACACCATCACATTTAGAGAAACCTTTCACAGAGCAATCTGTACGAATTTCAAAAAGCTCCTGCAAGGAACAGTCTGTGCCAATTGCACAAAGCTCTAGTAATGAACAATCTGTGCCAACAACCCGGACTGGACGACCTGTGCGGCCACCCCGACGTTATGTCCATTTTGAATGGAACTGCGGAGGGAGTGTGCAGCGGACTGCTATGCCAACATAGCGCTAAGTAGCCACATCGAATAAACTTTCATCGCCGCTTGGCGAGATACGACTTTTATGGCAACCTCCACTGTGGATGAACGTTCTCCATCGATCACAGTCAGTCTGCGCTGGTTTTTCCTCTGTGCTTGTGTTCGGCAATGGCCGCTGCTGTTCTTTTATTATTTAACGCTTAATCTTAATTCAATATGTAATGTAACCTTATTTTCTTTTTGTTTTATTAAACTTGTTAGTGTTTTACTTTCAGGCTGGCATTATTTAATATCTCTTATGTATTATTTCTTAAAGTAATTTATCTAATTTCTTGGCACGCGTGAAAACGCACGCCAAAGATTATTCCGGTAAACAATGTCCTTTAGTGGCCCTCACAAAAAGTAATCACAGGGAGTGAGGTCGGGTGAATAGGAGAGCACTCCATGCCTTTTCCTTTCACTGTTGAATAGTTCAACCCAATAATTCTACCGTCGAAGTATTCGTCCAGAAAATTGAAAACGTCTTGTGTATGATGCGGACGAGCCCCATCTTGCATGAACCACAACGTGCCTGTTCGATCGTCTAACGCTTGTTGAGTGGCGACAAAATGTTTCAAAAGCGCAATATACCGCTCAGTCGTCACCGTTTCTCGCAAGAAAAAGGGCATAATAATGCCTTTGCGACAGATTGCAGCCCAAACTAAGTTTTTGGCTATAGAGTGGTCGTGCATGAGTCAAATGTGGATTTTCTGTGCACCAAAATCGCCAATTGTGTCTGGTAACGACACCATCCAGATAAAAATGGGCATCATCCGTAAACCATATTCGGCCGACATCGAAACCAGAATCATCAATCTTGTCGAGCATCTCGTTAGCGAAATCTTCTCGTTGTCGTTCAGATCGAACTGCTATGGCATTCCGGCATTGAATCTTTTAAGGAAACATGCGTAATGTTTCCGCAAGATCCTGTACGTGCTGGATGGCTTGATATCCGGATTCAGCTGCACGTCTGTGGACAGATTTATTCGGATTACGCTCAATAACTGCAGCAAGTGTCGTTGAATTTTCAGGAGTAACGACGCAATGGGTCCTACTCACATTATCGACTAACGCATCGGCCACGTTGCCTGTCTGTTGAAATTTTTTGAAAAGCTCACGAATTGTTTTCCCATCTGGGCCTTTTGCGACTTGAAATCGCGTTTGAAAACTTCTCCGTGTGGCAGTAGGACTGATTTAATCGGTGCTACAACACAATAAACACACGTTCCTCCACGGTATACATGACTTTCGGAATTATTTTCACTATACGCTAATAGCGGTTAGATTTCAATGGCGAAATCTTCGACGGCTAGTCGTTCTATGGTTCTAAACTCTCTTTAGAAGGATTCTCAGCGCCATCTATCGGCACAATTTTGAACAAAATTTTGAGATTCATGTATAATATTCTTACGATTTTTTAATAAACATACCACTGGTTCAATGTTTCTATCTATCACCATTTCCGAATTATTAATTTTTAAAGTTAGGGGTCCTTTGTGAAACACTTTGTAAGATAAGCGCTTCGTTGCTGATTGATAACAGATTAGAAAATATCCAAAAATGGACCCCGTTCCCCGCTCAAAGGTTTTGGTTCATAAAAAAAGAGGAAATAAAAATTTAAATTTTTATTAATTTTTTTCTCATAACTCACCTTTGTATGCTATAATGTTTTTATTGTTGACAATTGCTGGCATTTTTTTCCATAGTAATAGAAAACTTTGAATTTTACTTTGATTTTTATATGCATTTACAAAATTGCATTTATTTTAAAGCTTTTAAGGCCAGTATCCATAAATGGAATGCCCAATTACTCTTCTTTTATGAACTACTATCAAATTTATTTGAAAAATTAAAACTTATACTTAATTATGATGAATTTGAAAAAGTAAAAATCTAATCGTGCTCAGTTCTGTATTATTCCTTTACAATGTATTTCATACTATCAATGTTTAACAACTTGTTTTTTAAATAAATTCAATAATAAACAAAAACGGAAAATCATGTGTCCAGCATAGATTATGGAACATTTTCCAACACATTGAGAAAAGTGTAACAAAATTTCACGGTTTATTAAGATGAAAGATGATACCTAAATAAACAATTTGAAAAACGCATAACGCATTTGAAAACCTAATTTCTGCGATTACCATCAACAGTCTGAAAATATCAGACTTTTTTTTTCAGCCCCTGCATATGATCTATAGATTTATATGTATACTACATAGTATGCTAAAAGTTAATTCAGTTAAATATGTAACACAGTTGAAAAATCCCCCTTTAAAACTTTCCGCCAATAAACGAAAATGTACTTGAGATCTTTTGTACAGCCCTGTATATAATCTATAGAATATATACACACCAGGTAAAATGAAAAAAAAAATACAGTAAACTCTGTCTAAGGCGGAATCGATCGGGACGGAGAAAATTTTCCGTGGTAGACAATATTCCGACTTATGCAAAAAAAGCTCCCCCCCCCCCCCCCACAAAAAAAAAATCCATCGAATTTGATGATTTTTTATTAATTTTCCTGACTCGAAAATCGGTTGAAAACTGAAATTCGGAAAGATCTTTTGTCTTTATAGATAAATGAGAAACGCTATTCAATTTCTTAGTACTGCTGTAATACATGCGAATTGGAAGTTTACACACACACACACAAAAAAAAAAGAAACAAACAAACAAACCAATAAACTTCGAGAATGAGACAGAACGCTATAACTTTGGATTTGAGTGCATCCTTAAAGTATAATATCTTGCACTGTCGAAAATATATATTTTGATAAATGTTCATTCTACTAGAAATATTAACTTTTAAATATAATTTTCGACATGAAAAAATGGCACAAGCATAAATTCCTTAAAATTTAAACAGTTTCTGTCCTTTTGAATTAACTTTTTCAAAGTGTTACGGAATTTAACTAACATGCCCGACATTGAGTATTTGACTTATCAGTTTTAAAGTTTAATAAACAAAATGACTTTCATTTTTAAATTATCCTTTTTTCCGCCTTATGCAAAATGTTGGTTTCGGTGGGACCTTAAATTGCTTTCCGTTTCCGCGTTAGACAGATTCCGCATTATGCAACATGAATTAATGTAATTTTCTATGGGTTCGCCGGGACTTGAAAAATTTTCCGCGGTAGACAGATTTCCGGCTTATACAGAGTTCGCCTTAGACAGAATTTACTGTAATAAATAAAAAACGCGTACCACAGTTGAAAACGTACTTCCAATTATTGTTCAAGGAGTACTGTAGTCATTGTCTTTTGTGTGTGTTTTGTAAATGAACACCCTATTCTACAGTTACGTATTGCAGTACACCTCATATATGTATGTATACAAGAAAGATAGCCCGTCAAGAATGACGGAAAATGAAAAGTCAAGATATATACAGTTTTCTGAATTTCGCCAAGGTCCCTATACTGGAAAAGTACCGAGAATTTAATTTCTGTATTCGGCTATGTAAAGCACATTAAAATAGGGCAGTTAGGAGCTCTGACAGTACAGCGCCGCCTAATGGTGGTTATTTTATTAGTAGCATCGGATTGAAGATGTAAAAACGTACATTTTCGTACATTACACTTTAAATTCTGACCCATAGATTTTGAAAAAAAAAACCTTAAATGCACGGTGTTTATTAAATTTCGGTGAGCTCGATTATGAAAAATTAGTGGGTTTAAATGGGAATTTCGCCAAATTAGCCAGCTATCGCCAAGTTGGCGTCATATATAACAACTTATTTTTGACCGAATTTGGCGAAATATCGCCAAATTGGCAATACCTTAGCAAGTTGGTCAAAATTTGGCTGTATTATGGCTGCTATTAGTACTTTTCAACAATTTCTCATTGTTGAAGCTCTTACCGATTTCTCCGTAGGAATCCTAACATGGCCGCGATGAATGAGGTGGTCCAACCGGAATTGTCAGGGACACACAGACACTTGGATTTTATATAAATAGATATAAATTTCGATATGTTTAAAATAATGTAATATCATTAAAATTAAAATACACCGCAAACAAATTTTCCACCACAGACCATATGAATAGGAAATCTTTTGAGTGTCTCTGTAAACGAACCGTAAATGCTACACATTTATTTTCAATAAAGAACATTCCATAGTAAACTCCCAAAACATGTATGACAAACCGAGTTCGTAAATACTTTTCAACTTTGTTGATCTATCTTAATTACCCTCATAGCATGCATGGTCACAGTGACGTCATTGTGACGTCATTGTAAGTCACTGTGGTCACGTCACATCTGTGACCAAAATGCCACCACTCAGTGATGTCACATTGTGACTGAGATGTGAACTTCTTAGAAAACTTTAAAAAATTACGAAAATTCTTTAAAACATGTTATTTACTGTAAAATTATATTTTTCTGGCAATTAAAAAAAAATGTGACGTCACTGTTATGTCACTGCTATGTAACGTACGTCACGTCACATATGTGACAAAAAAAACCCACTATATTGTAAGTCACAGTGTGACAAAAAGTATGAACTTCAAAAATCTTTGAAAAGGAAGAGAAATATTTTAAGCAGTCACGAGTTATAGCGGCATAAGGAATGAAAATATATTAGTGGATAGCAAATGGTAAATTCTGTCACTAAAGGGGAGAGGGGGGGGGGGGCATAATAAATAAAGTGCACGATACAAGCATTAATAAACTAAATTTTCAGGCTATATTTTATCCATTTGATATCTAAGACAGTGAATGTATACTTTTTCATGATTTCAAATTTATCTAGCATTTGGATAATATATTTAGAATTAGGATTATTAAATTTATACACTTTACATATTTAGTTTGCTGGGAGGAAATTTCTTTCTTTCTTTCTTTTTTTACCGACCAGGATTATTCGAAACACTTCTGTGGTTTCAAACTAAAAATTTTCTATTACAGTTAAATCTGCACCTTTTAATGAGCACGTAGAAAGAGTCTTCAGAGTTTAGTCATCTATGCATTTCTTGCTTTAGAATATTTTTATAATTTGTATTCAAGTCATAAATTCTACTTCTTTCAGACTTTTTAAATAAAATTAGCATTTTCCGAAAATAAAAGAAATATACAAAATTTGTGCAAAACAAACTTTACTTAAAAAAAAAGAAGAAGAAAAAAAGGGGGGGGGGGTTGTTAATACCATTAAATTTATTTTTACACCTTTTAAAAATTTAAACAATGTTTTATCTAATAAACTCTAATTAAGAATATTATTATTATAATTATTTAGAAAAAAGGAACTTTACAATACATTTAACTTGAATTATTTGGTACGGATAAAAAGAAAAGGTTAAATATATAGGACATGTCTTCAAATACAAAATTTTAATTAACGATACTTTCAGAAAATTACTGCGCATTCAAGTTCAATATTTCTTGTATACAAAAACAAATAATCTGTAACAGAACATCTGCTTGAAAATCGTCTGCCCACAGAAAAATAAATATGAGAAGACGCGGGAAATTGTTCACTGTTTTTAGAACATCACCAAGTCTACAACACTTTAAGATAAGGAAATGACCATTTTAGGATACACGGATATTAATGGAACGTATATGTAAGTGTTATTTAATTTAAATATTTTGTTCCTGATTTGTATATTATGAGTTAAATAGTTTTATGTTATATTTGTAAGAGACTGATCTTTATGTCAGAAGCGATATTTTTCAATTCGATAACTGTAAAGAAAAATATCTTAATCTGCCATCGCTTGAAAAAAAAAAAAAATCTGCGCAGAGACTGATTCAGGTTTAAGTTCATACTGGAATTAATATAAACATTAATTTACTCTTACTTGAGATTGAAAATGTATGGAACGACAATGATTTGGAATTATTTTATCGGATTCTTACTATTTTTTGATTACTAACACTTATAGTTATTATTATTTTGGGGTTAAATATGATGTTCGATTATCATGAGATTACGAAACTGTTTCAGATTAGAAATTAACATTATACTGGGAAAATATATTTTTTCATATTACAGTAGTGAAACATTTGAAAGAATTTTCTTTTAGTGCTAATAATATTTTAAATTATCTTTTAAAATCCTAAATCTTCAAACCAATGTTTTCAGATTTAACATTTGCCAAAATTATAAAATAATAGTAATTCCTTATACCATACGGAAATATTTTTGAGATATTGTTAAATCTAATAGTGCATTTAATTTATTTATTGTATTTTGCTGTTGTTTAATAGTACAATTATAAATACTAATTATTATTTTTAGTGTTTTTCAAATTGGTATATTTATTTTTTTAAATTGTATGTAAGAATTTTTGTGCTTGTGATTTTAATCAAACATTTAATTATAGACATTCTGAATCGGTTATTAAATTTTCTTCTATTGTAAATTCATTTTCTACGTTTATGATACGCGTAATTATTGGCACTAAAAAGTAAAATATGATATTTAAGCATTGAAATAAAGTGTTTTTCATGCCTGATAGGAAGTTATAGATTAAACTGCTTTTGTATATATTTTTTAAAAGTTCATATAATACAGGATACATAATATAGGACATAAGTTGAAAAGTGCTTATGACTTAGGTTTGTCTCTCCGTCTGTCCGTCTAGCAGTCTGCCCGCACTCTAACTCCCGAAAATATACTCGGATTGCCCTGAAATTTTTGGATGTTATTGACGTTTACCATAGCACGGTACCTATTTGTAATGAAGTTTGTAGCATGCTTTGTTCATTTACAGGGCCAGCCAAAAGTTTTCCGTTACATTACGGCCTATGGGAAAAAATCGTTTCAAATGATTTTTAATGATTTTACGCAAGCTTTCAAACATAATAAAATTTATATGCATTTATGAAGGGCACTAAAATATGCATTCCGTTGACTATGCGATGCACAGAATAGCTATTGTTCATTTACAGGGCTAAAAAGGGAATTCAAATACATAATGATATAGGGGTGGAGGGAATTGTTTGCAGCATACTTTAATTATGTTAATCTATTTCATATATAATGAAATTGATGTATGTCGCTTAGGTTTACATACTATAAGTTATTTCATGTATAATACGAATAGTACGTATATAGCATTTACAGGGACACCCAAAATATTTCAGATACTATATTGTATCCGAAGTACTGTTCATTAGCGATGTTTGCTGGAAATGTATTTTTAATTATGATATGCGCTTTTATGATTCACTATATTTATGCATAGTATCGTGTATATAAATGCTATAATTCCTATACAAGGCTACACAAAAGTATTCGTAAGGATTACTGGGTATGGGCGCAAATTGCTTAAAGGTGGTTTTTAAATGAGTTATGTTTTTTTTCGCTGAACTGCATTTAATTTACCAATAAATGTTTGTAGAATATGGATAAAATGATACACAGGGTCACGCAAGGAAATGGATACATGGCCGTCTATAAATGATAATTTCTGGAAATGTGATTTCAGCAGATTTAAGAGTGTCTTAGTTTGAATTAAATTTTAACTAAATAGTAGCGTGTAATAAAGATTCTAGGTAAACTACAGGGTTGTACAAAAGTATTCAAGTATCTTTCCTTACATTAGTATAAATTGCTGAAAAAGAATTTCAACCTGTTAGGCGTTTTCTTGCTAAACTAAATTTTCCCATTATATAGTATATATACACTTAAAAAATGGGTACTCAAAATTGAGTAAGAAGTACCCAATTTTAAATGCGTCACATACTCAAAATAGCTCCGATCCAAATGTACTCAAAGTTGAGAAACACATGTATTCATTTTTTATTCCATGGTTGTGATCAAATATGAATCGTTATGCACTGCCCCCCCCCAAAAAAAAAACCCCTAAAATTTAAAGTAAAAATGTACTGACATTTATTTCCCGTTCAAAGTTCTTAACAAGAAATGTTTAATTGATTATTTATTAAGAAAAATAGCAAAATTCTTAGCAAGATACTCAAATCGAATATTTTTATGACAAGAGCATTATTTCCAAGTACTTTTAAATTATTTTTAAAATGCTGTGCATAATTTAATATTTACATTAATAAACATCATTTATGCCGCTATAAATGAAATGAACCATTACGGGGTACAAAACTATTCGTTTGTTTGGGTTTTATAACATGTGATGTTTCAAAATAGAGAAAGCATAGGTTCATTTTTGATCCAAAAATATTCAATTCGATATGAGTACGTCGGTTTACTCATTTTTGAGTACTTCATTTTTTTTCAGTGTATCAACCTACAGATCAAATACAGGGCTGTTCAAAAGAATTGGAAAACATATTTGGCTATGGACGGTAACTGTTGAAATCAGTTTTTCAAATGTTTTATGCGTTTTCTGAAATGTTTACTTAGTTATCTTATTTACGTCATTTCCCTAAATTACGATGTCTTGTTAAAGCATTCAGAAAGTGTTGGAAAGTATTTTATAATCTATGCTTAACGCATGATTTTTCTTACTCGTTTTTTTTTTCTATTTCCTAGATCAGTCTTTTCCTATAAAACATACCAAATCTATTTAGCTCATATTCACAAAATACAATATACACGGGAATAAAAAATTTAAATAAATATCACTTATCATGCCGCTCTATAAATAATAGTTGTATTAATATCCGTTAGTCTCCATGTTCATATTTAATAAAGCAATGACAAATAACAACAAATTAAAAAAAACTTACACATTCTAAATATCAAGCTTGAACTCAATATCAAGCATAGAACTTAATAAAAAAATATGGCAGTTGATAAGCATTGTTTTTTAAGTGGAAAAATTTAAAATGTTTTAGAAGAATAGGACTCCAAAATAGCGATATTTTGCTAAAAAGTACGGTAAAAAGATAAGATTTTATATTTACAGCAAAAGTTTATTTTAAAATTCATCGCTGTATTAATACTTAGAAATTTTTCCAGAGAGAATCATTCGTCTTATATACAATATTTCAAATGAAAATCAAATATCAAATTAATTGCTTAAAAGGCGCAAAGGAGTGAAAAAGATTCCATGCCGGGACTCGAACCCGGGCCATCAGTATAGCACACTGACATTCTACCGACTAAACCACATGGAACGACACCCAGCCTGTAAAATTTCTCACTATTACATGTTGGCAAGGCTACAAACGCAGCACAAGATGGAATATTTATCGTGAGCCACCGACATGGGGTAAACACGAAACTTAATTAAATCCAGCATCGATTGAAACTATATTAATAATTGGAAATTTTTCCAGGGAGAAACATTCGCCTTGCATACAACATTTCAAATTAAAATTGACTTTTAAGCAATTAATTTGAAATTTGATTTTCATTTGAAATATTGTATGCAAAGCGAATGGTTCTCGCTGGAAAAATTTCCAAGTATTAATATAATTTCAATCGATGATGGATTTAATTAAGTTTCGTGTTTGCATCATGTTGGTGGCTCACGCTAAATATTCCATCTTGTGCTGCGTTTGTAGCCTTGCCAACATGTAATAGTGAGAAATTTTTCAGCCTGGGTATCGTTCCATGTGATTTAGTCGGTAGAATGTCAGTGCACTGTACTGATGGCCCGGGTTCGAGTCCCAGCATGGAATCATTTTCACTATTTGCGTCTTTTAAGCAATTAATTTGAAATTTGATTTTCATTTGAAATCCCAGTGTTTATGACAAGTTCGTCACAAATGACACATATTTCACAAATTGGTCACAGTGTGACTTCAAAGCATTGTCACTTTCGTCACAGGTTCGTCACAAAGTTAATGCCAAAATAGTCACAAATGACACACTTTTCACAAATTTGTCACACCGTGACCTCACAGAGTGGTCACAATGTGACGTCACAAACGACCTCTAAAACGGCCATAACGACCTCGCATTCTAGTCACTATGACGTCACATCGACGTCACGTGACGTCACATCGACGGTCACAAAGTCACAGTGTGACTTCACAACGACGTCGCCGTGACGTCACCATGCCTTACGGGTAACTATGCCAACTATTGTTCAAATTATTACACCTTCATAAAGCTAGAAACATACAGTTTAAATTTTTCAGTGTCATCCTTACTTTGTAACGGTAATCGTATTGTAACAGCATCAATAATAGAGTTTGTATAATCAATACTACAACTTGTGTAGACTGAATTAATCTGCAAGTGGGGAAAAAGTCTCTTTGAACTCTGTAAGCCAGTGGTTCCCAACGTGGGGCGTACGCCCCACTGGGGGGCAATTCCAAATTTGTTATTGACTAATTCGCTATCAGTTTCTTGTATCTTTTTAGGTGCGTTCGTAATTATATAAATACGTAGCACCTATAGTCGTCGTTCAGTCCGTCTGGCCGTCTGGCCGTCTGTCCGTCTGTCCGTCCGCATATAACAGAGCAAAAACTACCCAACCGAATGGTCTGAAATTTTAACTATATAATTGTTGCAAAAATTTGTCGAGCCATTTCAAATTTTATGAAAATCGGATGCATAGTTCAGTTACAGGGACATTCAAAAGTTTTTCTTTACATTACGGCCAATGGGAAAAAATTATTGCAAGTGCATTTTAATGATGTTACAGTCTTCCGAATGGTCTGAAATTTTAAATATATAATTGTTGCAAAATTTTGTAGAGCCATTTCAGATTTTATTAAAATTGGGTGTATAGTTTAATTACAGGGACAGTCAAAAGTTTTCCATTACATTACGGGCAATGGGAAAAAATTATTGCAAGTGCATTTTAATGATGTTACAGACTGTGCACTTATGAAGTGCAAAAAAATATACATTCAGTACAATATGGGGTGCAAAAAATAGTTATAAAACTAGTTATAGTACGACCGCACCTCATTTGCCACGTTTGACGAGCAATTTCCTACTTGTTTATATAATGTTGCAGACGAAAAATAAATGGAATGCAAGCAAAATTTAAACAATCGGTTTTTGTTATTGAATTTTTAAACTGTTCTTAATGAAAAGTTTAAAATAGACTTAACATCAGAATAATTATATGAATAGATATTTTTTAATATTTTGACATCGTTTTGTAGTATAAAATCTCACTATAATTTTTCTGGGACTGAATTTTACAATTTTTCGAAAGTTTTCGATTATTTACTGAATGAGCTTTCTACTTCTACTCGCTCTTCTATATGTCACACGAAGATTTTTTTACTTGGGAAAGTACTTAAAAGTATGTATAAATTTGACTGTCTTGGACATATTTAACCTAAAATATATATGAAATATCTGAACAAGGTACTGCCTACTTTATAAATCTCAAATAGCATATAAATATCTATGGCTCTAGTGCAGGCATCCTGCACAGTAAATAAATTTACATGATGTCATATTCATTTTAAATTTTGATAATACATGGAAGACAACTAATCACATTGGACAAGAAAAATCAGAAAAATGTGTTGTGATGGAGAATGATACTCAAATTTGATAAAGATGAGAATCTTGAAATGCTTCTTCTGTATTGTGTTATCCATAAAAAAAAATAGTGTCTAAAGATTTTCCACCAGTTCTTAATAAGTTAGAAAAATGAATTATAAACTGTGTTAATGTTATCAATTTCAACGTTAAATGCAAGTCTCTCTTCAGGATATTTAGTGAAGTTAAAAATGCAGACCGTATAACACTTTTCTTTAACGTTGAGGTAAGTTGGAAAAGTACAACAAAACTGTTTTTGGTGCAAAGGCGAAGATATATAATCTCATTGCATACATAAAATTATGTTAAAAACACATCTGTGACAGAAGATTGACCTCTTTAATAAGTAAAAATTGGGAAATGAATAGTTATTATGCGACTCTATTACGCTTCCACCGTGTGATTAGAGTTTGCTTTTTTAAATAATAAGAGACGTAATTTACATATTAAGGGGGGGGGGGGACATAGTGACTTTACAGAGGATTTTGTGGGGCGTGACCAATAAAAGTTTGGGAACCACTGCTGTAAGCGTATCCAATATATTCATATAAAGCGGATATAAATATTCTCACATGCAAACTTCGAACTATGGTACTAGGAACAGAATGCAGCATGAAAGTATGCTCGTCGAAATTCCTTTTTTCGCCAAAGCTCTTGGCTACAGGGGTTGGCGTGAAGCGCGCTGGGACGTTGAGTGTTTGTGAATTTGGAGCCAGGTATAGACTATTAGGTGTAGATTCCCAAATTTTTTAAGGAGCCAGTGACTCCTAAACCCAAAAAATCCAGTTGTCAGATTGTGAAAAAATTACATAAAAGCAATAATGTTTATATGGGAAAAAAACAGAGGTATTCAAAGTGGAAAATAATTTGTTTAATGTATACACATATACAACAAAACATAGACTAAATATATCAAATGTGTACATTTATTTAATCACAACATTCTTTTAATTTGTGTATAAATTAAGTGTAATATAAATTTAAAACTATGTACAGTTCAGAATATAAAGATGGGCAAGATACAGGTTAAAAAATATGCATAAACTAAGTAATCACGGTAGTGGAGAATATTAGGAAAACAATATTTTTTATTTTCATTTTATCCTACAAGAGCAGGTATTAAAAAAAATGTGAATGTGTAAGTATTATTATTTTGCACTATAAAAATCAAAATACAAGTCAAACACTTGTTTTTGAAGAACACACAAGAAAAATTATCTTTAAAAAAATCTTATCCCAGACTATTACAAGGATGATTCTGTTCCGAATTTTCCGAAAATTTAAAGCATTCGGTTCCGAAAATTAGGACATAAAAAAAAACGCGAATTTTGACAAATGTTCTCTGAAAAAATCAATTTCGTTAATCATTCACACAAAAAATTAACAAATTTCGCAAAGGATCGAGAAAAGATAACGCGAATTTCGTCAAAAATCGCAAAAAACGCAAATTTCGACCAAGAATCGCAAAACAGCGAATTCCGTCAAAGACTGGAGAAAAAACGCGCATTTCGTCGAAAAACCGGAATTCCGTCAGAGGATCGCGGAAAAAAAATGAGAATTTCATCAAAGAATCCCCCCCCCAAAAAAAAAAACCCCCGCAAATTTCGTCAAATGATTATGAAAAGAAAAAACTCTGATTTCATCAAAGGATCGTGGAAAAAAGCTAATTTTGTCAAAGGATCGCAAACACAACGCGAATTTCATCAAAAGATTTCAGAAAAAACGTGAATTTTGTCAAAGAATCGTACAAAACCTCCCGCAAATTTCGTCAAATGATCGCGAAAAAAATGGCCGATATTCCCGTTTTTTCTGAGACCGGTTGACGAAATTCAATTCTTTGGTTTGTTGATATTTGCGGTTTTTTCGGGAGGAAATGGTGGAATTTCCTTCTTTTTTTTCCTTTGACCGGTTGACAAAATTCGTGATTTTTTCTATCGAGCGATTGATAAAAATCGTGTTTTTTTTCTATCGACCGATTGACGAAAATCACGGTTTATTTCACGACAGGTTGGCGAAATTTTCGGTTTTATTCCGATTGATGAAATTCATCGTTTTATTTGGCTAGGGATCGACGAAATTTGTCGGATTTTTTCCAAAACGGATTTTACAAAGTTCATGACCGATGACGAATTGATTTTGCGGAAATCTGCCAAATAAATAAATAATAATTCGAGGAATTCTGCTAATTCGTAGAAGAATTGCATGCCTATATCTAGTGTCTACCTGTAAGAACATATCAGAATAATCCTAGAGCTACAAATTTAATGAGTGGGCCCACACGTGTTCTTTTCTCGGCTCAAATTTTTCTGCCGCTCAAGCTAACATCGCAGTTTTTCAAAAGAAAACAATAAATTTACGATTCCGCTGAAATGTGGCGTCCATGTTTAATCATATTTTTACTTTCTTCTATCTTTACAAGAAGAAAGTATTGGTTGCATGAAAATTTTCGAATTCCAGTTTTTGATGGATTTACACGTTTTATGGGTCAGAGATTTCAAAAAACATGTTTTTACAAAATGTCTATCTGTCTGTCTGTCTGTATGTGACACAAATTCTGTGGGCGCTCTATCTCAAGAACTAATGCACGGAATTTAATAAAAATTTATATTCAGATAGTCCCTGATATAGATTGGTGCTGATTAGTTTTTGGTGTAAATCGCTGCTATGTAGCATTTGCAGGATTTCCGCAAAAGCTCTGTCTCAAGAACTAATGCACGGATTTTTTTATAAAACTTCAGATTCCGTTAGTCTTGACATGAATGGATGCTGTTTACGATTTAGTGTAAATTGCCAAACAGGTGGCGCTGTTATGCTGCATTTTGCAGGATTTACACTATTTTCGCAGTAGCTCTATCTCAAGAACTAATGCACACATTTTCATCAAACTTCGGATTTAGTTAGTCCTTCATATGAAATGATGCTGATTAAGTGTTGGTGTAAATCGCCCAATAGGTGGCACTGCTGTGCTGCATTTTGAACTATTTCCTCAATAGCTCAATCTCAAGAACTAATGCACGAATTTTCATCAAACTTCAGATTTAAGTATAACTTGATTAATATTGCTGCTGATTATGTGTTGTTGCAAATCGCTCAACAGCTGACGCTTCTATGCTGCATTTGTCATGATTTGCGCAATACCTCTATCTCAAGAACTAATGTACGAATTTTCATCAAACTTCAGATTTAAGTATAACTTGATTAATATTGCTGCTGATTATGTGTTGTTCCAAATCGCTCAACAGCTGACGCTTCTATGCTGCATTTGTCATGATTTGCGCAATACCTCTATCTCAAGAACTAATGCACGAATTTTCCTCAAACTTCATATTCAGTTAGACGTTGACATAAGTTGGTGATAATTAGGTTTTGGTGTAAATAACCCAATAGGTGGCGCTGCTATGCTGCATTTACACGATTTCAGTGACAGTCATACCTCGAGAACTAATGCACGGAATTTCATATTTTTAGAATTCTCATGATGAACACAGATTGCCATTTAATTGGGCACTGAGATAGTGAATTTTGAAGTATTGACATGTATGAGACAGAAGAAAGTTTTGTGATGGCCACAACATACTAGTTTAATTATGGACAATAAGGAAAAAAGGAAAGCGGTAAATATCGTGGGGTTATGGGTGAGACATAATCCCGCGATTGATAAGAAAAAAAAATCATCCGAAAATCATTCGGCGAAAAAGCGGTATTCCTGTAAGAAGCATGGCGACTTAGACGCCGAAAGTTAGTCGACAAAGCAAAACATTTAGTCGCGACGGGCGACTGTGAATCTGCACCTGTAGATATTGAAGATCTTGCACGAAATTGCACTATTTGCGTAAATTTGAAAAATAATCCTCCAAAATTGATACACATCATTGGGAATTTTGATCCTGTTATGGGAAAAATGCTTCTCTTAGTGGTTGATGCCCATAACAAATGGCCAGAAGTTTTACTATTCCTAGTACAACTACAGAAAATACAATTTGTCTCTCTTCACTTTTTGTACGATACGGTTTTCCTATTTCTTTAGTATCAGATAATGCTAAACAGTTTACATGTGCAGAATTTGAGACACTTTTGAAAAATCATGGTGTCAAACATAAGTTCAGTGCTCCATACTATCCAGCTACAAATGGACAGGCGGAGAGATATGTGCAAATTCTCAAACGGGAATTAAAAACCTTAGCTTCAGAAGCAAATAAAACTTTGCAAATAAAATTAAATAGCTTCCTTTTGCAATATAGGAAGATGCCTCATATTATAACGGGGAGAGTCCTGCACAAAGCGATATAAGTAAGCGTACAAACTTAGTACTGGAATCGGGCGTAAATTAACACAGTTGCGCCATCTTGTGGACGAGGTGATACTCCACATACGCGGGCTTTTACTGTGACGTCATATATGACAGGATATCTACCATCTGCGCATATTTTCTAAATCTTTAGTCCTTCATGGAACTGAATTTTGTTTACCACATTTATTGCAAAATAATGGCGTAGCGAGAGAGGCGTCCAGATGCACTTGACATCACGAAGTCTTCTTCGCCTTGTCAAAGACATTTCAGCTATTAATCAAAGTGAAAAAAACTTTACAACTTTAGTGGTGTGAAGTAAGAAAACAGTTAGGCATCTTTCTGTAGTTTAACACCGTCCGCTACGTGGCGTGCGACCTTGATTGATGTGACCTCGCCTGTAATCTTGCGGTTACCTCTCCCATTTAAGATAGGACGCTTACTTATATCGCTTTGGTCCTGCATCTTTATTTCTAAAACGTCATATATGAACAAAAATAGATTTTATAGTGCCAAATGTTACAAATTTTGTTCATGATAAACAAGATGCGAAAAAGTCCAAAGTTAAAATAAAAGAATTGGAAATTAACCAGAAGGTAGCTGTAAGAAATTATACTCCAGAAGCCAAGTAGAAAATTGGTCGAATAATAGCAAGAGAAGGAAAATTACATTATAGAGTTCAAGTTGGTTCGAATACTTGGAAAAGGCATGTTGATCAAATAACTAATGTAGCTTCAGAGATTTCTTTAGTTAATGATCCAAATTCTGAAGGATGTGATACAGGAATTTTCAGAAGTGATAATGCAATAACGAAACAAGGTGATTCTCCAACAATACAGCCTAGTATCACAGATCTGCAATATGTTGACTCTCATGATCCAAATACTCCAGGTCCTACGCCAACTGACTTTCATTATCCTGATTCTTCAAGTCCTAAATCAACTTACTCTGAGTCAATACTTCCAAAACCTTCTGTTCCCACTAGTTCAATAGAACTTTTAAAAACTAATTCTTCTTCTTTTCCACAGGTACTGAGAAGATCCGGTAGGTACAGAAGAGCTCCTGACTGACTAAAATATTAAGTGGGGGAGAGCTGTCATGGTTTGTGTATCAATTTCAAAAATTCTCTCCAGAATTCATTAAATAAGTATCAGAATATTCTGTTCTATTACTTCTGTCATGTGACGTCTTGTAAACCAGTGATGTGATTTGTTTGTGAAGTGCTTATTAAATATTAAATATTTAAGTGTGCTACCTCTAATTTCAAATGGTGTTAATTATTAGTTAATTAGTTACTAAAGATAGTATAGTTGAGAAGTAATTAAGTTTGCAAAAAAGGAAAATGGTTTAATTATTCATCAAATCAATTTTTCCAAAATAAATTAAACATACAAACCTGAAACAAACAAACTAAAGACTATGTTTATTACATTAATACTCAGAAAATAGAGTACTTCTATGTTAGCTTGGTGACGTGATAAATCGCCAAATATTGTTCCTATTGACATAATTCATATTGCATTAATTTAATTTAAAATATATAACTTTAAACCATTTTATTTAAAAAGCACAACTTTTATTTAAAATACAAACATTCAAAACACATATATTGCATTCAATTAAAATACATGCCTTTCACCCATTTCCTTTAAAATACATAACAATAATAATAAATACCAACAAAAACGTAATTTGAAGAACAAATAAAAAATATATATGTTTCCTAGATTGTTTAAGCCCGAGAAGAGGCAGATATTAAGATATTTCATTTAATTAGTTCTACATTTAATGTTAAATTTTTGTTACAAATAAGTTAAGTCATTTGAAGATTAAAAAATAAAAATAAAATTCATACAATATGATACTTAAAACACCCTAAAAAAGTAGATTCTGTTCAAATGAAATTGAAATAAATCTTAGCCTTCTTCCATTTTTAATTGAAAATATTTGTATTGCAGATTTTGTATTGATGTTTATGACGATTTACAAGATGCATGCAAAATACAAAACTATAAAAAAAGTCTTAGATTTATTTAGATTTCATCTGAACGGAATCTAATTTTTGGGGGTATTTTAAGTATCATATTGTATGAATTTTATTTTATTTTTTAATCTTCAATTAACTTAACTTATTTGTTACAAAAATTTAACATTAAATGTAGAACTAATTAAATGAAGTATCTTAATATCTGTCCCTTCTCGGGCTTAAACAATCTAGGAAATATATATTTTTTATTTATTTGTTCTTCAAATTACATTTTTGTTTAATATGTCAAGTTTTTAAATAACTACTGCATTCAGACGAACTCATTTCAAAATTAATGGAGGGTATCATCATCAGGCTTTGGTGTATGCGGTATTGCATCACAATGTGTGATGCAGTCAATGTATGCATAATTCAAAATATTTCACCACTGCATTAATGCAGGTTGCTACAGTTTGGAAAAAAACTTCCAATCTGAAAGTAAAAAATCTATAATCAAAACATAAAAATTAAACTCACTTAAATTTAGATACCCTATTTCCCACTCAAGAACGCTATGAATGCAAAAATAAATTGTGTTGAATCCTTATTGCTAATATTTAACAATATTATAGCTGTGATAGAGTAAAAAAATAAAAAAAAAAGTTTTACTTAAATTTTGTTACCTTATTCCCTCCCAAGGGGTGATGTAAACACAAGAGAAAACTATTACCTAAGTTTAACTTGGGATATAAATAGTTCCCATCTTGGAAAAAAAAAATACATTCTAAAATTTAAGTTATGTAATTCCTCACTAAGTTCGCTACCTGCGTAAAAATAGCTATCCACTAGAAACTTTTTAATGAAACATAGACTTGACCAAAGCAAAAACGTATTCTGAAAATGTCCTTTTATTGTCCTTTTATATTTCCACTATGACACCATATTCATCTTTTTAATTCTTAAAAGAACTATTTCAATTTAATTTTTCACGTGGAAATCTTTCAACTAGAAAGAGATAAATTATTTTTACATTTTGAATTATTTGCAACAATGAAAAAAAACGTTAAATTTTGTAGAAAAAATGTCCGTTAATTCTGTATGAAAAAAGCTAAATATGGTATTATTAAGAAAAATATTTTAAAAGTGTAAATAAAAATTAACCCATGTTACTCTCTTGGTTATAATTAACCCATATGGAAAGGCATTTTATCGTCCGTTTTGACCCTGACGTCAGACAAACATTTTTACACTTTAAATTTTTAATATCACTAGGGGGCTTTGTCCCCTGCAAGCTACACTCGCCAACCCCCGTTCAGACACCGCAGAATCTAAAAGCACGCTAATTTGATCGGTTTTTAAAAGATTAGAGAAGATTGAATATAATGAAAACACCTATAGCGATCTCCCTGTAAATGGGTTTCCATTCAATTCCCTTTGATTTCGAAAATTTAAGGCCGACTCAGTTTCTGTTAAGACATCCAATGGTTGTTTTCGTGTTTGATTAAAAAAGATCAGTTAAACATTTGAAAAGAAGCTAAAATAAAATGAATTAAGTAAACAGAGTCTTTGCCTCCCGGTATTTTTTAACAGCGTTATAAAACGATTGACATAATACAATTTACTACAATTTACTGCTTTAACCCCTTCAAGGGTGGTGGTTCATTTTTGGACCACTTAATTTTAACTCTTAAATGCTACATTGGCACCAGAATATTGGAATGAAAATTTTCCTTTTATTAATTAAGTGAACAAAAGCATTTCCGTATTTCGAAATTTGTTTGTAAATTCTGGTGCCATTCACTGATTTCAACATTTTACGAATAGAAGTGCCTTGCCCCTGAAAGGGTTAAACGCATATTAATGTATATATTATCAATACAAAAACCCTTAACGGGTTAAAAGTATGTGACGCAGCACTTTATCTTATGCTCTAAGAATTTTAAATATGGAACTTAAAAATAATGATATCAAATTTTGAGTGACGCTATGCTATTAATTATAATCTCTCTCTATATTATTTATTTCATCTTTTTATTTTTTTATAACCGCATGTGCAGAAATTATGTTCAATTTAAAAAAATGTATAAAAGTTTATTCATTGATGCTTTAACATTTACACCTCTCATAAATTCCAAGTATGAGTTTTAAAAGATATGATATCAAAATTTTAGTGACGCTTTGATGTGGCTTTAAACAATTTGTTTTAAAATTAAATTTAAATTATTTTTGTTTTGACTAAGATATATTCACACATCTAAATAATAGTTTTAATTTTCCAATATACTTTAAGTATGTCACTTTCACTGAATTTATATAATGCATTTAAATCTATTTATTTGAATAAATTGATTTATCCTTTGTCCAATGCTAGTAAAAATTTAAAATAAGATTTACGTAAATATTTTTTTTGCCTCATAGTATCCATTTGAATACATTTCACTTAGTTTGGATACAATGACGCAAAAAAATTATTTACGCAAATCTTATTTTAAATTTTTAATAGTATTGGACAAAGGATAATTCAATTTATTCAAATAAATACATTTAAATGCATTATATAAATTCAGTGAAAGTGACATACTTAAAGTATATTGGAAAATTAAAACTATTATTTAGATGTGTGAATATATCTTAGCCAAAACAAAAATAATTTAAATTTAATTTTAAAACAAATTGTTTAAAGCCACATCAAAGCGTCACTAAAATTTTGATATCATATCTTTTAAAACTCATACTTGGAATTTATGAGAGGTGTAAATGTTAAAGCATCAATGAATAAACTTTTATACATTTTTTTAAATTGAACATAATTTCTGCACATGCGGTTATAAAAAAATAAAAAGATGAAATAAATAATATAGAGAGAGATTATAATTAATAGCATAGCGTCACTCAAAATTTGATATCATTATTTTTAAGTTCCATATTTAAAATTCTTAGAGCATAAGATAAAGTGCTGCGTCACAAACTTTTAACCCGTTAAGGGTTTTTGTATTGATATCATTACTTTTTTGAGGTTATTGAAAAAATAAATAAAACAATAAACACACACAAAAAAAATTAAAGACCAATACAAAGAATTCATAGTCAGGATTTCAATTCACCTTCAATCTCTCCCCCCTCCCTCCCCGCAAAAAAGGATGACCATACTTCAATTTTAAAGAGCACCGTGCAATGAGATTTTTATAAGAACTCTTTGGTAAGATATGGAAGTAATGTACAACATGCATGTTTAGAGGGTATTTCTGTTGGTTTGCTTCAGAGATATAAAACGCTATGTTAAATTTTACTATATAAAAAAATTACTTTGTTAAGAAAAATAGCAAGAAATATTACTCTTTAAACCTTTATATATATATATATATATATATATTTATATAACAATCATCGCTCACTTAGAAAAGTAATTCCATACATTTATATTAAATCCAAAACTACAAATTTCTGCTTCTCCCTTTTCTCATTCCTAGTGCAAAAAAATTAAACATTCTTTAATTTTATATAAAATAATCTTTCACCATCCCTATTTAAAATTCTTTATTAACAATAATAATAAATCATATAAAATAATCCCCTGAGCTCCGAAGATTCCACTTCTGCTTTTGCACCCACCTCTCCAGCTTACCTAAATAATAAAATCTTTCAAAAATTAGTTTGAAAAAAAAAAAATCTTCAACATTTGTTGCTCATTAACATAAATAAATAAGCACTAACTTCCCTAATGTACAGTCATGGGGAAAAAAAAGCAAACACCCCCTACTAACTCCTCAACAAATTACCGTAGAAGAAAGTTACTGGTACCGAACGATTGGAAATAAAGTCTACTTTTAAATGATGAATATAAAATTTGCTTAAGGGGTTATCTACATATTAAAACGAACCATAACTTTGTTTTTTTTCAATAGCAGTACACAATTTTTACAACATAAATGAATTCTACACCATTTAATTAGCATAAAAACAAATTTTTGTGCAATTCGTACTATAAGTTCCCGAGAAATTAATTATTTTAAAACAAGCTTATTTTAAGGGCTGTATCCAAATTGAAGTTCGGTACTCGATTGTTAACCGAGGGAGCCCCCTTCTTGATCAAGGCACCTTAAGCGTCACTCAAGCAGTCAATGAAGTCTGCTAGATTACAGGACAGCGTAAGACATTTCAAAATATCTAGTCACTTCTATCTAGTCACGGACCCTTAAACCATCATTTTGCCGTTTTTTACGCATAATTTGAAAACTATTTGGAAGAAAAATGTGAAATTTTGGATTTCCATAAAGCAGGACTTAATAAATCTAAATCCATCAAAAAAAATTTTAGGTTACAATTCATAATTTTTTCGAATATTAATTTCATAATTCATATCATACAATTATAAAAATTGCAAATTCAACGTATTTATGTTTGGGTATGTTAGTATTACTGCTACACAAAAAATTAGCACATTAGGAGCATAATTTCAGGAGATATGAATAAAAATATGAAAATATAATTTAACATAATTATTATAATATAATTTATTTAATTTTATTATAATTTAATTTAATATAATTTATTTAATTTATATAATTATTATAATATAATCATATAATTTAAGCACTAAATTTTGAATGTTTATAATTCAAAAACTTATTATTCAAATTACTTGAAATTTGGTGCCTAGGCATAGTTTGAACCGGAGATTTGAAATATCTCGTTAAAATTGGGTATTGCCATTGAAAAAAATGAAGTTTGGATTTGTTTTAATATGTGGATGGCCCCCTAAGGAAATTTTATATACATCATTTAAAAATAGACTTTATTTCCAATCGTTCGGTACCAATAACTTTTGTCTACGATAATAATTTGTTAAGGAGTTAGTAGAGGGTGTTTACTTTTTTTTTCCCACGACTGTACATTTCACCTCTTCTCCCCAACATTAAAAAAATTTAAATCTTTATTTTTATACAGAAAATTCTTCTATATAAATTATCCTCCTATTCCTCAAAATTACCACTTTCCCACTCCAGCCTAGAGATTTCAATCTTTAAAGCTTTTTAGAAAATCGGATCTGCAAAGTCTGTTGCTTAATAATAAAATATATAATCATGTACACTTTTAATTATTTTTCACACAATCAATTGATGTCATGATAATAGTTGTTCTGAGCGAATATTGTGTTGGCTGGGCTGTCGTACAGATAGCTCAATTGAAGAGTACTGGCAATTAAAGCCAAGGGTTATTAAAGTTCACTGTAATTCAAAGGGTTATTAAAGTTCACTGTAATTCAAGATTCCCTTCGCGACAAGAGCCCTTTGGTTAATTTTTAACCTTTTACTACAGGTTTTTAAAAACAGAAAATTTTCTGTAATTGAATCATAGAAATGCTCCCATTAAAGAAGGTAAACTTTACAATTAAAAATAAGTAGTGAGAATAATGAAGGATTCTGAACACCTTAAGTGGCCAAGTATACCGGTCGCTCATTCCCAAGGGCTTGAAGATGCTTTTTTGCTATTATAACCTTTAGGATTTACAATATAAAAAAATCTTAATCACTTCTGAGGTAAATAAAGACAGTGGAAAAAAATCAAGATGGCAATGCTTTGATTGGCAAATTCTAAGCTGAGTAATTTGTGCTACAGAATGAAAAAAATATAAAGTTGTAATAATGTCCTCTTACAGATACTAAATCTTTAAGGTTTTTGATGTGTGAACTACATATGAATACAGTAGAAGATCTTTATAATGCACACCTTGGTATGAGAAGTTGTGCGTATTATAGAATTTTGCATTATATAGATCATATTTCACACATCATTAAATTTACTTCGTATACATGCTTTAAATTACATTCCTTGGAACCAGAAAATGCGCAAATTATGAAATTTTACATAATAGGTATAGATTACACATTATTAAATTACCTTAAAGATATTAAATTGAAATATAACATCCAAATATGCCTGGGCAAAATCATTATAAACAGTGGTAACTCATGACTGACAGTTTTGGGAACACTAAATGCATGGCTGGCCAATTTATTCTTTTTCACTATTTTTAATAATGAAATCTTTGCCTTATTTTTAGCAGAATTTTCTTCCATTAAATAAGGCAAAAATTATAAAAAAAACACCAAAAAACTTTTGGAAAGCATGCATTTTAGTGCTGCAAGAAAAACCTGTCATGAGCTGCTCTGATTATAACACTCATTTACAAAAAATTTTAATATAATAACAATGTTTTCATTACTCCAAAATAATGTGTTAAAGGCGATAATGTATCATATTTAGTGTTCCAAGAAATAGCAATATTTGTAAAATACATGTGCTTCTTAACTGAAAAACTCATTGTTTATATCTGAGAAATACATTACATCTTCTGCATAAAAATTTTTAGTGGCAGGCTTTTGTGATTGAACGAGGACTGCTTGCAGAGTGCTTTTAAGGATTTTACAATATAAAATTATGGCTCTTGAACTACTATTAATCAAATGCAGTAATAGGGATAAAAAAAAAATCCTTAAATAGTTTATTTTAAAAAATTACTTGTATTTTCATCAGATATACTGATTATTACTACCATATGTTATATGTAACATATTTATTAGAAAAGTTACAACTATTTTCATGAAGTTTTGGAATCCCCCCCCCCCCTGACATACTGTCAAATTTCGCGAGGTTTTTTTTTCTTGTGATGTTCCTCCCCCGACTGAGAATGGAGCGGGTTTTTTACAATCAACTGATTAATTTTGTTTTTCTTTTATTGCTACTGTTTTATGTTAGTGTGGTGATCTTTCAAATGCTATTGCACAACGAGGCGATAAACGCGCTACTCTGTAAGTGGCACGGCAACCCTCCAGTGTACAGGTGGAATTGATAAAAAGAGTTTTTGTAGTCGGAATATGCGGAATGTTACAGAATAGTGAATGGTTTAATGAAAGCAGAATAAAAACTTAATATTTAATTTAAGATGCGAGTCAGATTAATATATTAATTGAAATGGTTACTGAGTAATTTATTTATTAGTTTATACAAAGTCTAATTATCATGACAGCTACAATGCAGCTGCTAATGAAATTTTGTGAAACCAATCTTTTCTAAATAGTAACATGTTCTGAATTGTTCTTATTTACAATAATACTTCATTACCACAAATACCATACAAGGGGGCTACTTTTATATTTTTTAAAAGTAAATTATTTAAAGCTTTCTTTTAAGCATATTAACTTTAAAATTAAATAAAAACAAGTATCTTACTTTTGCAAAAAAGCTGTTTTATCTTATTTATCTATAAACTTTAATTACTAAATAAGAAAAGTATCATGATGAAAATTTTTACTTTTAGGAGCTCAAAACAACCAGTCAGGATAAAATGGTTCATTTTGAGCTAATCGTGATAATTTAAGTATATAAAGTAGAATTTACTATCAGTCAAAAATATGTCCAAGACTGAAATCAGTCCTGAGACTGAAGGTCTTGCACCCATGGCTGTAATCAATTAGCCTAAAAGAAATGCTTCAGGTGTTTTTTTTTTCCTTCTGTTTTTCTTTTGTTACAGAGATAAACGCAATAAGAATTTTTTTCCCCTTTAGGTTAAATTTTATAAAAATAAAATACTACGATGCTTTAATTTTTGAAGCTGAAAAGAGTTATATTAAAAAATAAATAAATAAACGAAAGATGTCATTTTAAGTCAATTTTCGTTTATAATATTATTAGAAACGATTCGCAAATGAATCATTTTATAAACGGGATTGGAAATCTTAATTTTGATTCCGTCATACCTTTTATTTAAATTGTGCGTCCTTTAAAAATGAAAGATTTTGTTTAATTTCTTTAAAAGAAAACTCAAAATTAAATTAGTAATCTATCTGTATTACACTCACATATCACAAGAAATACCTATGCCACACATGAACGTTATTTTGTAAGGAAAACAGTTATAAGTATTGTTGAAAATAAAAACAATTCAGAACATTATACTAATTAGAAAGGATCGGTTGCAAAGAATGCTGTCTGGATAATTAGAAATTGTACTCACTTTCTCCCCTTGGAATACCATTTCAAGATCTTTGATATTTCTTATTTCTTCAGTCAACTTCGCGTATCGCGTAGTGATACATGGCGAAGTCTTATGGCGAACGCGATGAATTTTCATTTCGATACGAGAATTTTCGATAAATATCGAATTTCGATACGAGAATTTTTTTTTAAATGTGAAATATTTTCTCCTTAAAAAATGTTTACTTACTATGAATAACAATGAAATAAAATACCTATAATTACAAAATACTGCTCCATTTTAAAAAATCAGTCTAAGTATTTTAAAGCACATAATAAACTGTTTTCGTAGTTTAAAAAAAGATTTATTGCCAATATTCAGATTTTTAACTGTGACCTAAACCGCGCAAAACCGATGTGCAACGTTCTGTCTGCTAGACCATAGAATAACATGTAATCCGCGATCCTAAGAAGTCCATTTTTTCATGCGGATTATATAAAAATTAAGAGTTTTCCTAGATACTAGATTAGTCTTATCCACTTCGTCAAAAACAGATTCATTTTATATATTAGTGTTTTTAAAAAAATCTAGACTGTTTCGGAGAAAAAAAAAAAGACAAACTTACACCATCGAAATTGCTTTCAAAATGGGTTTACAGATCTGAAAATATACTGCACGTAGAATTGTAAAAAAATCAGAATAGGATTAGACTGCAGATATAAGACTGTTTTTAAAAAATCAGAACAATAGGACCTATATTTGATGAGTTATTAACAGGCGGCTTTTCGCATTTTCTTTGATGTCGAGTTAACTGTATATATGAGTTCCGCCATCTACGAATTCTACGATACGATACGATACGATACGATTTTAGGCTTAAGGCTGCGTCACTCGGAATACTACCGTCTTCCATGATTTTAAAGTTTCCTTTCTCTGCGTCACTCGGAATACTACCGTCTTCCATGATTTTAAAGTTTCCTTTCTCTTTTAATATTCACGTGTAAATACAATTTTTAAGACATAATTTTCAATATTTTCCTGCTTTTAACACGTACTCATTTAATAGTAATTTTAAAGTTTTTTTTCTGTTTTTAATAGTCACGTGTAAATAAATTTTTAATCTTTAGGAAATATTATTCTTTGCACTGTTTTTAGAATTGAAAATAATCTCTATAATAGGTGACAAGTCGCCAAATATTATTATATCACCATCATTTCCCCTTTTCATAAGAAAGGTTTCCATTTTGATTAAAGAATCAAAGCTATTTTTTTTTTATTTTTTAAATAAAGCTACATAAAAGTTGCCATGATCGCAAAGAATTATTGGTACTTTTAATAGTAACCGGGTGCAAATCTCGCCAATAGCTTTTTTTTTTTTTTTTTTTTTTTAAACTCGGCAGTTAGCATTTTTTTTTTTTCGAGTGGTAAATTAAAACTTGGTTATCCCAACGACCAAAAATCTCTCGCCAGACTATAAGAAGCCAGTAATGGTTGAGAGTAAATGTCACATTCAGGGCCTGACTTAGACAATGGGGGGCCCTGGGGCAAACATTATTCGGGGGGCCCCCTTCGATCTTTTGAAATTTTTCGTAAATTATGTTGAAATGACTAAAACTAAACTTCATACCTGTTGTATGTAGACTAAAATTTCATATCAAGTACTATTGACATCTGTATACAGTATAGTACAAGAAAGATAACTTTAAGAAACTATAGCATATATATATATATATATATATATATATATATTGGTATAGGAATATAAGGATAAATGTGAGCCGTTAAAATGTAAATAGAGTTCTCTCGGACATTATTGGCTGTTTGTGTTAATACTTCTCTATTTAACTTAATCTTTGTATTCAATGAACATGCATTTGGGCGATTCCATCTATAGAAAGGCAAGTGGTGGCATGCATTTAATAATAATAGCAACAAATTTCAATACTTGTTATGTTGTTACTGCATTCCCCATGATGCCTTAAAGTACTTTGGTATAAAGTTTCATAATATGAAAACAGAAAGCAACAGATAGCAAATGTGCGATATTACTGTAATATTTTAATTACAATTATGTATTTAAAAAAATTATGAAATCAGTAAGGAAGAAATTAAATATCACAAAATGAAAAACACTTTAAATTAGAATCTGGTCCCTTTTGGATAATTTTTTATCATTTGGCTCTCCTTTAAGTAAAACTTATATCTGCCCTTGGGGGGCCCCTCAAATCGGGGGGCCCGGGGCAGCTGCCCCGCATGCCCCTGTATTAGTCGGGCCCTGGTCGTTGTCACTTGACTGTAAGGAAGTTACACGTGTTTGCGCCATCAAGTGATTTTTATTTTGACGTTTTATTTGTATTTTTATTAATGTTATACTAATTTATTTGTTCATTCGTTATTTAAAATAAAAACCACGTCAACTTGTATAATTTGGCGAGTGGTTTGGCGATATTGGTCGACGGGATAACTAAGTAGTACCATTAAAACATTGCTTTGAATTTGAAATTAAATGTCATGATTTGTTGTATTATTTAATATTTAACACAGATGTCATATACGCACCAGGTTTGAAGAGATTTTCTTTTTTTTTTACGACAATTTGGCGAAAACCTCGTTTTCGAATACCAGTTACATATGTATTTTTTAATTATTTTATATTATTTTTTAAATGAAATAACTATAAATAAAAAAAAAATAGTTAATAACTATAGAACAAAACAATTTACAACATTTCTTTTAAATAAAAAGAAAATAAATATCAATAAACATTTATTAATAAATAAGCAACAATAGCCTTTTTACCATGTCAGGAAAAATAACGCCATTTTGGCGTCAATTAGCTACCCCGGTGCGTATATCACATCTGCGCCTAATATTTTTTGTTTCGTTTCGTTTAAAAAAATGAAAGAAGTCAAAACCATTAATTTTAAATGTTTCAATTTTAATTGAAAGTTTTGTATTAAATAAAATGTTAATGAAATACAAAAAAATAGTATTGTTCTTAGCATACATTTAAGAGAGGCCAAACTGGGCACCAAATTAGTTTAAAATAATAACCTTTTCTAAAATATGAAGAAAAAAAATCTGTTATGATTAAAATTTGAGTTGCCATCATTAGAGAAAAGCATTTAAAATTAGAAAAAAAAATTAATATTTTGAAAACTAATTCGAATTAAAAATTTCTAATACCAGTTTTGAGATATGCGGATCAATAAGGATTCTTGGTGTTAGTTTCATCACAAAGTATTCCTTATTTTAGGAGAAATCGCCGTGAAACATAATCAGTTGTTTAATCCAATCGTTTCATATATTCGTTTCATTTCAGCTATTTCATAAACTCGTTTCATTAGGATTTTATATATATAGGGTAGATTAGTATTATTAAAGATTTAAAAAAATGTGGCATCAGGGACAAAAAGGTGGGAAGAAAAAAAATGAAAAAGTTATGAGCTCCATAGGCTTTTCTATGTTAAATTAACATTGAGAAGTGACACTGGAAATAAATAAGTATGTATAAAAAAAGCGAAATTTGGAATTATTAAGAAAAATATTTGAATAATGCAAATAAAAATTAGTCCATGTTATTCTCTTGGTTATAATTCACCCATATGGAAAGGCATTTTATCATCTGTTTTGACCCTGACGTCAGACAAACATTTTTACACTTTAAATTTATAATATCATTAGAAGTAGTAAAAATTAAAGAAATTGTGGCATCAGGGACAAAAAGGTGGGAAGAAAATATGAAAAAAATATGAGCTCCATAGGCTTTTCTATGTTAAATTAGCATTGAGAAGTGATACTGGAAATAAAAGTATTGCGCTGGCGCGCAATACATAAATAGGATTTTATTTCAACTGTAAAGTAATTTTTCTAAATCACACACACGAAAAAATAACTACTATTGGCGAAAAAAACCCCTGTTATTGGCGAGATTTGTCCCCGGATAACGTAAAAGTATCGAAAATAGACTTGTGTTTTCTAAATTAAAAACCATTTCCATTAGTTCATAGACGAATGACGTCAAAGGCATATTAATGCTACAGGAGTTAAAATATTCAATGCGCGAAAGTTTTTAAATTTTTATCAATGAATTTTCAAAAATGAATGATTCACTACACATTGTTTACATTTATAAAATTAGTCACAATTTCTGAAATGTTGGTTTGTTTGTATCGGTACTCTATTGGAGGTAGAAAAATACAATTTTTTACCTTTCTAATGCAGTTTGTCTAACAATTTTCTGACAAATACTTTTCGGGCTATTAATTTTTTCAGTAACTTCAAATGTTTAATTTTTCCGAGATTAATCCGTGGCAACGATTAGCGAAAAAGGCCAGTCGTCAGCAATGCGTAGCTCTTTATTAAAGAGGATTACTTCCAGAGAAAATGCCAAAAATTTACGTATGACAGATTGTTGATAGAATTAAAAAAAACTTCGTCAATTCTCAAGGTATCAAATCCAATTCAATTTATTATAAATATTCTTAATATTATCTACAACTTTTATATTGACAAGTTTTTGATAGTTTTTCCTGTTACCGGAAAAAAAAACAAAAAACAAAAAAAAAAACGAAATAAACAAGAAAGAAAAATCATGCGTTAAGCATAGATTATGAAACACTTTCCAACACTTCCTGAATGCTTTAAAAAAACTTCGTTATTTAGGGAAATAAGGTAAGTAAGATAACTTAGTAAACATTTTAGAAAACACATAAAACATTTATAAAACTGATTTCAGCGGTTATTGTCCATAGCCAAATATGATTCCAATTCTTTTGAACAGCCCTGCATTTGATCTGTAGGTTGATATATGTACTATATAATGGTAAAATTTAGTTTAGCAAGAAAACGCATAACAGGTTGAAATTTCTCTTTCAGCGATTTATACTAATAGATGGAGACATAGTAGTTTACTTTTGTACAACCCTGTAGTTAACCTAGTACCTTTATTACACGCCCCTATTTAGCTAACATTTTATTCAAACTAAAACACTTTTAAAATTACTGAAATCACATTTCCAGAAATTATCATCCATAGACGGCCATGTATCCAATTCTTTGCGTGACCCTGTGTATCATTTTATCTATATTCTACAAACATTTCTTAATAAACTAAATGCAGTTCAGCGTATAAATGCATAACTCATTTAAAAGCCACCTTTAAGCAATTTAAGCTCATATTCAGTAACCCGTGCTAACTCTTTTCTGTAACCCTGTATATGAACTATAGCATTTATACACACAATATAGTATGCATAAATACAGTGAAAATGAAAAGCGCATATCATAATTAGTATTCTACAGAATGGATATTTTAGTGCCCTTCATAAATGTATATCAATTTTATTATTTATTTGAAAGGGTGTAACACCAATAAAAGTCATTTGAAACGATTTTTTCCCATTGGCCGTAATGTAATGGAATTCTTTTGTGTGGCCCTGTAAATGAATAAAATCTATTCTTTGCACCGCATAGTCTATAGAATGCATATTTTTTTGCCCTTCATAAATGTATATCAATTTTATTATGTTTAAAAAGGTGTAACACCCTTAAAAATCATTTGAAACGATTTTTTTCCATTGGCCGTAATGTAACGGAATTTTTTTGTGTGGCCTGTAAATGAATAATAACTATTCTTTCCACCGCATTTTCTATAGAATGCACATTTTAGTGTCCTTTATAAATGTATATCAATTTTATTATGTTTGATAGGGTGTAACACCAATAAAAATCATTTGAAACGATTTTTTTCCTTTCGCCATAATGTAACGGAATTATTTTGTGTAGCCCTGTAAATAAATATAAACTATTATTTGCACCGCATAGTCTATACAATTCATATTTTAGTGCCCTTCACAAATGTATATCAATTTTATTATGTTTGAAAGGGTCAAGGGTGTAACACCATTAAAAATCACTTGAAACAATTTTTTCCTATTGGCCATAATGTGACGGAATTCTTTTGTGTGGCCCTGTAAATGAATATTAACTATCCATGCACCGCAAATTCTACAGAATGCATATTTTAGTGCCCTTCATAAACGTATATAAATTTTATTATGTTTGAAAGGATGTAATGCCAATAAAAATCATTTGAAACGATTTTTTCCCATTGACCGTAATATAACGGAATTATTTTGTGCGGCGCTGTAAATATATATAAACTATTCTTTGCACCGCATAGTCTATAGAATGCATATTTTTATTTCAGGTTTGTGTGATAGTGCGTAAGAATACAATTATTAAATTATCAGTAGAATATATTTTACAATTGATGTTCTGTTTATGGGGGGAAGGTCAATGCGGTACGATGATTTTTTTGGGGGCGTGGGGGGGTGGGGGGAGGGATTTGTGTCATTGGGTTTGGAAGGGGGATGGTCACTACTGGACTCTAAATAGATATTGAGATAGAGGACTAAAATTTTCAGTGACTGAATCACTTATGGACTTTAATAAGTGAATATAACTGAATTACTCTGAATTATCGATAAAAGAGAAAATTTTATCTTATTGTTACACTAGTATATAACACCCGCGAAAAATGACAGAATGTTCATGTGCGTCTAATTTTCATAAGACTTCATACAAACAAACAACATGAAGATTTTGTTATTGAAAAGTTTGTATTGCAGAAAAGTACATTTCAAAAATGACTAATGATTGCTAAAAATACAAATGATGAGGATATTTTTCATTATTTTTCTTTTATCTGAAACAATGGAAGTAATTCAATGACCACCATTTTGAAGAAATTTCATTAAAAACTTTTAAAATTAAAAAAAAAAAAAAAAAAAAACAGCTAGTGCTGGAACATCTACAAATAAACAGCTTTCATTAAAATAATAATAATAATTAGCAAAATTGATTCAGTAGAAAACTCAGGGCAGATGGCTAAAAAAACATCCTTGTGTTTTAAATACATAGATCGTACGGTTCGCCCCGGAATGGTTACCTACAGGGTTCTCGCTGGCTTCTGACCAACATTAGCGATTTAGCGAATAAAAAATAAAAAACAGTAGCCAAATGAAAAAAAAAAATGTTAGCAAAATAGATACGGCATGAAACACTGAAAAAAATCTATCTTTAACCCCTTATTAACCATTTGGAAAAATGGTTATTGTTCTCGTCAGAGTAGGAAATCAAAAGCATATCTGAAGATTTTTATTGGTTTAATCCGCATTTTATTCTTTTGTGATTGGTCTATACAGTAATCTGTATTCCCCTTTACTTTCAACAGAGATGGATACCTTCTGTTGCCACTATGACAAAAAAGTAATAAAAACTACAAAAAAAATTAATAACTCTGAAACAAATTGAGATACAGCTTTCAAACAAATTGCATTTAAAAGTACATTTTTTTTCTCTCTCCGACGGCGTAAAAAGTAATATTGTCGGATGTTTAGAAGTTTAAGAATGAAATTTCATTTAAAATTGGTCGTCAGATTTCTTGGAAATCTGACGATGGAAAAGCCTTTTCCCGAACAGCCAATGAAATGCTTGGATAAAACGTAAGTTTCAGGTGGATAATAACTAACGAAAATGAAAGAAAATTAATAACAATATCTGCCAAAGAGTTAATTTTAATTTGTAAGATTTTCACGTGCAAAAGAAAAATGGAATAAGCCAATTAAAAATAAAAAAAAAAGGATAAATAGGACAGGAATGAATACATATAAATATTTCACATAATACGAGTCGCAGGCGATTTTTGTCGCTTGGAATTTTTACGTCTAATAACACTATTAATGTTTAATTCATGGCGTACATAATGTATGATCAACTCCGTGCGATTTTTTATGTCTTAAATTTTAGACTTTGAAAAAATCATTTTCCAAATGGTCGTTGTAATTTGTTAAATTGCTTTTTTTTATTGTATACCTTTTTTTTTTCAATATGTTCTAAAATAACCCAATGTTTTGTAATTACTTATAAAATAGAAATTCGACTATCCGCTACAGTAACTATTAAAAATAAATAAATTCTAAATCTCTCCTAAATATGTAAATGTTTCATACATGCTTTTAGCAGTCAAAATAAAAATTCAAAACAGCTATGTTTGATTTATCGTTGTGAAAATATACACTAAAAATTGCCATGCGATTTCGACTCTAACTGATAGAAAAATTTGACCGACCAATGATACTTTGCATACAACTAATAAATAGTATGGTAAATGGCTAATTTCAAAGCCGCATTCTAACAAAACTTTTCTCTATTCATAGGCGTAACCAGCCTTTCGAACGGGGGGGTGCCCGGACTTTTCAACCTGAACATGTTGGATACAAACAATATCTTATATAGTAAAACCTGCTAAAACAAAACCCCATGAAACTGGTCGAAATTTCGTTTTAAACAGGTTTTCCACTTAGAAGGTATAACTGTGCGGTATTTCTTTTAAAAATGGCTCAAACGCGACTTTTGTTTGCGTGAGGGGGAATGAAAAAGGGTTCAAAACATCAAAATTAAAACTAATGGTAAAAAAAGCTATGTAAATATCCTTGCAGCAATAATATAAGACAGTAACTATGTGTGGTCACAAGTGTAAAATCTTTTGTCACCCTAACTTCTTATAAAGATTTAAAAAAAAAAAAATAAAAAAAAAGGCCTTTAATTATGCTGGAAACTTTTATAGGCACAGGAACACTGCATGAGATCTAAAATTATCTCAGTCAAAGTCTTGTAGATGAAATTTTACCGGATGATAAATCTCAGATAATGCATGTGGTAGACCAGTACATACCCACGAAAGGTTTTCAGAATGTTACTCCATGACTTCTTAGGGATCACCGAAGGGACCCAAGAAATTTTGGAGGAAAGTCTATATAAATAATTGTTATAATATTATAAATAATTTTAATATTCATTAATAATTCATGTTTTTATCTCAGAATGTGTCAAATATATTAGGTAAAGCAGGTCATGATAATAAACACTAAATTTTATCAAGATGATAAAAATTATATTTTATCAAGATGATAAAAATTATATTATGATGCGACTGTAATAATAAAGATAGGTGCTTGTCTGTCTCTGTGTGTCCGCTGCGCTGAACTCTGAAAAAACAATACAGCCCTCACAGTGTTGAACTCAGGGGGTGGCCCGGGAGCAATGAGATTTCCCCCGAAAGACTTGAGATTTTGTGCTTTCAATGGTCAAAAAGTGCAACCCCCCCCCCCCCCCCCCGGAGCCCCAGAAATCCCTCCCGAAGAAAAGGGTCTGAATTCAACACTGAGCCCTCACAGCCGCAAGATTTGACAGGAAAGTACCTGTATGCCTGAAGTCATGCATATCGAAGACAATTTCTGGAATTTTTCAATTAATTTTTTATGCGATTTTTTTCGCATTTAGCGGCATTTTTTTTTTAATTAGTAAAAAAGAATCCAATTTCAATATGTTATCCAGTAAACTTGTCTTCGTTTCAATGAAGTTTTTACGAGATTCTTACACTGATTTTTCAATTTGTAACAATTTTTAATATTATTTTTAGAGAGGTTTTTCGCATTTCGGGGTGATTTTTTTTTTTGACATTCCTAAAAGGAATCCGGTTTAAATCTTTTACCCAATTAGTTAATTTCGCTCCGTTAGGTTTTTTAAGCATTTCCGAATTTACAATGCGATTTTTAGCGGTGTTTTTCGTGCTTTGAGGTGATTTTTTGACTTTTTTGAAACAGAAAAAAACTTTCTTGTAATTTCTGCAATTGCCGTGATTAAATTCGAATTGGAAGAATGTCAAATCAGTTCTTATAAGAAAGCTAAAAATTAAATTTGGCTCGAAATAAAAAATCGCAATAATTCAAGATTCGTTTGTTTAGAGACAGAAGTGGTCGTAGCTTGCTCGGGAGTACATTGCCGAAGGCAGTCTCCCCACCCCCACAATCCTGAATTTTGTTAAATTCTATGTTCGTTAAAAAAAAAAAAAAAAATCAGCGAAACTCCACTAGTAGCGAAGTTTTCTTTGGCAGGCAGGGTTTTAAATAAATTGCGGGATCGCGCGATTTGTGCGTAGAAAAGAAAGAGTCCCACATAATAAAAAATGCTATGCAACATTTCCCCCCTCCAAATTCTTTTGCAGACCTGTGATTCTTCAGCAAGTATTTTAATTTTTTTTTCTTTTTTCCGATTTTTATTTCTTTTATGGAATTTCTAAAAATCAAATCGTGACTCGGTCCCAGAAAAATTTGAGAACTTCAAATGATCGTGGAAAAATATCGTGAATTTCGATGAAAAAGTGCAGAAAGAAATCGCGAATTTCGCAAAAGATTGCGCAAAAGAAATGACGAATTTCGATAAACGATTGACGAAAAAAATGTTGCAAATTTCGCCAAAAGGTCGTGGAAAAGAGTAGAGAATTTGTTAATTGGTACGGAAAGATAGCGAGAATTTTCCTGATCGGTCGCGCAAAACTATCGCGAATTTCGACAAATGTAAAAAAATGTTTCGCCAATCTGCCGAAAAAGAAAACAAATTTCGTCAAAGGATCCCGGTAAAAACGAGAATTTCGTCGAAGGATCGCAGAAAGAAAACGCGAATTCCGTCAAAAGTTTGCGGAAAGAAAGACCGAATTTCGTTAAAAGATCGTGGAAAGAAAACGCGAATTTCATCGAAGGATCGTGCTAAAGAAATGCCAATTTAGTCAAAATATCGCGGTAAAAAACGCGAATTTCGTCAAAGGATCGCGGTAAAAAACACAAATTTTGTCAAAGGTTAGTGGTGAAATGTGCGGATTTCTACAAAAAGTCGCGTAGAAAGACGTGAATCTCGTCAAACGATTTTGGGTAAAAATTGTAAATATGAAATGATCGCCGAGTAAAATCGCGAATTTCGTCAAAATTTACTGCACTGAGATAAAAGATTGAAACCGGGTCCTTTTCCTAGTTTCAAAAAAGCGCCGCAAAACGAGAATAAACTCCAAAAATCGTACAAAATTTTTCAGCGGAAAAAAATTACTATATTGACTTGAAAGACTGCAACCATATTTTTTTTTTTTACGAATGTCAAAAAATAGTCTCGAAACACGAAATTCAACCAACCAACCAACCTCCAGATTAATTTGAATTTTCTGTGCTATTATTTCTCATTTTTAAAGAAGGCAATGTCTGTGCACACCCCCCTTCCCCCGGCTAATCGCATTTTGGAATTATTGCTTCGCGTCTGCATTCTCTTTCAAATTGTTTTTACGACTACGAAAACTAAACTGCGAAAGTAAATTGACAAATAGTTTATGTTTCTACTTTCGTCAAGAACTTGCGTTAATTTCTCATGAAATTACAGAAACATGTAATAGAACGAACGGTGTTAAAAAAAATCTCCTACAAACAAAAGATGTCAAAGTGGGATTATAAAACTACCTTTTGATTTACTATGACTAATACAGATTCTTGTAAATATTCTACATTTAAAAAAGATAAACTACATAATTTAAAAAAAGATCATGGGTTTCTTCTTTTAGCACGGTTCAAAACTTAGGCTGTTAGTTTTCAGAACTAAACTAATTTGCTAATTGAACTCTGCTTTCACTTTTTTTTCTTTTGTAGTTTTCTATTTTTCTTTTAAATAATTGTGTTTGAGTCTGCGCAAGCGGGGGGGGTGCCCGGGCACCCAGGGCACCCCCCCTCGTTACGCCTATGCTATTTGACGCTTGATGCGAGTCATTTTGTTTGTGTTTTTACCTGCGCGACGACGGCGCACAGATAGTGATTGACAGAGAAAAACCTATCGCATAATCCTTTCTGTGTCTTTGGCTATTACGAAACTGAATAGATGTTGCATGTTGAGTCTGTATCTCTCTATTCTAAAAAAAAGTAACTACCGCTGTCACCGCCGCCGCCGCCGGTTTTGATTTTTTTGTGACCGGAGGCCTTTCTTCGTTAATATTAACAAAAATAATGCATACAAAAATATGAAAATCGGTGATTTTATACAGAAATGCTTGATAAACACGCTGATGCAGACAGTTTTCAAATCGAAGAATTATTTTAAGAGATATTTAAAGCTAAAGTTGGACAAAATCGTTCCACTAAAAAAGTTTTATAGCAGCAAAAACTATATATGGATCACATTTTTAGATCATTTTATGCGTTAGAATTTGCCGGAGTGCAGATTGCATTAATTTTTTTATTTTGACTCATTTTTCGAGGTTTTATTTCTATTTTAAATTCAAATTTTCAGCATTTCTAGAGATATTTTTTACAGATTTCAGAAAATTGTACGAATTTAAACTGTTGCCAACTGTATAAAAAGCGCAAGCAATAATGTTTGCTTCAAATTAAAAATTTATTTACACGCGACTATTATAAACAGGAAAAAAGCTTTCAAATTAGAATTAAATAATTACGTATAAAAAGCAGGAACTTATTAAAAATTACGTCATAAAAAGTATACACGTGAATTTTAAAAGAGAAAGGATATTGTAAAATAATAAATTCATTAACATGCGTTAGAAGTCTTAGGAGAAATGACGTCATATTTACGTCACATTATAGTTATTACATAAAATGAACACAAAATAATATTGCAAAAAAGTTAAAATTTAGAAATTGCGCTAGACATTTATTTGATATTTTGAGAATTAATTTAAAATGTCTCATTTAAAAGAACTTTCTTTTCGCTTTGTTAAAAAATACCAGGAGACAAAGACTCTCTTTACTTAATTCCTTTTATATTAGCTTATTTGGAAATGTTGTTACACGTGTATACGTCATCAAGTTATTTTTATTTCGAAATTTTATTTGTGTTTTTATTAATGTTGTACGAATTTATTTGTTCTTTCGTTATTTAAAATAAAAATTATATCAATTTGTATAATTTGGCGAGTGGTTTGGCGATTTATATAATTTGGCGAAATTGGTCGACAGGATAATCAAGTAGTACCGCAGCGGATTTGGCGTTAAAATTCCCCAATCAAAGAGAAATGAATAGAAATTCGTTTATAGGGAGATCGCCACTGTTTTTTAAATTATAATTCAATCTTTCGAAATCTCTTTAAAGCCGATCAAATTAGCGTGCATTTAGAGTCTGCGGTGTCTGGACGGGGGTTGGCGAGCGTAGCTCCTAGGGGGCCGAGCCCCCTAGTCTCTATAAATAGAATAACGTAAATAGCACAGTGCGATTGAACATGAAAAGCGACATCAATCGTTTAGTAACGCGGATAAGAATCACGACTGTATTGGAACAATGTGAGCAGCTGAATGGATTACCTAGTTGCGTTGCAACTTTACATCCAGTGGATAGGTGATTGTGTTGCAAGGGCATTAGGGAGCCTTAAAAAAAAATAATGTTTAGACGTGGCTGGTAGCCACAAAAGTTAAATTTACTTTTAAGAAAAAGAAAAGACTAACAAAAAATAACAAAGTACATAAGTACTAGTATAACATATGTGAAAAAGAAAAAAAAAAACAAAGAAAAGAAAAAAAAATAATTAAAAAAGAAAGAAAATTCCATTAGTTCCAAAAAAAGAAGGAAAAGACGAAAAAGCTACCGGGGAGTGCCCCATAAAAAAAGACTCTTTTCAGAGACCATACATTAGTTTAAAAATATATAATGCTAAAGAACTAGCAGAAAAAGCGCGCGCGCACACACACACATACAAAAGAAAAAACAGAAATTGAGCACTCCCAATTTGGCGAATCTGAGTGTTCGTTTACTCGCCAAATGAAACATTTTATCGCGATTTGGCGCAATGGCGAGCGGCAGCAAGAACCCTGGTTACCTACACTTTGATTTTATATAAGTAGATTTTATTATTGCAACTTTATATTGTTATCCTATACTCATACTTTATTATTTATGATTTAGCATTAGAAAGCTAAACTTATTGTAATTATTAGCAAACAATTATTGTAACTCATTATTTCTTATTCTTGAAAGTGTAAATATTTAAAGCAGTTCCCACCTAGTCGCGTTTTTTAAAATTAATTATTAACTTTGTTTTTGGTTAACAGAATTAAGAGCTATAGAACATTTTCATATGATGACCAGGTGGCTGTATTATAATCCGAGTTTCTGCTTTTTCTCCCAATGAATTTGTAGGTCAGTTCACTACCAGTTCATACATTGTTTAGGGAAGGGGGATTTGTTACATTATTAGATCATCCGTCACGATATTCCCCCTTTTTATCCTAAATTACTGCCATATTCACTAATTCCTTATCTATAATAAAAGAATGTAATTAAATTTAAAAAATCAAAAAACCCGACTGCGAAAAAGCGAACTAATTAATTATTTCTCATCAATGTGAAACTATTTTTTTATATTACATATATATTTTTTTTATTTACTTGTATTGATGGCTTTTAAGTTTGCTTTTAATTGTTAGTTCCTATCTATAAACACTGTTTTGATGAGGTCTATAGATGTCTATGATGGTTAGAGTTGCAGAAAAGCTAGAGATCCTACCTTCACAACTTCCAGGTTGTGTAATATTTAAAAGGATCTTCTGACTGTAAAATAGTCAATGAAACATCGTCTTCATTTTGAAAGACCTATCCAATGATATGCCACTCAATAGGATGCGTAAACTTTTTTTTTTTCGTCTCTACCGCCATTTTGTATTTTACGGCCGTCATTTTGAATTTGTAAAAACAAAATCTATCCTATAACCCTCGAACGATTAAGACGAATTGATAGAGACCTCATTCATTAAAATCCATCCAGCCGTTGGGATGTTTCGAGGGTATAAAGAAATCCACATACCCAGATATGCGTGAAACACATAACCCTTCTTTTCAGTCGGGTAATAATAAGGAAAGAAGTTTGTTTGTGAGTGTGTCGATGGTGTTCTGAAGAGACCGCTGCACGTAGAGCTAGAAAATTTGGGGAAAAGCTACGTCTATATATGAAGTTTTGCACCTCGAAGCCCGATTTTCGATTTTTTTCGATTTTTTTATTTAATTTTTTATATGATTTTTAGCGCTTTTTTAAGTTTCGAGGCGATTTTTCCACATTAGTGAAAAGAATATGGTTTCTTTCTTTTAATCCAATATAGTAAATTTTGTTCTCTTTTCAAAAAAGTTTATTCGGAATTCGTAGAGCGATTTTTGAATTTTTAGCGAATTTTTTATGCGATTATTGAACAGCAATTAATGCATCGCTATACCTATAAAAGCGTTACCGTAGGGGAGACACTGTTCTGTCGCCAAATACCGCCAAGTTTGTCGCCAACTTGACAATATATAGCCAAATTTGGTGACCAAAATGAGCCGCCAAAAGTGGCGCCAACTTGGCGATATCTCTAATATTTCGCCAAATTTCCATAGACTTCCATTGTAAACTAATAGGGATTACTTGCTTACAGAAAATCAACAAATTGAGATATTTTAATGCAACAAAAACTAATATTAACTTAAGGGATTATATTAATTATATTTAAGAGAACCCAAGTAAATTAAATTATGAATAAAAGTAACATGATACAATGCTTAGCATGCTTTCCCAAACATACATTTTAAGAGAGCCCGTAGGTCAAAGGAATTAGATTTGAAACTTTCATCCAATTATAGTAAATTTTGATTTTCGTGACTTTTGGACTTTTTGTGATTTTTAATTCGATTTTTTAGTTTCTTCGCGATCTGCTGCAATTTTTTGACATTCCATTTTTGACCTATCTATATTATAAAGGACAAACATATCTGTGCGTAACGCATACGTCATTTTGCGAATGGCAACAATTTGAAATTTGAAATAAAATTTAGGTTTTGCAATTATATATTAAACTTCTAAACATCGCATATTTTAAATTTTAACACCGTCGTATAAGGAAAAAAATGCTCTTTTAAATGCAATTTACTTGAAAGCTGTATCTCAATTTGTTTTTAAGATATTAATTTTTTTGTAGTTTTTAATACAAATTTTGTAATCGTGGCAACTGAAGTACTCCATTTATATTGAAATTGAAAGTAAAGGGAAAATAGTCATGGTTTATTATTTTTATTGATTATATCCTTGTTGATGCCATTTTCACATTACAAATAAAAGTAACTTTTTTATAATTTTTGAACAGAAAATGATGTCAGACATTAAAAAAGAACACGCATTTTTGTTCATAAATCTCATGTTACATTTCAATATTTTTACATTACGCTGATACTGAGTTGGAGACGCTAGGCAAAATGATTCCGTGAGTAAAAATTATGTCATATTTAAAACAATACGATCATTTATTTTGATAAAACTAAATATTTGACCGATACTAAATGGTCAATATGACAATTAAAGGCAAATTTCTGAATATTTTTTTTTCGCGGGTATTGAGACTAGAACTTAAAGTTCACATGAAAAGTTGCATCGGACAAACGTGACTTTAAGTTTGGAAATACATTCATTAATAATCTATTGCGCGTTAAAATACTTTCAAATTGTGAATTTGAGTGGTGCGTATGTAAATTATGAGAATGTGAACAGTTTAGATTTTATGGGGGAAAATTTTATGATGTGACAAAGCGAAATACTTTTTATTGATTTTTCATCCCGTAAAAACAAACATAAGAGCCTCAATCGATAAATTCATCATAATTACTCATTTTGATTACGTATTATAATAGAGTTTAATTTTTCAATAATTTAAGCAGTTGAAGTTTGTGGAAATAATATTTTGGCAATTTTAGGTAAAAAATATTATTTGTTTTAAGAAAGAGTGAGACAACCAATGTTAGATGAATTTTTAATTGTAATTATTTTTGTAGGTTTATTATAAATTCGATCTGAAGTTCCTTTCTAACATTTTAGTTCGTCGAATTTCGACGGGTTGCAACTCGTAATACTAAAGTAATTTCTGCCCTCATTTCAATAAAGTTCATTCGGATTTCGTATAGCAATTTTCGAATTTTTCGGGTATTTTGTATGTGATTTTTAGAGTATTTTAGCGATTTCCTACCATTTTTCCACATTAGTAAAAGGAATCAACTTTCAATCTTCGAACACAATATATATATTTTTAACGACGCGAAAAATTTTAAATCGCTGCACAAATTTCTCTTTTCGAAATTTGTGCAGCGATTTAAAATTTTTCGCGATATCTTATTGTGATTTTTAGAACTTTTTCAATTCGTGCTGTTTTTTGACGTACCCGGGAAACGCCGGGCAAGTTAGCTAGTTCTTTTATCATATCTATCGATAATTCTATTAAATTCCTCTTAAATTAATTATTGTCTTGCTCGATTTACTTAAAAATAAAGCTTTTAGTTATTCATAAATTATATCATGATTTCCGATCATTTCTGTGAATTCGAATGTTTTTTTCAAGAGCCATTTCTTTTTTATTCCGAGATTATTTTCGCGCCTTGGGGTATTTTTTACTATAAAATGCGTCCGCTTCAGACTCTTTCTTTGCTTTATCATCCTCACTGATCGTGTCGTAGACTGCACGCGTATCCCTTATTTTCGCACTCGCTAGAGCGCGCACTACGTAATGATTTTGTATTTCTCCGCGTGTCACAAAAAGCAGATGCACGCGAGCTTCCGACAGATGTTGATCGAGTTTCCAGTTGTAAACAGTCCCCTGGCTGTGCGTTCTACTCCTCATGTATTCTAATATTTTACCTTAATAATTTATTCCAAAGTTGTGCTAGATCGCTAGGATGTATCTTAAGAACATGTAATGATCTCGAGACAACTCATCGTCTTTGAGACGGCAATACATTTTAAGTAATGTGTGGACTTCTATGATGATTACTTAAATAAAATTATGGAGCTCTAACTCGTCTTGTTTTTTCCTCCTGGAGAAATACCCACTGATTTCACTCCTTTCCTTGTTCAGCCCCTACGCGACTTGCAAACCATATTATTATGCTTCGAATCGACGAATACTTTTGCTACATTAATTCTGCCTCTGCGCCAATGAAAAATGCTGCTTGCTTCATTATTCATTCATTCATTCGAAAATTGCTGAAGATTGGAGCTACGCTTATGTTTTAGGCCTAACTGAGGCAACGCTTACCGACGCATCAGAGCTGTGAGTAATATCCGAGATATATCTTAAACCCTTCCGAGATCTTCCAGCGATTTTTATTTTATCGAAGGAATCAACAGTCGGAAGAAAGTATAAGTGCATTCATTGCATAATTAAGGAAGCTATCCGAACACTGTAATTTCAGCGCGTCATTAGATGTCATGCTCCGAGATATGTTGGTGTGCGGTATGAGAGATGAAGCCCTCCAACGACGTTTACTCGCCGAAACATCGTTGACGTTTGCTCAAGCACTAGATAAGGCTTTGGCGGCAGAAACGGCTAATTCTCATGTAAAAGGGATTAGAGGATCTGGAACTATTTCAGTTATGCCTCTTGGCAGGAGATAAAATCGAAATCAAAGGCAATCTCAGAAAAAAAATTGTGCTGGTTGTGGACGCAACCATCCAAGAGCACTGTGAAAATTTAAAGTTGTTGAATGCCATGCCTGCAAAAAGAAGGGCCACACACAAAAAGTCTATCGGAACAAATCAAATTTCTCTAGGAAAACAGTACATGAACAGAAGCTGCAAAATAGTGACTCTGATTCCTCCAACATAAAGAGTTTATACACCGTCCATTTGAAAAATGTGTTCCTCAACAGTGTGGAAACACCAAACATGAAAACAACCGTACTGATCAACGGTACACCGTGTGTTATGGAAGTAGATTCAAGAACTAAAATATCCATCATTGACAAAGGTACTTTTGACCAGTTATATCCTCACCATGTTCCACTGTTGGAAAAGTCTCCTTTCGTTGTCAAAGACTATAATAAACAACCAGTAGAAATCTTGGGTCGGTGTCAAGTTAGGGTTAAATATGCTTCATATGACCGGGAACTTCCACTTCTTATTGCTAAAAAGAAACATCAAGGACTTCTAGGTCTAAATTGGTTCGAACCATTAGGAATAAATGTAACAAGCATCCATAGAATACAGCATTCTACTTTGGATGATGTCCTGAGTGAATTCTCTGATGTTTTCAAGGAACAACTGGGAAAGTTTACAGGTACACCTATCAAGTTACATTTGGATCCCTCAGTTCGTCCAATTCAGCTGAAAGTTAGGAATGTACCATTTGCTCTAAGATGCAGGATTGAGAAGGAAGTGCAACGATTACAAGACCAGGGAGTTCTTGAACCAGTCAATTACTCTGATTGGGCAACTCCTGTAGTTCCTGTCCTGAAATCTAATGGAGAGATTAGGTTATATGGTGACTATAAATGTACAGTCAACAAGGCTTTAGGCACCCATCCATATCCAGTACCGGCAGTAAATGAAATTCTTGCAGAATTAACAGGAGGCTGACATTTCATAAAACTTGATTTGTCCCAAGCATATCTCCAATTAGTCGTGGATGAATCTTCTGCCATGGCACAGACAGTTGTGACAGATCGTGGAGCATTCAAGTACAATCGTCCCCAATTTGGCATTTCCATAGCTCCTGGAATATTCCAACGGTTCATTGAGACTCGCAAACATACCAGGAGTGTTTCCATGCTATGATGATGTCTTGATCAAAGGTTCTACAGAAGAAAAACTAGCCAAGCGATTTCGTGAAGCTCTTGGTCGATTCTCTAAGGCTGGGTTACGTTTAAACAAAAATAAATGTATTATTGGAACTTCAAAAATTGAATTCTTAGGTTATGAAATCAACGAGAGAGGTATTAAACCGACAAAGGACAAAGTAAAAGCTATTCAAGAAGCACCTACGCCAACAAAGAGAGAGGAACTCCCAGCATTTTTGGGTTTACTGAACTTTTATCATGTCTTTCTACAAAATAAAGCAACAGTGGCAGAGCCTCTTAATCGCTTGCTAGACAAGGGAGCAGTGTGGAAATGGGAGAAAAGCCACGAAGAAGCTTTTAATAAGGTTAAAAATCTCTTATCAAGTGATTCCCTCCTTGTACATTTCGATGAAAAGAAACCAATCATCCTGACATGTGATGCTTCCCAGTATGATGTTGGCGCTGTCCTCAGCCACAAATTGTCAGAGGGAGTTTAAGCTCCAGTGGCATTCAAGAACGATGAACCCAACAGAGCGTCGGTATGCCCAGATAGACAAAGAAGCCTTGGCCATTATTCAAGGGGTTAAGAAGTTTCACAACTACCTTTATGGGCAGAAATTCGAAATAAGAACTGACCACAAGCCTTTACTGGGCCTCCTGGACAGCGATAAACCCACACCAACAATGCTGTCCCCAAGAATGCAGCGGTGGTCCCTAGCTTTAAGCTCCTTTGATTACCATCTTGTAATACCAACCTGGCAAATTGATTTCAAATGCAGATGGACTTAGTCGTCTACCTCACCCACAGATGTTTCATCATGGGACATCTCCTAATGAAATATTAATCCTGGAGGCTTTGGACAAGCCTCCCATCTCAGCCAAAGATATTGCACGGATGACTATGCAAGACCCTATCTTAGCTCGAGTGCTCAACTGGGTTTTGAAGGGGTGGCCAGCTGAAAATCCAGATGCAGAATTAAACCCCTATTTCCAACGGCGACCGGAAATCTCAACCCACAAAAGATGCCTCATTTGGGGATGCAGAGTCATAATACCCAGGAAGGCACAAGAACACCTATTGGCCACTGTCCACAGTTCACATCAAGGTATCGTAAGTACAAAGAGCCTTGCAAGAAGTTACATGTGGTGGCCAAAGATGGATAGTCAAATTGAAGACACAGTAAATAGGTGCAATATTTGTCAACAAACACGACATGCACCTCCTAAGACACTGGGAACTTGGGAATGAATTAAAAAACCATGGTCAAGACTCCACATCGATCATGCTGGCCTTTTCAGGGATCCTTTTTCCTCATTGTCGTTGATACATACTCAAAATGGCTAGATGTTATTAAGGTATCGTCAACAGACTCACCTTATGCTATTGAAGCTTTGAGGAAGCTTTTTGGATCACATGGTATTCCTGACACCATAGTCTCAGATAACGGACCCATCGTCTGAATTTGAACTGTTCCTTATGAGAAGCGGAATCCATCATACGATCACAGCTCCTGGACATCCTTCATAAAACGGACAAGCAGAACGGAAGGTGCAGACAACGAAAGATGCACTTCGAAGAATTGTTTCGGGGAATTGGAATACTAGACTTGCATCATTCTTATTAGCACAACATGCTACGCCTAATTCTGCTACCAATGTTTCTCCAGCAGAGCTGCTTATGAACCGTCGTTTAAAAACCTGCCTGGACAGGATCCATACAGATTTTTCGGAGCCTATTCCTAAGGATCTGTCTAAATCAAGATTCCGGATGTTTGCACCTCTAGACTTGGTATATGCTCGAGGATTCCACCCTCACGACAAATGGGTAACCAGCTACAATAATAGAAGTAATTAGCCCCACAGTGTATGAGGTTTTAACGGATAAAGGTCTTGTGTGGAAAAGACACATTGACCAACTAACACGACGCCTGGGCAGTCCTCAACATATGACAGACTCTGGTAGTTCTTCAACATATCCATCTAATGTCCCAACACCTTCACCGTTGATGTCAGAATCAGTAGGAGACAGCGAGAACTCTGAGCCAGCAGGAGGCAAACAGGATCCTGTTCTGTCGACAAAGGACGTGGTTTCAGAGCCTAGGAAGATGGACAGTTTAATTGGGACTGCACCTGCAGGGGTTGGAACGTTGCCAGATGTTGCAAGTCCAGTGGTTCTTCCATCGAGACCAGTCAAAGCTAAACATCCACCAACCTGGCTAAAGGACTACGTTACATAGGGGTGAGGAATGTTATGTATTGTAACACACTTTTATGCTATCGGAGTGGCAACAGGGGCACCAACGAAATATGTAAATATACTTGGTTGTCACTGCTAGATAGCTATGTTTCTGGATAGTAATCTAATATAATAAATAGGTTTAAGTTGCATTAGTATTAACTATTTATGTCTCAGTTAATACTTAATAATATGCGGCTCATATCCTCATTGCTGACTTTTACCTGCTAACTGCTATTCATCATTCATCCATTCTATTTCAATATGCACAGACGGATCGGCACGATTCTTCAATTTACGTAGCATAAGCCAGTCTGGATTCTCCACCTTCTCCCCTTTCTACATTTTTACAACAATATTCCTCTACACTACTCTCCTTTTTTCCATCGCATTTTTCTTTTTACGTTATATATATATATATATATAAATTTGGGGGTGCGGATCCACGCCTGTCTCTAATCTTGATTTAGTTTTTGTTGGTGAAATTAGAATTTAATTTCGAAATCTACCTGCGCCTGTAGGCAGTGGCGTAGCCAGGATTTCATTTCGGGAGGGGTCCAAAATTTTTCCTTCAGGTTTTATATATAGTAACTAGGGGGCTCTGCCCCCTACGAGCTACGCTCGCCAACCCCCCGTTCAGACACCGCAGACTCTAAAATCACGCTAATTTGATCGGCTTTAAAAAGATTTCGGAAAATTGAATTATAATTTAAAAAACAGTGGCTACCTCCCTATAAACGAGTTTCTATTCATTTCTCTTTCATTGGGGAATTTTAAGGCCAAATCAGCTGCTGTACATAAAAGTGCATAAAAGATACAATGGCTGTTTTCGTCTTCGATTAAATAAAATCAGTGAAACATTTCAAAATAAGTTAAAAAAATGAATTAAGTAAACAGATTCTTTGTCTCCCAGTATTTTCTAATAAAGCGAAAGAAAGTTCTTTTAAATAAAACATTTTAAATTAATCGTTTTTAATCTGACGTAATTTTGACCAAACTATTCTTTCTCCTTTTAATATTCATGTGAAAATACTTTTGTTAAAAATGAAATATTATTTGCGCTGTCCTAAAAAAAATAGTTGAAAAGAATCAATATCAAATATCAAATAAATGTCTCGCGCAATTTCTAAATTGAAACTGTTTTGCAATATTATTTTTTGTTCATTTTATGTAATAACTGTAATGTGACGTAAATGTGACGAATTTCTCCTATTTAAGACTTCTAACGCATGTTAATGAATTTATTATTTTACAACATCCTTTCTCTTTTAAAATTCACTTGTAAATATAGTTTTTATGACGTAATTTTTAATAAGTTCCTGCTTTTCATACATAATTATTTAATTCTAATTAGAATTTTTTTTTCTGTTTATAATAGTCACGTGTAAATAAATTTTTAATTTGAAGCAAACATTATTATTTACGCTGTTTATACAGTTGGCAACAGTTTAAATTAATACCATTTTCTAAAATATGTAAAATATATCTCTTGAAATGCGGAAAATTTGAATTTAAAGTAGAAATAAAACCTCAAAAAATGAGTCAAATTAAAAAAAGAAATACAGTCTGCACACCGGGAACTTCAAACGTATAAAATGATCTAAAAATGATTAAATTCCTATGTGTAGTTTTTGCTCCTATAAAACTTTTTTAGTGGAACGATTTTGTCGAAATTTAGTGTTAAATATCACTTAAAATAATTCTTCGATTTGAAAACTGTCTGCATCAGCGTGTTTATCAAGCATTTCTCTATAACACCACCGATTTTCATATTTTTGTATAATATGTTTCTTAATATTAACGAAGAAAGACCTCCGGTCACAAAAAATTCAAAACCGGCGGCGGTGACAGCGGTTGTTACTTTTTTTAAGAATAGAGAGAAACTTGTCAAGATGAAATCAGAAATATTGGTTAAAATTTCCGTTTTACACAGGTTTACGTGCTTGCAGTTGTAACTGTATAGTATTCTTTTCGATAGCACTGTGGAACATTTCCGTTTATGACAGATTTTCGTTATAGGCAGGTTCCATTTTTATAAGTTATAAATATACTTATTTATGTTATATGAATAGAAAAACCTGTCAAAATAGTAATTATTTCTAACGGAATCCTGCCTTAAACGGAAGCGTTACATGGTCTTAATATGAATTTCGATACAATTAGATTTGCTAAAAACGCTCTTTAGTGAAACACAGTAAAACCCCTCAAAGCGGAATCTTTCTATAACGGAGTCTTGTCTGAAACGGAAGAGTTTCAGGATCTCGACGAAACGAACAACAGGTCCTATTGAGATAGTGCATTTTAGAAGTATAATTAATTACACTTCTTTAAACGTAAGCCTGTCTAAAACTTTTTTCCAGTTTCTTGCGATCACGTCTTGACAGGATTGACTGTGTATGTATAATATATGTATTTCGAGTAACTTTAAGAATGTAGGTATAAATTTATCTAATTTCTTAATTTAAAAAAAAGCATGGATAAAAAAAAGTAAGATCAATCTCTATAACTGCAACTAATAATACATTGAAGTTACTTTAATATTTACCAGTGAAAAAGATTTTACAAACATTATGATGTAAAAAACTGAGCGCATATGAAGAGTATTAATTTATTTAGTAATTTATTTAAATCAAGTTTCATAATACATAACATTTGCTTACAATACAGGTAGGAGCAAGTGGTTAAGTTTAAAACAGTAATTTCCATGTGTAATTTCTTGCCATTGAATTAAGAATTTGTATTGTAATAGATATTGGATAACGATTTCACATAAGTGCCAATCGCGTGAGCCGTTATTTGCGAGTTTTAGAGACAAGGTTTTAATCTTTAAGAAAAAGATCTTGTAATTTCAGCTAAAGAAATTAGTAATGTAAGAAGCACACGCATCAAATATAGTTCATGCCAGGTTTACCAGTTTAGCCTTCACTTTTAATTCGAAATTTCAAATTCACACCGGAAATTTTGAAAGAATAATCTTTACTTTTTGTAATCACAAAATTTCTGTCATTAAATAAAGCAAAATACGCTATTTTTATTTTCTGGTGCGAATTTGGATTTTCTTAATAAAAATGGAAGCCAAACTGGCAACCCTTGTCCCTGCTGGAAAAAATGGTTTCTTACAATTGTCTAAAACAGCCATAATTCTTTTGGACTTCTATATTTCATGTCTCGCCATTTTTGATACCATATACAATCTAATCGTTGCTTCCGATATCTGGTCGTCTTTGGAAGTTAAATTTTTGTAACAAATTTATTTGTGATGGATTAGCACGTTTTTGGAAGTATTGGGAAGCGTAAAAAATAATGGTGGTTTCTGTTACTGTACTTCCCAACCAATTTATTTTAGGTGGTTCGAAACAGTTTTAGAGAATTCTCAAAGTTCAGCAGTAAGCACCGGACTTTGGTACGTGAATTAGTTTCAATTTATGTTTTCGATTTCTCATTGTTAAAGACAAAATGTCGCACAAGATCTTCTCAATTCACAAAATTCTTATTGCCATCATGAAATTTCTTGAAGCAATGTTAAACTGGGCATTCATAATTAGTAATTGGGGTCAAAGGCAATGTTGAATCCAGACATTTTTTTCGGTTGGGATTTCTGCAGCTGTGGAACGGACACTTCGGACTTCCGTAGAGGGTGTAGCACTTCTAGACCATTATACCCTGTTCACACTGCGTTATCGGAACTCTCTTAAACCTCCGAACTCTCTGAGGGAGTTCCACAAACTCTCTGAGAGAGTTTCAACTTTCCTCGGGCTAGAGACAGTCACGACCATTCACTCTCGCTGGCTGTAAAGCTTCGCATTAACTGATTGGGTGTTGCGGGCGGTTTTATCTTAAGCGCATGCGCAAACAACACAGTGACGTTCACTGAGTTATCTTTGTTAAGTTTAATATTTAAATTCTTACTTGACTCATTATATTAACCAAGAATATTATTATTATGTCTTGTAACTGTATGTTTTCCTCCATGTATTTTCTTTTGATCTAAACTTTAACTTTTGCATCTGGCAACATGTGCTGAGTGATAGTCAGTTCCAGTTGGCGTACTGTGTGTACAATGTGGCATGGCCACTGTGCTAAGGAATAAATTATAATTTAAGTAAGTTTAATTAATAAGTTTTTATAGGTTATGGACCCAGGATTTACGCCCATGTAATCAACTTTCATTCGTAACTAAAGTTTAGTTTATTTTCGTAGCATTTGTTGCTATAGCGTGTAAAGCAAACCACGCCGGTTCTTAGGCCTAACGTAACGGGACATTTGTTTCGAAAGTTGTTATTACTGACATCGTACCCTGAATAAGATAAGCATGGCTGGACTTGATTTTTCATCAATGAATAAATTTGACGGGAAAAATTATTCCCAGTGGCGTTTCCAAATAAACTGTGCCTTGAAAGCGAAAGGCGTGTTCGCTGTCGCGAGTGGATCGAAAGCTAAGCCTGACGTCGAAGCAGAGATTGAAAAATGGGAAAAAGACGATGCTATTGCCATGTTCACAATTACTGCAGCGATGGAAATGAAGCAAATAACTCTAATCGAAAGTTGTTCAACATCGTGTGGCATGCTAACAAAGTTAGACTCTGTGTTTCAACAAAAATCGGACTTCAATAAAATGTTGCTATTGGACAAATTTCACCAACTTAAAATGGACATGAATGAAACTGCTGTAGAGTATATTGCCAGGGTAGAGAATTTAGCACATCAGATCAAAAACTCTGGCGAAAATATTAACGAAATAACTCTCATTACCAAAATTCTGGGTACTTTACCAGCAAAATACCGTAACTTCCGGCAAGCATGGTTGTCGATGGATGAAAACAGACAGAATCTGTCAAATTTAACAGCGAGGCTAATTGACGAGGAAACAAATTTGAAAGAGAACGACAGAGATGAATCGGCATTTGTCGCGAACTACAGGGCACCTAGGCCACCAGCGAGCTACAAGCCAAAGACAAACCAAATAAAAGGTAAACTGGACAAATCAAAGATAACGTGTTACTCCTGTCGAAAGAAAGGCCATTTTGCCAGAGAATGTAGATCCCAACAACAAAGAAGGAGTAGAGATAATAACGGACCAGGTACATCTAATGATTCCATAGGATACAATGCTTTTAGTGCTGAAGTGAAAGAAATAGAGAGCTGTGAAGAAAACCAGTGGATACTCGATAGTGGAGCATCAGCGCATATGACATATGATTTCCACTCACTAAATGGATTCCAAAAATTAGATGGAAGTGATAAAATTCGCCTTGGAGATAACACAGAGCTCCCAATAGAAGGAAAAGGTGAGGTAAGAATTTTGAAATTCATAAACAATACCTGGATTGAGGGTTTAATAACAGATGTATTGTATGTGCCAGGTTTAAAGAAAAATTTATTTTCTGAGGGAACTGTAGCAAATAAGAATATGAAAATTATCAAAACTGGTAATAGTGCTAAAATTTATAATCGTGATGATAACCTTATTGCCACAGCTGTTCGTACTTCGAACAACTTATATGCAATGTTATTCAAAACAATAAAACCCACTGAAGCTAATACAGCTGCTACAGATAATATTAAATTATGGCACGAGAGAATGGGTCACATTAATCTTAAGGCCCTAAGAGAGTTAAGTGAAAAAGGAATCATTGATGAGATTGATTTTTCAGAAGCTGATAAATTCTTTTGTGACGGCTGCCAATACGGCAAACAGCATAAACTTTCTTTTAGCTATAGAAAATACAAATCTAGCAAACCTGGTGAACTGATTTACAGCGATTTGTGTGGTCCAATGTCAACATCATCACTAGGCGGTGCCAATTATTTTGTTATTTTTAAAGATGACTTTAGTGGTTATGTTTCTGTTGCATTTTTGAAACATAAATGTGATACCTTAGAACATTTCAAGAAGTTTGTGTCTATTTGTGAAAACAAACATTCAACAACAGTGAAAGCCCTTAGAGTAGACAATGGTAGAGAATTTATAAACCATGACTTCAAAGATTTTCTGCATAAAAAAGGTATTGAACTTGAGCCTACAGCTCCTTACACTCCAGAGCAGAATGGAAAAGCGGAGAGAAGTATGAGAACAATTATGGAAAGTGCTCGGTCAATGCTACATAGCAAGAGTTTACCATTGTTTTTGTGGGCTGAAGCAGTTAATACAGCTGTGCATATTCTGAATAATGTACCGACAAGTCAGACTCCTGGATCTACTCCATATGAACTATGGGTAGGAAGACAGAAATCCCTCAAGTACCTGAGGACTTTTGGATCAGAAGCGTATATGCATGTGCCAGACCAATTGCGAAAGAAATTACATCCAAAGAGTATCAAAACAATCTTTGTTGGCTATGAAAGAAACTCAACAAATTACCGGCTTTTTGATCCTGGATCAAAAACAATAAAAATTTCAAGGAATGTTACATTTAATGAAAGAACAAGTGTGACAGATATTCATTCGCAAAAGAAAAAGGCAATTTTAGTAAGCAACTCTGAATACCAAGATGTTACCAGTGAGTCAGAAACTGAAACACACCTAATGACGAATGATGGTGATACACTTAATGCATCACAGGTCTCGGATGATGAAGCTTCCTCTTATAATTTCAGACCCAGGGAAAATATAAGAATTCCCAGGCGGTATGATGTAAATGTTGCTGAAATTCCCAAAACATACGAAGAAGCAATTAACTCTCATCAATCAAAGCAGTGGAGAGATGCAATAAGAGAGGAACTCGAATCACTACAGAAAAACAACACCTGGCAGTTGGTAAAATGTCCAGAAGGGAAAAATATAATTGGATCAAAGTGGGTGTTCAACATAAAGCAGTTACCGAATGGAGAGATAGGGCGTTTTAAGGCTCGATTGTGTGCAAAAGGTTTCTCGCAAGTGGAGGGAGTTGATTTCAATGAAACATTCTCCCCAACAACCAGGTATGATACCATAAGAGTGATTTTGGCAATTGCTGCTCAAAAGAAGTTAAAAATATTGCAGTGTGACATCAAAACAGCATTTCTGCATGGTGATATTGATGAAGAGATATACATGGAACCTCCTCCAGGCCTACCTATTGATCCAGACTTAGTATGCAAGTTAAGAAAATCCTTATATGGCTTAAAACAGTCATCAAGATGTTGGAACCAGAAGTTTTCAGATTTCTTGCGAAATTACGGATTCATTCAAAGTGTGGCCGATCCCTGTTTATTCCATGGTGTTTTCCAAGGTAGGAAAGTCCTTCTCATTTTGTACGTTGATGATGTTCTCTTACTATGTGAAGATGAAGGAATTTTGAATGACATAATGAAAAATATGAACAAGAACTTTGAAGCCACTATTTGTAAATCAGGTTGTTTTGTTGGAATTGAGATTGATCAAAATACAGATGGCTCAATTTTTATCCATTCACAAGCTTACATTAAGAAAATTTTAAGACAATTCAACCTTGAGTATTGTAACCCTGTTAGTGTTCCTGCAGATCCCTATATAATTTTGTCGTCTGAACCTGACATGTTAGAAGAAATTGGTGTGCCATATCGTGAAGCTGTTGGGTCGCTACTGTTTCTTTCTGCTACAACACGTCCTGACATCACATATGCAGTAAACCTTGTAAGTCGGTTCCAAAATAACTATAGCCAAATACATTGGAATGCTGTGAAAAGAATAATGAAATACCTAAAAGGAACTCTCCATCATGGCATCCAGTATATGCCCGAATCAGAAAGTTCTCGCCTTGTGGCTTATTCTGATGCAGATTTCGCTGGTGACCTGGACACCAGAAGATCCACCACTGGGTATGTTTTCATGTTGTCAGGTGGTGCCATTACATGGAGCACTAGTAGGCAATCTTCAGTGTCAACATCGACCACTGAATCTGAATATATAGCGGCATCTACTGCAGTTAAAGAAGTCGTGTGGCTCCGCCAGCTGTTATGTGACATAGATGAAACATCCTTTTGTGAAAAAAATGTCACTTTGCATATTGATAACCAAAGTGCAATAAAATTGATTAAAAATCCAGTGTACCATAAGCGTACTAAGCATATTGACATCAGGTACCATTTCATCCGTGAAAAGTACCAGGATAAAACTGTGAACATTGATTATGTTAATAGTAATGGACAGTTGGCAGACATATTTACAAAGGCTTTGCCTAGAGACAAATTTGAAAAATTTAGAACTCTGATAAACTGTCTTGCTAAGTGCTAAATTGATATTTTTTAAATTTTAATAAGTGTAATTTTTTATTGACAAGTAAGAATTGGAGGGAGTGTTAAGTTTAATATTTAAATTCTTACTTGACTCATTATATTAACCAAGAATATTATTATTATGTCTTGTAACTGTATGTTTTCCTCCATGTATTTTCTTTTGATCTAAACTTTAACTTTTGCATCTGGCAACATGTGCTGAGTGATAGTCAGTTCCAGTTGGCGTACTGTGTGTACAATGTGGCATGGCCACTGTGCTAAGGAATAAATTATAATTTAAGTAAGTTTAATTAATAAGTTTTTATAATCTTAAGTGAGTTTTTCCATGTGAACAGGTTTCCAATTCCGGGAGAGTGCCACCTCAAAATTAAGAGAGTTCGGCGGCCTAAGATATCTTAAGTATCGTAGTGCGAACATAGTATTAATAAGCATGAACCCCCAAATCTATCGATTGCATCCTTAAACAACTTGACATGAGGATAAAAATCCTCATCTCTATATATTTCAGAGTTCACATTTGCACTGGTAAAAATGCGTATGTCAGTGCGGCTATTGGAAATTATGCCCGACCATACCATGATTCCACGACCTTTGTATCGATACTTTTCAAGGATGTTTGCAGCTTTATTGCATGTGTTTTTCCTCTCCGTATGGTAACACGCCTGCAATAATTCTGCAAACAAAATCAGAATTCATCGGTAAAGAGAACTTGGCTCCAGTCCGTAGTACTCCAATGACGATGATCTCTGCACCACTTTAACCGGGCGCATTTCGCTGCCGGAGTTAGTGAAATACAAATCATGGGTTTCCTTGTATGCAGCCTGTTACTCACAGTAAATCTGGAAATGTCGAGTTCCTGTTGCTGCAGCAAACTCCCTTGCAATCTGAACTGACGTCAGTTGCCTGTTTCTTAGTAATCGTTGCCAAATAACGGTCCTGAGAATCTATAGTGACAGGTTTTTTACCTTAACCTGGTTGTCTGTGCACATTACCAGTGTCTGTTAACCGTTTCCATATTCTTGACGACGCTTTTGGCTATTTTTAAGTATTTACAGACCCCTGAGAGTGTCTGTCCTGCTTCCATTCTACCTATCGCACGCCGTTTCTCGCAATCGGTCAGATGTCATCTGGACGATATATTCCACCTACTAGAAGCGAAAATTTTACCCAACTACACGTACAATCCTTTTCACACGTGAACCGAAGGAACGGGCTGAAAAATTTGCATATTTTTCTGTAGCGAAGGTTAATCCCATTGGACTACGTGATAACGTTGACATTGAATTACCAATCAATGACCTTTCATTGAAGTTTCGTAATAGAATTAACATTAAGCACTTTTATGATAATCTTTATGGTTGTTCCTTTAATTTTTTTCGCCAGTGTATTTTGAAAGCGATAACAAATAACCAGTCCAAAAATAAAGTTACTCTTATTAATTGCTTGCAGCAGATTTAAAATAATTGATAATATTGACCATTATAAAGTGAACAAAGATAAAAGTCGCGAAACTCAACCAATGTGCCATTATTGCGTTCGTGTAAACTCGTCTTTTCCCATAAGTGTCGGCAACAATTGGTTCCATGGAAGTCCAAGATAAAAAAAATTTCTTTTAATCTAGTCACAGTAAATTTGTGTAAACGGAATAGCAGGTGTACTTGCATAGTTATCCTCACTGAACTCTATCCTTCCGTCTCGGGACATTAAAATGTTTCCCTTTACGAGAGGATTCTGTGTTCACAGAAAACCTGCCAAGAAGGAATCACAATTGGAACAAGTTTAATTTCAGATAGGTATAAAACGTTAGCAAGCATAAATATATAGTGTTGTTTTCGTCGAATCTTGAATTGTTTTCCTTTGAGCTAGGTCATCTTCACCGATTTTACTGTAACATATTTATGCTCTTCTGAGGTGTACTATAAAGTGAGTACGTTAGCCGGTTTAATGGATAATGTGAAGACGGAAAGTGTTTATAACAGAAACCTTTCTAAAACGGAAATGTTCATAGTCCCGGCGAAAGACATACCTTTTAATTATACCTTCCAAGAAGAACACTTGTTTAAAGCGGAATTTTTCATAGGTTCTTTTTGATTCCATCTTAGCCGTTCTTACTGTTGTATCCATGATTCAGTAAACTGGTTCTTTGTTCGGGGAGGGGGAGCGAACCCCCTGCACCCACCCCTTGGCTACGCCACTGCCTGTAGGCCTAGCCGCTAGGGATTTTTTCTTTTATTATTATTGTAAGCAGAGAATGATAAACACAGCATCTTATGCGCAATTAAAAATAAGGAAAATTAAATTGTTTAAGTTTTCTCTCGAAAAGTACTCTTTTGAATACCTTAAAATCATTTTATTAATCTAAATGAACACAGAATATAAATGATCTCTAACGAGCTCACTGATAAACACTCCAATTGCTTAATGAAGAGAAGAAACGATGTTAAAAACAAGAAACACTAGCTTTTACTTAGCGTCAATCATAGACTTCTAATATAACTGGACCGAGCTGGACGCAGAAACGGTAACATTTTATTGCATTAGAGATCATGCTTACCCCTATCACGTGATGGTGGTAGGATAGCGCGCCAAACCGACTGGTATGTCGTCTGCGTGCATCCGGAGCTTGACAGCAGAAACAGAAATTTGCCAAGAAAGGGATCACCGCCAAAAATGACAACCTTTTGGCAAAGTGTCAAACATGTCTGTTTCAAGTAACTGTGGGAAGAAGATTCGTTCTCTACGTAATTCCTCCTCTAAGAAGTCAATGAATGGCTTCATTTTATCGCCAAACCCGATTTTGTCTAAAATCCTCTCCTCGCCAGTGGCTCCACCAATTAAATTTGCCAGCGCCGCGCCTACAAAACATATGCAATTAAAGACACCAATTCATCACTACGGCCTTCTTCGCGCATGAGGTTGTTAGAAAATATATAAAATCAACAAGATTAGTGAAATCCCGTTTTCAATAAAACATAAGTAAAAATTGACAGGTTGATATTTCCTAAATTGCCGCTAGCTTTAGCAATGCCAAATCGATTTGTCCGTGATTTGCTATCTCGATCAAACATACAAAATTACAACTCAAAGTATGCAGCTAAATGGATTTTTTCTTTCTTTTTGTGACTGAATTGTGTTTTAATTTGAAATGTACTTATAACATTTGAATTATTTTGATTATCAAATTCATCGATTATCTTCACAACAAGTACCGTCCACAGACTTCTAATATAAGTAGACTCCCAATCGGCAACCTTTTCTTGTCTCCTACATCTCTGCCCTCCATCACGTGATGGAAGGCAGATTTAGCGCGCCAAACCGGTTTTTCTTCTCGGAATCTCTCTCCAGATTCCCGCCGAAACATCGTCTGTCATGAGTTGACCGCACTTTTGCTTTGCCAATAAAGGGATTACCGCCAAAATACGGCACCCTTTTGGCGATGAAAGCAAAACATGTTGGAGACAAAACCTTCCCAAGAGAACAATGGGATTGGGAGTCTACTTATATTAGAAGTCTGTGGTACCGTCATACCGTCATTGCGATCTTGTTTTTCTGTAATATGAAAAAAAATGTTTAGGCCTAAATATTCCTCGGGGAAAGCTCAGTTTGACTCAAGAAAATCATCAATTTGGCGGTCTGTTTTTGAGCAATTTCCATCCAAAGTATTTTTAAAATATCAAAATGTATTGAACAGTTTCTTTAATTTTTGTTTTTTTTTTTCCACCTTAAATTAACAAAATGTTTAGGAGGAAGAGTCGCCCAAAACACAGTCCTGGCTTAGGTTTTATAATGAGTGATATTTTCTTCTCTGCAAGTATTAAGAAACTAATATAACGTTTGTCGATTTTCTGTACTACATCGTTAAACCCAGTGTCAACCGACCCCAGTTGGGGTAACAGGATGTTTATTAAACGTGCAATATTTGTGATTATTCAAATGCAATTTGATATGTGCATATTTGTTTCTTTCACGCGAAGGTTGAACTGAAAATTCACAATATTTTCATAATCCTTAAAGGTGGTCGGAAATCTTGGGTTAAAATGCTACTGAAGTCAGCCGCTACTCTACCTTCAAGATATGAATCATTTGTACCTCGATCTGTACGATTTAGCTTAGTATGCAGTTGAAAAATTCTGTACATTCATTTTACATACACCGAGAAAGAAATGGTCCTAAAACAAAATATTTTGTGACCACGAGTACATGTATTATTAACACAGCTTAATTTACAGTAGGTTAATTATTTAAAATTTAAGGTACTTGCGTATTAATACGCACTCATAATTATGAGTGCTCTGAAGATAGTCAAAAATGGTTGTCAATTTACAATCTTATTTGTTGGTGCCAATTACGTTCAAAACAGTAATTTACACCATTAAATAATACCATTATTGTAAATGGGAGATAAACTAACAATAAATAAATAATAAAAAAAACCCTACAAAGTATTATAAACAAACAACATGGATTGCCAAAAGATAAGGATTACTGTAATTAGTATTAATGGCCCAGCTGTATTTTCAAGGCACGGATGCACGGATAATAAGAGGTAAGTACATTTATTTATTTTATCCCAGAGGAAGACTACGGATGTCAAACCAGTCGGATATTAACCACAGACTTGTCGATATTAACAAACCCTTACCTAGGGCTACTATAAAACCGGCTGAATCGTCAAACATTTTATTTCCTATTTAGACCAATCAGCGATCGTTACCCACACGGCTAGAAGTTTCGTCGCCAATTGTTCTTCTCCTACCGCCAATTTTTTTCAAAACGATTTATTTCATTGTTAATCTTAAATATGCTGCAAATTTTAAAGTAGTCCTTTAATGTGGCTAGGAAGTTTTGAGGAAATGAACATCGAATCGAGAACAACAGTAAATGATATTTTAAAACCTATCTTTCGCAAAATTAACATTTTTGGCGATTACGATAATTTGGCGGGAAGTGCTCGAATCGCAATGAAATGCTATAAAATAAGAATAGGGAAGATAAAGAAGAAAAAAACTGAAAAATTCCTGTCTTATCGATCTGATTTGCTTTTTGAAAATTTCTTGTCCTTCCTCGTTTCGCACGGTTTCGTTTAGTACAATTGGCGAAGCCGTAGAATAGATAGAATCGATATATATTCAGAATAGTTAGAATCTAACTATTCTGAAAATCTGATAAAAACATTTTAATAACTCCCTCGCGATGAAGTCGATTTTAGGCGTGTCGGAAATTTTTCACAAAATGTTTATATTAATTTCTCATGTAAAAGCTTAAAAATTTCGTCGCCAAAGACGTTTCATCGCGTGATAAATCTTTGATCTTGTAATTAACAGATGAAATTTAATGATATTCATTTGGGAAAATCAAAAATAAGTAAAATGTGGCCAAGATATATATATATAAAAACATTTTCAATTCATATTATTCTCGATATTATTTGAGAAGAAGATATGAATTACAAAAATTACTTTGGTACTGTTGGCGACGGTTGCGGTTCATACTTTTTATTGGTAGAAATGAAATGGCAGATATAATGTTTGAGTTTGTTGTTTATTTATATTTTGATGAATGTTAAGCGTGGTATTTCGTTTCATATTTTCCCATTTCGTCAGTTTTAAGCATAAAAATGTAAAATCGATTTCATTTTTAATTTCTTTCTTAAATGTTATTGAAAAATGTGATTTATTAACCACTTATAGTAATACTTTTAATGAAGCTATTATTAGTAACTTACTGATGATGAAATATTAGAATTGAAACTTGTTATATAAACATTAATCTTTGTCGAATATCGTAGTGGCATTATGGCTTCTAAATCAGTTTTAGTCAAAACAAACGAACGACCTAATAATCGTTTAGAGTGCCCTATATGTAAAGAAAGATTTTGGCTAAGGTGTAAATATGATGATCATGTGGCCACTCATGAACTTTCTAGAGTATCTTGTAATATATGCAGTAAAGGTTTTTATGATCAGATACTTTTAGATGAACATTATCTTACTCACACAAATGTCATAAAAACATATAACTGCAAACAATGTGAAAGGAAATTTTTACAGAAATTTCAATTGGAACAACATATGCAGTTCCATAAACCCGTAGATTTAAAACCTTTTGTAATTAATAAAAAGAAAAGTGTTCACTTTAACAAAGTTACACATGTTAAAAACATAATAGATGATACATCTGATTCAGAAGAATTTCATACATCTGATTCAGGTGATGAAGAGGAATGTAATATTTCTGATTTTGAAGATTACTCACCTGCAAATAAAATAGTTCAAACTCGGTCTGGTCGAGTAGTAAAGCGAAAAAAATTATTTGATGAAGAGGAAACAGAAATTAAACATAAATCTCCTAAACTAGAACAAGCATACACTGGAAGATCTATAATTATGGAATATAAACATCAGAAAAATGAATCCTCTAAAATATCAAATATGGATGCAGTACAGAAATCTCCTAAACCAAAACAAGTATATGCTAAAAAATCTACAGTTACTGAATATAATAGCCAAATGAAGCAATCCTCGAAAACTTCAGCTATTGATGTAGTGCAAAATAATATTGAAAAGAAGCTATCGGAATATAATAGCCAAATGAAGCAATCCTCGAAAACTTCAGCTATTGATGTAGTGCAAAATAATATTGAAAAGAAGCTATCGGAATATAATAGCCAAATGAAGCAATCCTCGAAAACTTCAGCTATTGATGTAGTGCAAAATAAGATTGAAAAGAAGCTATCGGTAGTTGTTGAAAAGATGCCTCATCATATATATGCAAAATATATAAAGAAAGGAAATGTCACCACAGAAAATCAGTCTAAATTTGGTAGCCCACAGGAATCTCCAAAAGTTATTGCTTCAAGTATTGCAAAAAATCCTAATAATTTAGCGACTAGTGTTTCAAATAATTCTGTAAATGGTAAAAAATTTAATTCCTGTAAAGGTAAGCGAAAACAGTTAGGTTTTGAAAATGTTCAAGAATTGTCAAAAGTTATGTCTCCAAATCTTGCTAAGACACCTCGTAATTCAACTACTTGTGATTCTATAACTAATAAAAGATCAGAATCTTCTAAATTTACAAATAAAAATATTGCTAATAATAGTCAATCTTGCTCAAAAACAGTTGGTAAATTTTCTAGTAGAAACAGTAAACTACCTGGTGATAGTGTTAAACCCCTTTGCAAAGAAACAAATAACCTCAATAAATCCATATTATCAACTATTTCGCAAGCTTCTGCATATAAATCTCCAACTTGTAAAGAATATGTGTATGTTGGTCCTAATCCTGATTTTCATAAAATCAAGCAAGCTATAGAAGAGGTAAGTACTATGTCAAATCATGAAACATCTTTTTGTAATAATAATTCATTGAAACAGTTTGAAAGAATGGCTCAGAGCAAAAGTGTTTTAAATTCACCAAATTCTAATATGAGTAGTAAAAGCAATATGCTGTTATCCAATAATGCATCAATAACTTCATTTGATGCAAAATCTGATAAATTGGGTGCAAAAGACCCTGTTAGTCCCATAAACTCTCTAAACAGTAATAACTCTCAAAATGTTAATCAGTTAAATGGAAGTATACCAGATGAAGAAGGTATTCTTGAAAAAAAAATTGTAAGAGGTATAACTGTTGTCAAAGTTACTGAAGAATATATGAAAAAAATACAAAGCAATCCCTTAAATCAGTCAAGAGTTCCATCTATACAGAATCTCCATTCCCCTAGTCAACAGATGATTGAAACTGTGGGTGCTTCACATTTGACTGCTGATTTAAATAAAAGTTCAAATGCTGCTGTCAGCACGTCAGTTGAAGCTAATCTAATTAACAAAGTAACAAAAACTTGTCAAGGAAGTTTGGTTGAAACTCCAGTTGCTGATTCCTTTAGTAAATCATTAAGCCATTCAAAAGTATCCACACCTAATAAACAATTACCAGAAATTGCATTCGCTAATGCTTCATCTGTAATTTTAAATGAAAGCTTAACTTTATCTGCTGAAAACAATTTGGCTTCTAAAGTTGAAATCGATATAAAAACTTGCCAAGGAAGTTCAATGGAAACCCCAATTGTTGATTTCCCCAGTATATTAGAGCATGCAGAAGTGTCTGGGAAACATCTGGCTTCTAATTCAAATGAATCTGTGACTGCTCCTTGTGCGAATTTGGAAAGTCAGAAATCAAATGCTATAGCTAGTACTTCAATTGAGACTAATAATAACATAATGAAAACTTGTCAAACAAATTCTGTTGTAACTCCAATCGTTTATCCCTCTAGCAGTTCACTGGAACAATCAAAAGTATTACCCATGCAATATTTTCAATTACCTAATAATCAAGTAGCATGGACAGCATCTGCTAATGCTTCACCTGCAGTTGCAAATTCAAACACTCAACCTTTCCTCGCAGGAACACAGGAAACTGTAAATGAAAGTCAGATATCTATAACTTCAGTTAAACCTTATAAAGTTAATAACACAAAACAAGCTTATCAAAGCAATTCAATTCAGACTCAAGTTGTTTATCCTATTTATTTATTACATACTAGCACACCAACAATACCAAGTCCAAGTGTCTCTTTACTACAGACAGGAATACCAACTGTACAAAGTCCAAATGCCTCTTTAGTACACACGGAAATACCAACTGTACAAAGTCCAACTGTCTCTTTAGTACATACGGAAATACCAACCATACAAAGCCTAGATACCTCTTTAGTACATTCAGAAATAGCTGTGGAAAGTCCAGTCTCTGTAGTGTTTACAACAATACAAACCATTCAAAGCCCAACTGCTTCTGTAGTACATTCAAAAATTCAAACACAGCAAACTACAAAATTTCCAATTCAAAAAAAGGAAACACCTGGTAATGCATTACACATAAATAAAAACCCTTTATCTAAAAGAAAATACAAAACAAAGAAAAGTGTTCTTGAGGAACCATATTGTTTTACTGATACTTCATTTGAATTTAAAAAAAATAATTTGAAAACATATCAAAAAGTAGCAGTTGAAAATACACAAATATTACCTCAAATCAATTTAAACAAATTACAAACAGAAAACAGTGCAGAGAATTTAATAACTGAATCTGAACAAGAACGTAAAAATCAACTTGATGATAGTATAAAGTCTGACAATGGCAATTGCAAAGACAAAGTTATGGAAGATGCTGTTAGCTGTAACTCAACTTTACCTAAAAGAATAAGAATGACAAGGGAATGTCTTTTCGAACCATTTGCTTTTACTGATAATTCGTTTGAATTTAATAAAAATAATTTAAAAACATATAAAAAAGTAGCAGTTGAAAATACACAAATATTATCTCAAAACAATTTAAACAAATTACAAACTGAAAACATTGCAGAGAATTCAATAGCTGAATCTGAACAAAAACATACAAATGAACTTAATGATAGTATAAAAATAATCAATGACAATTGCAAAGACAATTTTACTGAAGATGCTGTTAACAGTTATAAAAATGATAACTTAATTGAAGAAATTCAAGTTAGTCATAATGAAAAAGATGAAAATGAACAAACTTTTACTCAAACTACTTTGAACATACCACAAATAGAGAATATTACAATCGAAGTGTTTGATTGTTTCCAAACCAAACCTGTAAAAAATAGTAGCCAAAATAATCATTGCAATGATGATAAATTACATAAAGACAAATACAGGAATGAAAATGAAGTTGAAATTTCACCTGAAATAAATAGAACCTTAGCTATTACTGATGAAAATAAAGAATTAGCAAAACAAAGTCACGAAATTATTCCTGTTATTACAAATTCATTTACGATTAACGACGATTGCTTTGAAAAATTTGAAGAAAATTTAGTTGAAGAAACTATAGTTACCCTGGATGAAAATATACAGGTAGCACAACAAAGTAATGTGAATGATTTACTTGCTGTGAAACCAACTGATGATAGCAGAACTAAATCTGTAGGAAAAGAAATTAAAAAGAGATTAAGGTCACATGCAAACAAATGTGAAAGCAATCAGACTGAGCCAACTATTACTATACCTAATAAAAATAAACAAACGTCTTTAAAAAGAAGCCATGCATCATCATCCAAGACTGTTAAAAAACAAAAAGTTGTACGAAAAAGAACCAAACGTAGTGAAATAAATGAAAAGAAATCAAAAGATGTAAAGAATCGTACTGATCTTCTGTCTAACGTTAGTCTTAATAGAAATAATGAAAGTAAGGAAACTTCACCAAAAAGTAATCCAGATAACAAGTTATCTAAAACCTTGCATGAAAAGTTACTTCAGCGTTACCAAGCTAAGCTTGAAGAAAAAGAGCGTAAAAAGAAAGAAAAATATGAACTTAAGAAAAAAATCAAGTATGTACAACATTTTTTATCTTCTCCGTCCAGGGATTCTAATGAGGAAAATTTTAGCAAAGGAATGTTACCATCCTCAAATATTTCTGTTGATGATATTGTTAAAATATCTGAGAAGTGCGCCGCAGAAACACAAAAACAGACCTGTGTATCACAGGTAATTGGAACTGTTTTAACTATGCCAAGTGATTCAAAAGATTCTACTGATTCTTCTTTTAGTGGCTTCGGTAATGACTCGCAAAAGAAAAATGAATCTGAAAACTCTAAACATGTTAAGGAAACCCGAGCCATTGCAAAAGCTCGTTCTATCACATTAAAATTTAATAAAGATTTGAATGAAAATGAATCTTTGCAATTGCTGGATGAATTAGATGAATTAATTGACACTTATAATATAGGAGATAAGTGCCCGTTTCTTGATAAAACTATAAGATTTTGTTGTCTCTTTGTGGATAGTTACAAAGTTAGACAAAAAGCAATTTCTTTGCGTAATAAACTTAAAAACATGAAATCAAGTTGAGCTTATTGAATTGTAGTTAAATGTTTTTAGGATTTATATTTAAAATATATTCAAATATTTTCTTCTCTTTTTAAAAATTGTGTGTTATGAAAATGAATAATATTGTTAAACGATAAAATTGTTGAGTTTTTTCTAGATTATCTTGATATTTTATTTATGGTTATTTTAAACTCATTAGATAGATATGCAGCTCAAAGAAATAACACACGATGCATAGAATCTTGTAGATGTTATTGTATTTTCTGTATCAAATGTCATAATCAGATTGTCATTTTTTCTTACATTTACAAAAAATGTATTTTTTCAAAATGAAAGTTATTGAAAAAAAAAACAAACTTTGAACCAATTCAGGGACATACTGGTGAGAAATTTTAAATCATTAATCTGTCTTTCACTTTTTATGCACATTTTAGATTTTATATAAAATTTTGGTACTTCTCCATTATATCCTGTCAACCATTTTGCATGAAAAAATACTCTTGCCAAACTATTTGTCAGGCTCTAACGTCCAATAAACAAGTGGAAGAATGTTGGAATTGGAATATGAAAAAAAAAATTACAATAAATTTGGAAAAGACCCACGCAGTAAAGAGGCGACCTTCAGTAACTTTAAACAGTAAATTTTATAATATATTAACCCATTAACCGCCAAAACTATAAAGTAGGAAATTTCAAATATCTTGTTCAAAGTTGTTAGCCACCACAATATTCAGAAAGGTAATTTTCCCTTTACCAAAATTTTTGCCAATAAATAAGGCAATTTTTTAAATTCTAAAATAGTGGTTGCAAAGTAATTAATTTAAGCATGAGCAATTATTATTTTGGCTGTTGCGTGAACGCAATACCAGCGTGTAATGGGTTAATGAAGAAAGAAAAAAAAATGTTAGACACTTGTTTATTTACATTATTTTTCTCGGCTGGTAAATATGTTTGTGATGTCAGTTGAAGCTGATATTATTGATTAGTATGTAACTATGCGTCACAACATTTTTTCAATGCTTTTTTTCTTTCAATCTCAAATTGTCACCATTTAAGAACATAATTGTTATTTTGATTAACGAATAAATCTGTAAAAAATCTTTAAAAATATAGATAAACGTTGAATTAAAAATCATTTGATGATATAAAAAATATATGTGTAACGCATCTGAACGTCAAATGAATGTTGGGCTTAGCTGTATTGTCTCACACCCGCTATCTTGGATTTTTTTCTTGCTTGATGAAAAGTCTTTTTTCGCCAAGTAGTAAATGTCGCCAATGGTTAAATATTGTTGACAGATTAATATAATATTGAAAAAACTGGAGTATAATAATTATAACTACTAATTAAAAAACAATTTGTAATTCACGCCAAGGAAAAAAATCCAAGATGGCAGATGCGAGATTATAATATATCTGTTCCGAATGTTGCACTATGAAGTCACAATCATGCAATTTTCGTGTTAAATCCTATAGTTTGGCAATAATTCTTTTCATGGAAAGTGGTCAACAAGATAATGAAAAGTACTAAAATTTTTAAATACTAGAAGTTTATAGCTTAAATTTTTTTTGCTTCTTTGTTATGGATTGTTTTGTATCAATAAATCACAAGATCATTTGAAATGAATATGGTTGATATTTTGTAAGAATTATTGGATCACGAATATGAATAAATATTGATATATTACTTAAATTTTAGGATTAATAATGTAGCATGCCAAGGAGGTAAAAAATCTTGATCCTTATATGCTGTTAAACTTATTTTATTTTTCTTACTGAATACAATATTGATTTTTTTATTTTTATAGTTTTTGTATTTTAGATATCTCCAGTCACATTTCATGGTAAGTTTTTTGGCAACAAAAGAAAAAAAAACCTTAATGCTATTAAGATGATGAGGCCAAATTCAAATTGTAATGAAAATATATGCTAGTAATACCCCCCCCCCCCCCCCTTGAAACATAGAAATTAAAATGCTTAATTAACAGCATTTTATTGGTAAACTTCTGTATTTAGGCATATTACCCTCCCCCCCCCCCCAAAAAAAAAAAAAGAAAAAAAAATTCTGACAACCAGTGTTTTGTTTTTCTTGGTTGGGGTGGCAATGCATACAAGTTTTTTGGAATCTAATGGCAGGAAATCAAAATTTTTAAATTTTGCAATGTACCACGAAGTAGCACGAAATATATTATAAACACTAATGCAATTTGCTGTGTTTAGTCTGTTTCAACAAGAAAAAGCATGTTTTGTGTTTCAAAGAATGGAATGTTTTTGAAAATTGAACATGCTATTGTCATCACTTGCATAATTTGTGATCATTTGGGAAATGAAATTGAATATTTTATTTCCCAACTTTGAACTTATTTATATACAGACAAATAAATATAAGTAAGTTCACTACTACATAGGTGCAAATTATTCAGACAATTTTCAAAAACTTTAGTTAAAAACTTAATTGTTCTCTATCATTTACGGAATGCTTTTGTGGCATGGTTAATATCACTACAACTTAACATGTAGATTGATAAAAGGCAAAATTAGCACTAGCCATCGGCCACAGGGCTACTAAATGAGAAAAAGGGGCTATTAAAAAACTGTTTGTCTGCAGCCACCTTATGGCCACTTTCCTTCAAGGAGAGAGTAAAATTTTCTTGCATTCCATCAGGGATTTCTACTTTTTCTGGTTGCAATCAGGGTTGGGTTTAAGCCACCAAAAACCAGTTTTTGACATGACATAGGTTTAAACCACGTTTTAAGCGGTTTTAACCGTCAAAAACATTAGTATTTAAATATGGTCAGGACAGCAACAAAAAACTTGTTGTTATAGCAAGATACAACATTGTTTTGTATTTAATGATTGTGCACTTTAGTTTAAGCATTTATTTTACTGTAATCAAATATTAAATTATAATTTATTTTTTTGTTTATGACTAAATTGCCCAACTTTTTTATGTGTATTTTTGTTGTGGCTTTTCAGCATACTTTGTTGCATTTCTTATTTTAAAAAATGTATATATATAGCAGGGTTCGCACAGACTCCTTAGACTCCTTGGAAACTCCTTAGAAATGAAAACATTCCCAAGTAGTACTTAGAACTACTTGGATAAGCAAACCGCTCCTTAGAAACTCCTTAAATTGTATTGCGGCTTCGGACGCAAGCGATATTGCTGATGAGGGGGAAAAAAATCGTGATTGTAAAACGCACGGTAAAATCATCTGAGCGTCATTCATCTGAAGCACAGCGTTGATTGGGTAGGATAATCTTAATAGCAGGGCTCCCACTAGATCCGTTTTTCAATTATTAGGTCCGTAAAGTCCGTTTTTCGACACTGTTAGCCGACCTTTATTTTAAATTTTATCGATGTTTGGCATTTAGCCAAGAATCTCAGAAAAATCGCGTTTTTCGCAAATTAGTTCCAAAAAATACCGTCAAATTTCGTCAATCGATCGCGGGAAAAAATTCGTAAATTTTGTCAAAGGATCATGAAAAAACGCAAATTTCTCCAACAGATCGCGGAAAAATTCGTAAATTTTGTCAAAGGATCGTGAAAAAATGCGAATTTCTTCAAAAGACGCAAAAACACGCGAATTTACTCAAAGGATCGCGAATTTCGTTAAAGATCGGGAAAAAAAAAAACAGATTTTCTCAAAAGATCGCATAAAACGCAGATTTTCTCAAAGGATCGCGAAAAAACACGAATTTCTTGAAAAGATCGCGAAAAACACGCGAATTTCCTCATAGGATCGCGAAAAACACGCGGTTTTCATCAAAAGATCGCTAAAAAACGTCAGTTTCGTCAAACAATCGAAATAAAACGCGAATTCCTTTAGAACATCGTGAAAAAATGCGAATTTCCTCAGAAGATCGCGAAAAAACGTGAATTTCTCCAGAAGATTGCGAAAAACGCGAATTTCCCCCAGAAAATCACGAAAAACACGCGAATTTCGACAAAGGATCACGAAAAACACACTGTTTCCATCAAAAGATCGCAAAAAAAAAAAAAAACCCGTCAGATTCGTTAAACAATCAAAATAAAACGCGAATTCCTTTTTTTTTTTTTTTTTTTTTTTTTTTGCCTCTTAAAATTTTTTTTAATATGTATCAGTATCACGTATACGATATACATAATAAGTGTTTGGGATTTGACTAATCTCTATCTATATGACCTAGGGATGATTCTAATCAGAATTTTCCGAAAATGTAAGGCATTCATTTCCGAAAATTATAAAAACTCGGTTACCAATCCGAAAATTCGGACATGTGGTCGCCGGAAAAAATTAATTTTGTAAATCGTTTGCAGAAAAATCGCCAATTTCGCCAAAGAATCGCGGGGAAAAGGCAAATTTCGTCAAAGAATCGCGAAAAATCCCGCAAATTTCGTCTAAAGATCGCGAAAACTCCCACAAATTTCATCTAAAGATCGCGAAAAAACGGCAAATTTCGTCAAAAGATCGCGGAAAAACCACAAATTTCGTGAAAAGATTGTGAAAAATCAACAAATTTTGTCAAAAGATCTCGAAAAAACCCACAAATTTCATCGAAAGATCGCAAAAAACCAAAAATTTCGTCAAAAGATCGCGAAAAAACAACAAATTTTGTCAAAAGATCGCGAAAAAACACACACATTTCGTCAAAAGACCACGAAAAAAAGCGAATTTCGTCAAAGAATCGCGGAAAAAATCTCATCTAGTGTCGGGAGTGGATTTCTCCCTACTCACCCCTCTGGTGTAACTTTTCAGAAGATTTGCTGTGAATTTCAGAATTTTTTTTTTTTACTCAGAACCACCCCTGTGACATGACCATTGGTCACTGCATAAAAATGTTGATTGTCCATTTTGTATTTAAACTTACGAAATCAGTAAGCAATATATTGTGAATACGGTGCAATTTCAGCACTAACAATTTTAGATTCTAATACAGTAAAATTTGTTTTTGAAATGTTTTTCTCTCCAAATTGGGCATTAAAAATTGGAGTATGCATACCACATAATGATGCAGCACATAAAAACATTGACAACAACAACAAAATGGCAAATCCTTAAAACTTTTTGGACTCCTTGGATTTTTTGGGTACTCCTTGGATTTTTTCTTCCCAACTCTGTATGAACCCTGATATAGACAAACTTTTTATAATAATAAGCAATTATAACAAATGAAATCGATCATAACATAAAAATAGATTATATTAAATATTGTTGATAAGTTTAATATAATATTGAAAAAACTGGAATACAGTAGACTCCCTCAAATCCACACAGCTTGGGACCAGAGGTTGTGCGGATTTTAGAATTTTGCGGATTTCTGGTCATTGATTTGTTTACATTTTTGAAACATTAATTTGATTGGTAGTTAAGCAAGGGAAATTATAATGAATGCTTACAATGAAGTGAAACATTAAAATAAGTAAAATATTAAAGTAATTTATTAGTTTAAAAGTAAGTACTAATTATTAAAATAATTATGTAAAATAAAAATATTACGATTGAAATCGATTGAATTCGATTCCAAAAGTCCTATGCTGCCATCTAGTGATAGCAAGGAGAACAGTGTTAATGCTATTATCAGTAGCTTATTGGGCTCACTGTAACTTTTTTCATTGTTATTTAGAGTCCTGAATTAGAGTGTGAATTCTTATACTGCTTTGTATGTTTAGAAATAAATTTGTCTATAATTAAAAAAAAAAATTCCGCGAACAATAATTTTAAAATAGCGTTCCGGTTCGTGGATTTTTCCATTTCGAACCCTGGAATTTTTGATATAGATATGCTAATTTATATCAAAATCAAAAGTAATGTAAATTTATTTAGTAATAAATCAGCTGTAATAGCCAAAAGAGAATGATTAACAAAAAATTTAGTAAAAAAAACATTGCGGTAGTCGCCGATTTCGGCGCCATCTTGAATTTTGTTCCTGCAACTTAACTGTAAATTTCATTGTTTACATCTGAAAAAATACGCGGATTTTAGGTGTTCGCGGATTTTAGGGTCGCGGATTTAAGGGAGTCTACTGTATAATAATTATAACTATTAATTAAAAAACAATTTTTAAAGAAATTCTCTGTAAGGGTGTTCATTACTGGCACATCTACTCTATATACAGTCTTTAACAGAAATATTTTCTCTGCAGCATTTTTTTCCCCTCATTTAGTACAAACACAGAACAATAAAAATAACATTTATTTTACAAATGAGAAAAGAATGAAATGTTAGGATAAAATGATAAAATATGATATTTTAATCCTTTTATCCCAATATTAATTTTTGTTAGTGACTGACAATCACCTCTTATTGGTGAAATTATTTTATTTATGGAATATCTCCTAAAATTAGGGACAAATGAATAATTCGCCATACAAATAAGAAAAAAAAAATGCTTAACTTAGTTTGAAACCTGTTTCTAAAGTGAAAGTATATGGAATATCTCCTAACATTGGGGACAAATGAATAATTCACAATATTAATAAGAAAAAAAAAAAAAAAAAAGCTTAGTTTGAAACCTGTTCCAAAAGTAAAAGTATCCTAATAATAATAATAAAAAAAAAAAAAAAAAAAAATAACTGCAAGCGAGATTGAAAAATTGAAAAACGGCCTTTGTAGAGATCAACATTAGTTATCCAATGTAAAAAACATTTAAAAATATTGAAATATTAAACAAAATTTCTACCATAGAATTGACATTATGGAGGTTTTCATTTCTACTTTGAAAAAAATCATTAAAAAGTATGAAATTTCAAACAAGATACTTTAAAAAAATTCTCCGTAGGATTAACATTAGCAGGCGGGTGTTTTCACATTAGTGAAGATAGCTCCTTAAACAACCCCATCCATAAGAACATAATAGGGGGAAAGCAAGAAAAATTGGTTTTGTTGCAATAGCAATACTGTTTTGTACTGGAAGGGAATCTTTGAATTTGCTCTATCTTAAGGAAATTATATATACGCTCATTAGATACCAATTGTGATAGATTACTCTGTGCTTCTAGCCATAAAAAAAAATGAAAATATCTAAACAATTTATCTCTGCAAAATTTAGATTAAACCTATCTAGTTTTAATGATTACAAATAATTAAGGATTTATTAACTGTTCATCTTAAAGGCATACATTAATGATGAACTAAATCATTAAATAAGAGTTAGGTAATTTTTATTCACAAATTAAAAAAAAAAAAAAAAATCATGCAACAATCAATTTGCAGTTTACCATATTCTATGCAAATAGGTTTCAAGAATGTATTTCTGCAGTTTATATCCCACAGCTTTAATGTATTTATGCAGTTTTACTTAGAATTTATTGTTTAAAGCCTATCTAACTCTGCTAAATAATTCTTTTGGTATTATTTTTATTAAAACTAGGTTTTTGACATTTTTGACAGAAAGGTTTTTGACACGGCGGTTTTAACCATGGTTAAAATCGGTTTAAACCCCGTCGCATGTCAAAAACTTGCCAACCCTGGTTGCAATATATATTATATTGACATATTTATTTGGGGGATTCAATTTTAGATTACTACCAATAGAAATTTTAACAAAAGTTTAGTGTTTAGTACTTTTAAATCAAAAAGTAGCCGCTCTAGTTTAAAGTAAGTGGCCACTTATAAAACTGGTTCTACTGGCTACTAATGAAATTTCCCAGTTTTCTCTTTACAGATAGACTGGATTTCATTTTTTATAATATTTCAAGTTAAAACAATTGTAGTAGTAATAATAATAATAAAATATGAATTATAATTTTTTAGTAATATGTACTACTTTTTAATTATTTTTATTTCTAGAAAAACATTGGTACTTTTTTATGTTAGCCAGGCACTAGTTATCGCCAAATTTTTAAAATCCTGCCAATTGTGTAACATTAGTAAATATTTTAATATTGCAATGACAAGTATAATTGAATGAATGAATAAATGAAAATATTTTGACAAAAAATAATTAAGATTAGTTATAAAAGGTTTGATCATTTCAATTATAGTATCTTAAAAACTTAGCTAAACATAGCTAAAAAATAATCATGGTAAAATACACAAACATATATTATCAATATAAGTAGCAAAATCTCGTATAATTGGGTCTGTTAATGATTAGGCTTAGTCAATAACAGAAGTACAGTAGACTCCCTCAAATCCGCAACCCTAAAATCTGCACATCATCACAGATGTAAACAATGAAACTTTCAGTTCAGATGTAGGGGAAAAATTACAGAATTTTTTTTATTTTTATATCATTCAGTAGGCATTTTAATATGTAATTCTTGATAATATGACTGAACTCATGGTTTTTCATGAAGGATGTATTTTCTGAAAAAAATCAAGATATTGCCGATTCCCGGTAGCAAAAAGTTCGAGACGGGAGACGAACGTCTCAAATTTTATTTTCTCTTTTGCAGATTCTTTTTCACCGAACCTTTATTTTGCTTCATATTATGTTTAGCTCTTTATTACTTAATGCAAAAAGTTAAGATTATTATTACCGTATTTTCGGGTGTATAGCCCGCGGGTTATACAAGAAAAAAAACATTTGGAACAGCCACTGCGGCTTATACACGGTGCGGATTATACAAAGATTTTTTTTTTTTTTTTTTTAAGAAACGGAAAATCGCGATTTTTCTATAATTTTTAAACCCGAAAAAATTTCAAAAATCGTCGAAATTTGGGAATTTTTTTCGCTATGCCGCGAAATTTAAATAATTTTCCCGTGTTTGTAATTTTTTTTACTGTTTAAATGCTATTATTATTTATTTCTGTTTTTGGAAATAGAGATATTATTGGTTTGTTTATGACGGACTCGGAAACTTCCGCTTTTGAAGGATTTTCCGATTCCAGTGATTAAAATAAATATTTTTGAGTGAATTACTGTGTGCCTTTTTATACAGTAGTTTTATATTACTTATAGTAATTATTATTTAAAATAATAAAAACATATTTTCTTAGTGGTAAAATGCTATTAATGGCTCCAGTTGTATATTACATCCAGTTCTCTCAAAGTTACTGTTGTGATAATTTACCTATTATCTGCTGCTGCAATTCAAAAAATTAAACTGAGATAAATGGTATTTAATGTTTGCCAAAAATGTATGCAATTAGCACAATAATTACATTTACTTTTTGACATGAAAAAAAAATATATTGTGGAAAAATTTGTGTATTGTGTTGCTTATGATAGCTAATTATCTACGAAATGGGCCCAGAGAGGCGGGGATGCCCTCCGTGGAGGTCTTTCTAACGGAACCTAACCCGTATTTACGCACAAAAATCCAAGTTTAGAAGAAAACTCCGAACGATTAGGCTGACGGGCACGATTGGGTTCGAACCCAGGACCTCCCGTCTACCAGCTTTTGAGAGCAGAACCTCTCGGCCACTGGTGGGGTGTAGAAAAACGAAAATATTTCTTGAATTACCTCTGACAATAATTTCGTTATTTTTAAAGGAAAAATAAAGTGACTTTTTTTTTCAGACTATAATGATAATAATAAATAAGTTAAAATCTGGTTTTATTATTATGGAATTATTAAAAAAAAGATTTTAGTACCGTAATTTATGGAAGAAACGCCGCGACGTGTACGTGTTTTAAATTGAAATTTCAAGCGATGCGGCATTTCTGGGCGTTTACGCGCAATTAAAATTTTTTTTTCACTCCCAAAAATTCAGATAGCAAAGATGAGAAATTTCATATTAATGAGATTTTAAAATAATGTGGGCGAGTCGAAATTTTTATACCCAGGCGATCGAAATATATTGGCCCTGCCTGGGCTAAACTTGAACCATTTATGCTAAAAATTTGGCCCATCCAGCCAAGAAAAATCAATTAAATCAAGTCCGGGATCCTATAAATAAAATTATTTAAGATATATTTTTTACATACTCATGCGAACATTTTGCAGCTTAAACTAGTATGTCCGCAATCTATGAAATATGGAATGGCAACATTATTGATTACTTAGAGAAATGCATTTAAATGATAACACATTAGAAATATAATGTAGTTTAAAATGGAAGAAAAATATTTAAGAAAAAATAATTTTGAAGTTCTATAAAGATTTTTTAAAAATATATTTCTCCATAATTTAATAAAATTAAATAAATTTCTAAAGATTTCGTCGAACAAAGGAAAAATTTCACTGTTATTTTCACAAAAACCTGCCGGTTTAACATGGCCCTGAAAAAAAAATGTAGTTCTCCAGTCCCAGCCCAGAGCGGCCGCAGATAAAAATTAAGCTTGATCGCGGTCCGGCCCGAGTCTAATAAAAAGAGATTAACCAGGTCCATGTAGATCTCTAATGTGTACGTTTTAAGTGAAAATCCTATAAAAATGATTTAAAACAATATTCATAGGATACAAAAAACAAATTAGTGGATATAATTTTTTTTTAAATGCTTAATATTCCATATTTTCTAAGAAAATAATCTATTTGTAAAAAATGTATTTTTCTAGAAAAAATACATTTCCCCCCCTCTATCCATAACAAAACAATAGCATGTAAAATCAGATTACAAGATCAAATGTTGGACTCTACTCTGAACCTGAACTGCAAGGTCCGGATTGTATCCTATCCGAATCCGAAAATTCTACTTTAAGTCAACTCGAGACCCGACAAGAACAAATTTTGTCAACCGAAATATTAAAACCAGAAACTAAAATGAAGAAAAATTAATCCATATTTTAATGCATTTACGGAAAAGTAGTCTATAATTATATTTTTCTTGTATCAAATTATTTCGGCTTTTACCATTTTAACAAATATTCAGCAGCATCTTTTGGAGAAAAAAAAAAGTTAACTCGAACGAATCAAATTCCAACCCGACCCACGTCAAAAGAAAGAAAGAAAAAAAAAATCCCGCCAACCCGATCCGAACTTTAGTCGGGCTCTGGTACTATCCGATTACCCGACCCAATGCAAGATTCAATTCTGTACCAAGTGAATGAAATAAATATAAAATATAACTTTTAAATGTTCATGCAAGAAGTATTTTTAAAACATCTACAATAACGCCAAATATTCTCAAAAACGACCATAAAATAAATCAGATTAAATTGCATTGTTAAATCATCTTGTATTTAAGAAACAGCACAGTGATGGTAAGGTCTTTTTTTTTTTTTTTTTTTTTTTTTTTCTTTCTTGGTAATCATTTCGTGTATAAATGCTTTTAAAGCAAAATCTTCTAATTGAATTCTACATTTATTTCTTTGAGATTCTGACAGCTAAAAAGTTCCAAACAGAGCGAGAGAAGATGGGGGAAAAAAAAAAGAAAATAGCTTTAGGATCGCACGTGATATCTTTTCATAGTGGTTAGCATGAATCATATAATGTTTATAATCCTTATCTTTCCACGTGTAAAGAAATAATAAAAGTAGGTCATGAAATTTCTTGCAGATTGATTGGAATTAAATAAAACTGATTCGAATTAAATAAAAAGTTTTGTTTTTTTCTGATAACTTTATTGTAAAACACACATACACACATAAATAACGGCTGCATTCACTATAAGTCATTTTTAATTTTAAATGTATAAAACTATTGCCACATTTATTAATACTTAACGAAATCGAACAGCGTTTTTCAGTTTTTGATAAGGGAAAAAACATTTAGAAAATGCTGAAAGTTGATTTTTTAACTGCATTTCCAGATGAGACAGTTCGGGAAAGGTCATCATCAAATAGCAATCGCTTATAACTTATGATATAATACATTTATCGAAATTGGAAAAACGCATTCGATTTCAAATCACTTTGATAGATATGCCAGCAGATTCCATGCTTTTCCATTTAAAAATGAGTTTAAAATTCTCGATGAATTATTGTGCGAGGTTTCTTTTTAATACCCCCACCCCTCTTTAAAAAATCAAAAACATCTGCATTCCCGATCTACAAATTCTTTTAGAAATGATTAAAATGAGAATTTTTATATCTTATTCAATTGACGAAACGGGATGTGATAACGTTATTTTATTTGTACATAGCGCTAAATATTAAAATTAATACGTTTATTATCTATTTGTAAATAATTTTAATATATGGCACTGTGAAAATAAATGTCATTTTAGCATGTCGTTCGAGCACGCTATTTAAGATACTTGAGTTAAAGTAGAGAGTGCTAACGCCCAATCGTTTTCATGACGCTCTTTAGTGTATAGAAAAGTTTACTCAATTTTAATGGGATTTTTTCTTTTAAATATTATTTATAATGAATTATTAATTTTGAATATTGTACTTATATTATTTATATCAAATTAATAATTTCATATTTCCAGAGCTCCCACTCAACTTGTGTAGTAAAAAAGGGGACCAAAAGGGAGCACATATTTTGTAAAAAAAAGAGATCAAAAGGAAACTATTTTCGCAAATCGCAAAATAAAATAAACAAGGAAACCCTCCTTTCCTTCAATTGTCACTAATTAATAAATGTTCAAAGTATAATTTGTTATAAAGAAAACGCTTGCTCCGATTCAAATTCTGAAATTCATCATCTTAAAGCCATTGTTATTGGTAGACGTTACAAATCTTCTAAGACAGATTGAATGTCACGAATTTTTCCACGACTATTTAAAGAAATTTGCGTGTTTTTCGGGATCCTTTGATGAAATTTATATGTTTTTCACTATCTCTTGACGAAATTAAAAGTTTTAAAAATCTTTTGACGAAATTTTTTTTTTTTTTTTTTTTTTTTTTCGATTTTTTGACGAAATTCGTGCTTTTTTCCGCAGTCTTTTGACCATTTTCTTTTGCGATATTTTGATGAAATTCGCGTTCTTCTCGCAATCTTTTGACAAAATTGATGTTTTTTCGCGATCCTTTGACGAAATTCGCGTGTGTTTTCGATTTTTTGGCGAAATTTGCATTTTATTGAGAGACCTTTTGCCGAAATTCGCGTGTTTTTTGCCACCTTTTGACGAAAATCACGTTTTCCGCGATTCTTTGACAAAACTTTCGTTTTATTGAGATCTTTTTACAAAATTCTCGTTTTATTTCGCGATCCTTTGCCGAAATTTGCGTGTTTTTTGCGATCCTTTGTTGTAATTTGCGACCTTTTGACGAAAAACGCGTTTTTGGCTATTCTTTGACAAAACTTGCATTTTTTTTCGCAATCTTTTGAGGATTTTTTTTTTTTTTGCGATCTTTTGACCGCTTTTTTTCTTTCTATCTTTTGACCGTGTTTTTTTCGATCTTATAACGAAATTCACGATCTTTTGAAGAAATTTGTGCATTTTCGCAATCCTTTGACAAAATTGGCGATTATTTTCGTGATCAATTAACGAAATTTAGTGGTATTTTTTGGAACATGTTTGCGAAAAGCGCGATTTTTCCGCGATGCTCGCCTAATTGCCAAACATCGGTAAAATTTTAAATAAAAGTCAGTTAAAAGTGTCAAAAAACGGACTTTACGGACCTAACAATGAAAAAACGGACCAATACGGACTACAAGCAAAAAACGGATCTAGTGGGAGCCCTGTAATTTCGGTGCTTGTGGTTTTTAAAATTTCAGTTTAATTAATTTTTTTGTTCCAAAATCATTCGCGATATATCAAGGTAATAATGTGCACCATATGCCGGAATTTAAGCTGCAAATTTCACGTAATTTTAGTGTAGTTTTTCGTATTTATATTATTTAAATTATATTAATAATTTCGAATTTTGCATTTAAGTTATTTATTTCTAATTAATAATTTCATTTTTATGATTTATTTAATTCTTCTTATTAATGTGTTTCTGTTTAGCACGCCATTCGCGATTACCGCAGAAATTTCACATGCGGCGTAAACCCTGGTCGAAATATACATTCGTAGATGGTGTATAGCCCGTGGGCTATACAACGATGCAGCTCCGCGGCTTATACACGAACTTTTTTATGGTACTGCTCGATTTAGGGGTGCGGGCTATACACCCGAAAATACGGTAATAAAAATTTATAAAATGCCTAAAAACGCTACAGGTAAGTGATTGTTTGATTAATTAACGCTTTAATTGTAAAAATATTTTACCTGCAGATTATTTTTTGTCCCTGAAGTATCTGTCGCAGACACCTGGAGAATTTTCTGCTACTGGGGCCGATATTAATAGTAATTGCAATATTCTTACCAAATATATTTATGTATTAATCTAGCTTTTTTGGTTATTAAGACTGGCTAAACCTGAAATAAAACTTCCTTACTTTATGATTTTGATGTGAATTAGTAGGGTACCTTTTTGTGGAAAGCATTATTGAATAATTCAAGGAAAATGTATCTCATCTTTATTATGCATGTTTAATTATACATTATTTATTAATTACTTACCTTTAGTTTTAATGTTTTAATTCTTCTTAAAATTATCTTACTTTTAATCATTTTAGTTCACTACTTTACATAATTATTTTGATATTTTGCAAGCATTCATTATAATTTCAATTGCATTGTTGCATTCAAATTACTGTTTAAAAAATGTGAACAAAGCAAAGGCCTGAAATGTGCAAAATTTTAAAATCTGCACAACGTCTGGTCCCAAGCTGTGCAGATTTGAGGGAGTCTACTGTATATTTAAATAAGAGATCATAAACTAGAAACATTTTATTTCATAATGAAAGTATCATATTATTTAATTTTATATACACAAAAATAGAAGGTTATATTACAGTAGACTCCCTTAAATCCACACAGCTTGGGACCACAGGTCATGGGTATTTTAGAATTTTGCAGATTTCTGGCCTTTACACTTTTTAAACAGTAATTTGAATGTAATAATGCAATCTAAATTATAACGAATAAATACAATATAGTAAAATATTAAAATAATTAAGTAAAAAAAAACTAAAATGATAAGACGTAAAATCTCTCTATTCTAAAAAAAAGTAACTACCGCTGTCACCACCGCCGCCGCCGGTTTTGAATTTTTTGTGACCAGGGGTCTTTCTTTGTTAATATTAAAAAAAACTGTTGCATACGGGTCAATCCATGTGAAATCATCCAGAAAAAGTAAAAAATGTTGCTCAATATTTTTGATTTTTTTTATTCTTTACCACTTAATTTACTGTACTTTTAGGAGTCTAAAACAAGGATTAAAATTTTTTTAAACCTTTTGAATTTTTTTTGGCATCCATTTTTTGTCATGTCAGAAATGGTTTTTCATGAAAATAGTGCTTTACGGAAACCCTTATAACTTTTTTATTTCTAAACATATCAAAATGATTTAAAAACCATTATATTGAGTAAAGAATGAACTAAATTTTGATAATAGGTATTTTTATGATAATGATTAAAAAAATTGCATAAAATGAGATTAAATGTACCATTTTTACAGCGAAAAATTGAATTTTTGACATAAAAATTTTAATGGAAGAAAGAACTTCGGCACCTTTATATATTTTTTTCTGAATATATACCTTATTGAACTATTCTCAGAAGAAATATGAAACAGTTTGAGTTATTCCTTCGTTTACTATGATTAGTCAAACTTGGCATCTCAGCACCAAAATGCTAAGTTTGAAGTTCAATACCTAAAAAAGGACTGGATAAAATTTTATGAAAATTTAGCAGGATAACCTTCTTTTAGATGTAAATATGTGGCAAAAATATTATGAGTGATATTTATGTAGTTTTAGAAATATGGAACTTCGAAATTCGCTTAAAAATCACATTTATTTATACAATTTTTCACAAGAAGAACTCCTCTTAATGCATAATTTATTATTCTCATTACTTCAAATGTTGCTTTTTAAGGTACACATATTTTTCTTACGTAGAATACTTAATACTTAAATTTACTTTACACACATAGAAATAAATATCAGAGATATTTCATTGCAAAATGTCTCGGTAATGTTGTAGCTGTGTCCAGTGACTGGAGTTAGTTTCCGAAGCACGTTACTTAGTGATACCCAGATTGTATCATTTTTGGACAGTTGAAAAGATGTTTTCAGTCCATATGGGGTGAAAAAAAGTGAAGGAATAGGTCACTGTTTTCTTCACTTAGCTCAAGAATTTTTCCAACCCATCACTTTTTATCATAAATGCACGCAATATAATTGCAAAGCAATTCATTTACTTTGAATGATAGTGAGCTTTTCCAAATTTTTGAAATATTGTGATCATTATATTGTTCACATGTAGATGTTACAAAGCATCTGATATCACTTTCACTTAATGGTATAAATTGGTGACATGCACATGTTCCTGGAATCCGTTGATAGAATTGGAACCCAATTTTATAATTTTTTCTCATTTTCTTCGATTTCTTCTCTTGAAATATATAGATAAGTAACCCCAGAAATGTTCTGAGAACAACACTCAAACATATCTTTTGGTGTTAAAATTTGGTTTGTGTATGGTCGCTGTAAGGAAATTCTAGTTATCTCTCTCTCTGTCATTCCACCTATCTCATCACAGTCATTTTTTCCGTGGGAAGAGGCGAAGAAATTCCATTCTGATTTTATCCCAAAATCCTTGAAATTATGATACACATTCACAAAATTCTTCTTGTTTTTATACTGGCTGCTTGAACCATCAGTAAAATAAATATCTTTATCAATGACAGAAGGGACAATGTTTTTGATGTCGTCAATTAAGTGTTTCTGAAAAGTGTGAAAAGCAATTGCATCATGCACCAAATGATCGCTAATTATACATAGATTCCTGCAACAAACTTTTGTCTCATTTTTGTATACAAATGGGTGTATTGTAGCCTGTTGATTATTCCAGTGGTAACTCTGGATTGCATCTTGAATCATAAATGTGTAATTTTCAGCAAAATCTGCTGGAAAAATACATTTTTTTCAAGTTAATTTCTTTTAACTCCTGGAAGTACTGAGACTGTGTTTTATCAGTAAAATGGTGAGTTTTAAAAGCCAGTAACTTTTCTACTAAAGACCCTAAAAATTCGTCAGTTGCCTTTATCTGGGTTACAGTTTAAACTGTAACATATTATACACTGGCACATTAAAAATAAATAGGACAGGATATGAAAACTTGTTCTCAGTCATAGAATTTAATAGAAGTTTACAAGTAAAGACGTGATATTATTTGCAAATTTGTTCTTAATCATAAAATTAATACTTACTTTCAATTAATGCTAACTTAAAATTAAATGAAATATTAAATCTGTGAGCATAAATTAAGTTTTAATCTAATTACTTTTATGTAAAAAAGTTATTTATACTTATAAAAGAGGCATTTGAAGAAATGAGCAGAATATATTACGCATTATGAGTTCTTCATGGTGTGGAAATATATGTAAGCAAACGGATTTTCAAGCCAATTTCGAGGCTCCATATTTATAAAACCACATGCATATCACTCATAATATTTTTGCTACATGTTTACATCTATAAGAAGGTTATCCAGCTAAATTTTCATAAAATTTTATCTAGTCCTTTTTTAGGTATTGCACTTCAAACTTAGCGTTTTGGCGCTGAGATGCCAAGTTTGACTAATCATAGTAAAAGAAGGAATAACTCAAACTGTTTCATATTTCTTCTGAGAATAGTTCAATAAGGTATATATTCAGAAAAAAATATATAAAGGTGCCAAAGTTCTTTCTTCCATTAAAATTTTTATGTCAAAAATTCAATTTTTTGCTGTAAAAATGGTACATTTAATCTCATTTTATGCAATTTTTTTAATCATTATCATAAAAATACCTATTATCAAAATTTAGTTCATTCTCTACTCAATATAATGGTTTTTAAATCATTTTGATATGTTTAGAAATAAAAAAGTTATAAGGGTTTCCGTAAAGTAATATTTTCATGAAAAACCATTTCTGACATGACAAAAATGGCTGCCAAAAAAAATTTGAAAGGTTTAAAATTTTTTTAATCTTTGTTTTAGACTCTTAAAAGCACAGTAAATTAACTGGTAAAGAATAAAAAAAATCAAAAATATTGAGCAACATGGTCTGGATGATTTCACATGGATTGACCCATACAAAAATATGAAAATCGGTAGTATTATAGAAAAATGTTTGATAAACACGCTGATGCAGACAGTTTTCAAATCGAAGAATTATTTTAAGAGATATTTAATGCCAAAGTTGGACAAAACCATTCCATTAAAAAAGTTTTATAGGAGCAAAAACTGTACATAGGAATTTAATCATTTTTAGATCATTTTATGCGTCAGAATTTCCCGGTGTGCAGATTGCAGTTAGTTTTTTAATTTGAATAATTTTTCGAGGTTTTATTTCTATTTTAAATTCAGATTTTCAGTATTTCGAGAGATATTTTTTACAAATTTTAGAAAATTGTATTAATTTAAACCGTTGCCAACTGTATAAAAGCGCAAACAGTAATGTTTGCTTCAAATTAAAAATTTATTTTACACGTGACTATTATAAACAAAAAATATAAAAATCAGGAATTCATTGAAAATTACGTCATAAAAACTATAGTTACACGTGAATTTTAAATGAGAAAGAATATTGTAAAATAATAAATTCAGTAACATGCGTTAGAAGTCCTAAATAGGAGAATTTACGTCGTATTACACTTATTACGTAAAATGAACAAAAAATAATATTGCAAAACAGTTTTAATTTAAAAATTGCGCGAGACATTTACTTGACATTTTAAGATGATCATAATATTTCATTTCTAACAAAAGTATTTTGACGTGAATATTAAAAAGAGAAAGAAAAGTTTGGTAAAAATTACGTCAGATTATAATTGTCAGATTCAAATTATAATTCAATCTTCCGAAATCTTTTTAAAGGCGATCAAATTAACGTGCTGTTAGAGTCTGCGGTGTCTGAACGGGGGTTGACGAGCGTAGCTTGTAGGGGGCAGAGCCCCCTAGTAATTTAAAAAATGGCTAAATCATTAAAAGTAAAGGTCAAGTAAATAATAATGTATAATTAAATCTGCATAATAAAGATAAGATACATTTCCCTTGAATTATTGAATGAAACTTGCCTCATTAGGGTGGTCACAAGCAACATGGGGAAAAATTTTTTTAACGTTTTCTTCGGGGGGACCCTCCTAAAAGTTGCCAATTAGTTAGAAAATGAGATTGGCAAAGCTTCAGCTGAAATAAATAACATTAACCCGTGCCTCATCGAGGTTGAATTCTTGAAAATTTGCAATTTTTGGCAAAAGATTGTCGTTTTTCTTTCTTTACGTGAAAAATATTTGTCTTAGAAACCTGATTCTTGTTTTATTTCATAGAAATTGTTGTTGCCTTGAACTTTTACTCTGATGAAAACTTATATTTAATGAACATTTAGTATTTTTCAGGACATCTAGTGAACCATACCCTCAAACTCTGCATTTTTGAAATATAGGTAAAAAATGATAAATTAAAAATTTTATTACTTTTGATAATTTTTTTGTGTTATTTTTATTAATAGGTAAAAATAAGTGAACAATTTTTGTAACTTTAAAAATATTTCACGAATTATAATTGATTATTAGTTATCTACCTCTGTGTCTAGTAAGAAAGAGCTTCTCAATTTGTATTGCAGTTGAACCTCTGAATTTCTCTTTTTATTACAAGGCTGTTTTTGTTATCTGTTATGGTTATCTATTTTTAGAATTGACGAAACATTCCTTAAAACCCCTTCCCCTTCTTGATATGATGGCAGAAATGTAAGATTTTTTAAATTGGCCACATGTCTCATCAAATCATCGACAGTAAGCAGCCAAGTAATTGTCAAGTTTTATGTATTTTATTTTATAATATTCGCAAAATGAACTGAACGCCAGAGAAGCTGCTAGACTTAGAATACATCCACTAGCTAACCACAGACATCGACTCTGCAAATAACTGTTTCGTAAACAAAAAACTGAGCTCATCAAAAACAGATTTTAAAATTCCCGTTTAGAGAGAACTGTTGTTCACTGGGGTGGAAAACTGCTTCACCATTTTTTGAATAAAGGAAATGTAGAGTGGATAAAAGTTTTAATTAGTTGTGGGGATGAAGAACAGTTACTACGAGTTCCTCAATTTGAAAATAGTATCGGAATAATTCAGACGAAAGCTGTATTTTCAGCAGTTGAAGAGTGGGAGGAAGTTAGTAAAATCCAGGCAATATTTTTTGATACAACTGCAGTAAACACAGGTCGCCTCAGAGGAACCTGCATTTTTCTATAGCAATTGTTAAAGGAAAAGTCTTCTATATTCACCATGCCGCCACCATAATTTAGAAATTTTCCTAAAAGCTGTTCTTGATTTTAAAATGGGCATAATCACTGCCCCTCAGCCAAATATTTAAGAAAAAGCCAATTCTGATTGGGTGGTCTAAATTAAACCAGAGTAAGTATACAAATGCTATTGAAGATGAAATACTAGGTATAAATAGTTAATTCAGAAGAAATTTCAAATTTTCTTACAGGAACTTTTAAAAATTAACAGCTCAGGGACGATTATAAAGAGTTTATCCAACTTTGTTTAATTTTTATAGAACTCCTTCCTGCAAAAGACTTTTTTTCAGAGCACCTGGTGCTTTTAATCATGTCAGATGGATGGCGGCACAGGCCATTCATTCTCTCAAAATACATTGTTTCAGGGATCATCTATCAATAACAAATTTAGAAAAAGAAGGTATCAGAGATCTTTTCTTATTTTTAATCAATATTTATGTAAAAGCGTGCTTCAATCAGGGTTGCTGGCTTTTAGCCAGGCCAAAAAAAGCCGGCTTTTATTGGAAGAAGTCAGTTTTTATTTTTTAAAGTTGGTTTACAGTAAATTTGTTTTAAATTTGGATCAATTAATTTTTAATACATTTATAAATATTTTCTACTAAAAAAAATACTAGACTTCTATTAAATTTTATCAAATAAATAAGTCTTTATAACTTCTAGAAGACAACTGTGAACGCATTATCTCTGAAAAAGAAAAAAAAATATATAAACATTGAAAAGGATATATGTTAGGCTCCAAACTGGTGTTTTGAAATTCTATATTATATAGCTCCACATATACTACACATTTTAAAGATTATATTTAATTAAATCTGTTCTTAACTGCTCTGCTCAACAAGCGCAAAATGTTTTGACACATTTACAAATTCATTTTTTAACGGAAAGATGTAAAATTCGAAAGCCTGACCATGAAACATGAAAGCGATTTGGAATCGAACTGTGTTTTCCATTTTTTGATCCATTAATTACCTATGGAGCTATAAAAAGATTTTGATCACGTGACAAACACGTTTTTTCACCCTTTTCTGAGTGGTTTCTTCTTTCGTGTGGAAATTCAGTTCAAAACGCTCACTTTGACACTATTTTCTGAAAAATCTATTGCGTTTGCAAAAAAAAAAAAAAAAAAAAACCAGAAAAAACAGTGCAATTACATAGTTTCTGAACAACAACATCTGCTAGTTTCATGCATTTCTGAACAAAAATAAATTAAAACTTAGGTCAGAAAGTTGCCATTTTGGATTTAACAGCCTTAATGACAAAATATAACATATCAAAATGGAAACGAGAAATTAGAAAAGATGTTTTATTTGAGGAGAGTGGTACATAAGTGTATAAAAAAATAGAGCATTTAAACAAAAACAACAACAAAAAAAAAATTATCAAAATAAAATTTTGAAAAGCTTGTTGCTACGCATATTCATGCATATGCTTATTCATAATGTTTTTAATAGTGAGAAATGGTGGTGTTTATTAATATGACTATGTATAATTTTAAATGTTTGCTAGAAATAAAATAAGACTTGTATGAATGTATGACTTAAAATTAAGTAATAAAACATAACTAAGTAACCATTGTCCTCTTTAATTTTATAAAGCAGTAAAAATAAAAAAATTGGCAGTTGGTATGGCCCTTTTAAAATTTAGCAGACATATTTGCAATTCTGCATACAAATCACTAGCAAAATCATCTAAGTTTTATTCCAGTATTATGTCCTCATTATTGAGAAATTGGGTTACTTATTAAACTGTAAATCAATTAAATGCCATTAAAACTAATTAAAAACACTTTAAAATGTGTAGTTTATAATTACAATGCTTTATTGCATAAAAGCCAATTATGGCCAATTTTGGCCAAAAAAAGCTGGTTAAAACCAATAAAAGCCACCGGCCTGGCTTTTTTAAATTTTAGCCGGCTTTTTTGCAACCCTGGCTTCAATACTTCCACTGCCACTTTAGCCCCCAATTCAAGACCTGTAAATAATAAAATCACTTGTTCACTACAGAAAATTTGATAAATAGGTTACAGACAAAGCACTTGCTAAAATGACAAACCGCCTTTGGTATCTTAACTCGGATCAAGTTGCATTTTCATTTTTAGATAATACTTTGGTAAAAAAGTCAACATAAGCCACCTTATCTAAGCCATTACCACTTTAATTCTTTCCGGCTCAGTCTCCCATGTCGGGACCATCTAATTTTAATTCCAAACTTACAAACGGCACGAAGAATATTTTAATAAAATTTTGCTTTTACAATGACAGGTTAAAGTAATTTGTTTTTAATTTCTAAAAAAGTCGTTTGTAAATTCCAGGGTAGACAATCATTTCATCCTTTTACGAACAGAATTTTTCTGTGCCGGAAAGGGTTAACGTGACAGTTGTAAGGGAAAATAATTTATTTTCTTTATTATGCCTCCTTTCTTGTAACACAACTTTAATAATAAAATGCAATTGAGCATTATTTGCTCTCATTTCTATACTTCCTTTGCCCTCCCTTTTTTTTTAAATTCGATTTTTTCCTTTTCTTTGGAATTTTTTTTAATCAAACGCTTTATTGGACTTCACAAAATGAAAAAAAGAAAAACAAAAGGTGGAAAGCAGATGAAATGGAATGTTACAATTTTTTTTCGCTTTTTCCTAAAAAGTCAATTTTTAGGATCCAGGTGAAGTCTGGTCCTGAAAAATGTGCATATTTTTAAATCTATACATTTTTAGAAAAAATGGTGTGTGGTTCTTCAAAGCAAAACGTTTTTTTATAAAATGAGACCTGCATTATGTTTCTACGTTCAATTGTATTCATTTCATGAAGGAAAAACAGCATTTTTTTGCGAAAAATCACGTTTTTTTCAAACTTAAACCTCAATGAGGCACGGGTTAATATTATCAAATGAGCTGAAACTTAGCCAATCTCATTTTCTAGTCAGTTGGCAACTTTTTGGGGGGTTCCCCCGAAAAAATTCGAAAATTGATTTCTTGTGACCATCCTATTGCCTCATAATGGTACCCTATTAATTCACATCAAAATCATAAAGTAAGGAAGTTTTATTTCAGGTTTAACCAGTCTTAATAAACAAAAAATCTCTATTAACGCATAAAAAAATTTGGTAAAAAGATTGTGATTACCAAAGACATCAGCAATATCTTTATTTATTTATTTTTTTTTTTTTCAGAAATCAATAGTATTTTGTTCATGAAAAACTATGAGTTCAGTCATATAATAGAGAATTAATTGCATATTAAACTACAAACAGAATGATATAAAACTAAAAAAAATTCTTAAATTTTGCCCCTACATCTGAACTGAAAGTTTCATTTTTTACATCTGCGATGATGTGCGGATTTCAGGCATTTGCAGATTTTACAGTTGCAGATTTGAGGGAGTCTACTGTATTTAATGTCCCAAAATCTTTTTATATAATTCAGAATTTTAAAAAATGGATAGTTAGTTCCCCTTCTCCACATGAATTCAGCCAAGTATGATTCTAAGTGATGACAGACTATACCATGTTGTTTTTTGTTATGACATTTTGAAACACAATTTAATAAACTCAATCGAGATAATTCAAACCATGTTTCTTGCCGAATTTACTGCAACAAATACGAACATTGCATTTCCATCGATTGCTATCGCTTTATTCCATGTCCTTTCATACAAAATATCATTTCAACGTAAAATATCCTTTTATTGCACAAAAAAAAAAGTTGCAGTTTGTTCTTCCGATGTTGCGTAAGGTGGCTGACCAGGAAGGGTTTCCCTTTTGCTGAAATTTACATGCAAATTAGATGCCTAAGATGCATCTTTGGTTGCGAAAAAAGTTATTGAGAAAATGAGGCCCAAAATAACCAATAAGTATATAAGTATTTTGATAATAAAAGTTTTAGAGCATGAAAATTGCTTGCATTGTAATTTCCTTTATATATATATGATTATTATTTTTTGAATTGTGAGTGATTATTATGTTTTGAATCATGAATGATTATTATTTTTTTTTTAAATTATGAATGAATTATTATTATTTTTTGAATCATGAATGATTATTATTATTTTTTGAATTATGAATGAATGATTATTATTTTTTTTGTTGAACAAACATAAGATTTCTATGTTTATGTCTTCTAATTTATTATTAGTAGTAAAAGTATCAGAATTATTAAGAGTGTTATGGTTGTATCCTTTAACAAGATCTGAGAACAATATCATTGTGAAAACTGTTATATAAATTACTCATAAAGCAAAATCTATTCTGGTAGCTTTGAAGTTTTTTCATAATTTTTCAAAAACTATGGAATTTTTTTGAAACATTTTGCCACAGTGCCCCAGCATATATCTTTTCTTTAGTGTTCCTGTTAGGTCATTGTTTAACTCATAATCACACGCGCTGGGATACCCAGTCACATTTTTTCTTTATAAAAAAAAGGGTACATTTTTTTAGGACGCTTCTGACCTGCCTTGCATCTTTCAAGGTCGAGAAGGGGTGGGTGAAGCAATGTCTTTTCTTTGTTCGCTAGGAGGGGAGAAATATACCTCTTGGGATTAAATAATCCTGCGTGTCTAAAAATGTTTCATTTGGATGCATTCTTTTCTTATAGGATAACACACACTAAAATAATTTTAATGAAAGACTAACATAAAAGCTACTTGTATATATTGATGAAAGGGTATTAAATGTAATTACAGTGAAACCCCGATTTAACGTTATTCAAGTGACCATACAGAAATGACGCTAAATGCGAGAAAACGTTAAATCGGGGCAAGACGAAAACAAAACATTGAGCGTGAAAGAAAGACTAATTTAGGTAAGATACGTTTTATTTTTTGATTTACAATGATTTATACAAAATTTTTCTAAATTATGTTTTAAAGAATTGGGTTATTTTATTTTAAGTATTGTGTTTAGTAGCTACACACAAATCTAAACTTAGAGGATATTTTTTGTAAGCTTTTTTATCGGTCTTCACCATTTCAAAGGAATAATCTATATTTTACCAACATATTGTACCATCTAAAATTAATAAAACATTTCTAACGAATGCTATCAGTTCCGTTCTAGTACAAAAAGTATAATTGAATAAATTTAAAAAGTATTGGTACAGATGGAAGAAGGGGGGGGGGGGGGGCGAGGGTTTCGAATATTGCACCCACAATTGGCAAGAAAAACAAAAATAGAAGAGAATCTGAATTTTGAGCATATTGATAAAAAAAAAAAATATTTATTTTAATCTCAATTTTTTACTATTTTAGAAAAATTTCGTGGAGTTTTTACCGCTGAAAAAACATTCAATGCGGGAAATATTTCAAAATGCTAACGTTAAATCCGGGATTTTTTAACACTACAAATATAGGAAATTAATTGGGATTAGTGAAAAATGACGTTATATGTGGGAAATCGTTAAATACAGGTTACTGTAAATCAGGGTTTCACTGTAATATCAATTTTGTGAAATAATTTATCTTTTAAAACTTTAATAATTTATCTTTAATAATTTATCTTTTATTTATCTTGTAAAACAAATCGTTCGCATATTTTCTTAAAAAAAAAAAAAAACGTGGTTTTTACAGAAACTTTACCAAATCTGATAATAAATATGAAAAGCATAATTTTTTTCTCTAAAAGAAATAGTACTGATGCATTTTACAAAGAACTGTAGATTTGTTTTTAAAACGCATTTAGTCAAAAATATATGGGAGACAAAATGGGGTGAGATTTATCCATGCATGTAGTAACGTAAAGGAAAGGCGTGCATGTGCTGACGGGTTAAGGATGCAGTATTGTGCCCTTTTTATCTTAGGCAAAATACATCATGTATTATACCAAGAGATTGCCTGTAAAAAATCCACATATCACAGTATTTTTTTAAAATCTGTACGAATACCAGAAAGCTTTGCTAGGAAAAACATAAGAGATTATTATGCAATCATATTGTAATTCTTTCTCTGTTTATCATTCATTAAATCATTTGAAATTAATGTTACTTTATCATGTCTGAAATTTTTATATATTTGTTACATGATTACTGTACTATATAGTTGAAACTTGCATCATGTCTATTGTTCATAAAATTCTTAGGTTTTGCAGAACATCATTTGAGAACTGCTGGTAGTAGCCATAATCATTGGTGATTGTATTTTTTTCTTTTACTAGAATGGTGATTTTTTTTTGTCTTAATATACATTCTAAATTTACCTGAAATGATTACATATATATAAGAATTAGCTCATTAATAACGTTTTGGGATGATAAAACATAAATTCACAAACAAAATTTTCTCTATACAGTAAACTCCCGATTATCTGCATAATTGAGTGGCGTGACTGTCGCGGATAAGACAGTTTCGCAGATAATCCACAAAATTTTGAAAAAAGGGAATGAATCAACACAAATATGTACTTGGACAATTTATACACATAATAGGTAACATAAACATACATTTGAACTATTTGCACGCACTGTGGGTAACATAAACATACATTTGAACAATTTATATGCACTGTGGGTAACATAAACATACTTATTACTTGAGTGATAATAAAATTATTCACTACTTACAAACTTGTAGATTTACTTCTTCAAAAAATCAGTCAAAAGTTTTTTTTTTTTTGTATAGAAACACTTCTTCTTTATTTGGGATTGAAGTTCTTTTAGCACTATTTTATCACAAAGTTACGCGTCATCTCCTTCCTCTAGATACTCAATAAGGCCTTCAACGTGAGCTAAAGTTGCATCATGGCTCACCTTCTTTTGTACCTTACCGTCTTTCTCATCACTCTCTTCCAAATTCATACTTAACGCTTCTTCTACAATTTGTTCATCAGTTACATGCTTGAAACCTGGATTGTTAGTGTCACAATTAATCCATTCAATATTATCTTCATGGACAACCACTAGCAACAGATGTTGCTAAATTCGCTAAATCATGAACGGAAACTTCTTCCTTTTCAGATTCTACTAGAGATTTTTCTACACTTGGCAAAATCTTCCGCCAGGGCTTCACTAATGTTGATTTCTGAACCGATTCCTAAGCACTGTTTACATCGTAAATGCTATCGAGAATCGTGTAATCTTTGAGGAAGCTTTTAAGACCATCTCCCTCTTTTCTGCCAGTATCTTTTCTTTTTTTCTCCAATTATTTCAATCTGTATTTTTTCTTAATTGAAGCGATTGCGCCCTGGTCCATAAGCTGGATAAAAGCTGTGACATTGGGAGACAAAAATTTTGTAAAAATATTTCCATCTTCCGATTTCAATTGTTATTCTCCAGGGTGGGATGGGGCGTTGTCAATTAGCAATACAACTTTCTGGGGTAAATTTTGAGACACCATTTGCTCTGCTTTATGCACGTCACTGTTCCACATTTTTAAATGGAATTTCTGTTTAGCAAAAAGGGTCAAAAACTCATCTTACATCGCAGAAATAAGTTTCATCTCACGGTTAGGAAAGAAAAAAAAAAAAGAAAGAAATTTAGGTTCGTGGATAACCCGCAAAGCGGATAATCCATTCACGGATAATCAGGAGTTTACTGCATATATTTAAAATGGGAAAAAAAAAAAAAAAAAAATTATGAAAAATTGTCAGACTATCATAATGGGCCATTCTATCTGAAGTTAGATCAGGATTTTAGTTTTATTCTTGTCATGTTTGGTTAAAACTTGATTACTTTAATTTATCAGATCCTAAGCAGCAAGAAAAAAAGAGCTATTAAAGTTTTTCTAAATTTCAAACTGTCTACTTTCTAACATATTCGCAAAGTTATTCTCATTCTTAAATGTATGAAATTTGCATGTATTTATTCAGAAATTAAAAAATTTAATGCCATTTTCCATTTTTCGATAAAAATCAAGAGTATTTCAGAAGGTGCTGTCAAAGTTGGTGTTTTAAGCCTTTTTTCTGGATGCAACAGTCTAAGAAAAGTTGTCGGCAATAATTGACTATAATTCAAGATGTAATACATTTATCAAAAAAATGAAAACTATTCATCGATCCTCATACCTGCAAATTGCATGATTTTACTTATAAAAATAGCACCATGTATGTGTCAGAATGTTTCATTTCGTTGAACAGTAATTTTTTGTTGTTGAGAAATGTAAGAAATAATCTAAGCTTATTAATTTTACTATTAAATAAACTTCCATTAGAGTTTCTTCAAACTTTATATTGTAATTTTTAAATATTAATTACTGTATCATAGATGGTGAAACATATTTGTGTAGCATTCATTCAAGTCATTTAGTTTTACAATATATGTAAGGTCTTGCCTAAATTGCCTTTTTTTTTCTGTTGGCCATTTTCTATAAAGAACAACTGTAAAAACTAGGGATGCACCGAATATTCGGTATCTATTCGGTATTCAGCCATGTTGCTGAATATGCGGTTTGGCCGAATATCAAAATATTCGGTATGCCGAATGAATAGCAAATTATTCGGCATGCCGAATATTCGGTTTGGCCGAATATCGAAATATTCGACCGAACCGAATACTTAAAAAAAACTTTTAAAAATTATTTTTTAAAACCTTATACAACTTCTACATTTAACAGTCAACTTATAAAGATATTCAGAATAATTACAAACAGAATTATATTTAAATAAAAGAGAATGTTTTTACATTATTTATTTGCTGTTTGTTAAGTATTATTTAAGAAAATTAACCAATCATGAGGATTTTCATAGGAATTAATTATGTACAAATGCAAGTTCCTCAACATTGTCCAGTAAATAATCTGTTTCTTGCTAAGATTTTAAGAACAATGTTTACAACCTCTGAAAATGATTGCCCACTCCAGACACTGATCTAGGATGCATTTAAAAACTTACTTGCTTGATCAAAGGGAGTAGAACAGTTATTCTTGCTAAGTTGTCACCATATAAAATTTGAATTGATTGTATTATTTATTAACTTTTACTTTAGTCTCTTCCTGACAAGCAAATTACAAGTACCTGCACAATTTTTTCACAATTTCTCTTTGATTTTAAAATGTTTGTTTTAGAAATTAAGAAAATTTTATTCATTTGTTTTAATTTTCAGAAGAAGCCATGAAATTTAAAATTTTATTAATTAAAATTTTTTTTATAACTATCCTGTTCTTAAATAACTCAAAGCAGATTTTTTTCAGCATAAAGTCTGCTTGAAAAAAGCTCTTGTTTATTAGAATAAAAGTTTCTGTTTTAAATATTATGTAAAATTGTTTTAAAATTTAATATTTTAATGCCTTTAAACTTTGAAATATAAAAGTATTCAACAAGCCGAATATTCGGTATTCGGACGAATAGTCACTATTCGGTTAGCCGAATATTTGGTATTCGGTTCACCTGTTGGCCGAATATTCGGTATTCGGCCAAAATCACTATTTGGTGCATCCCTAGTAAAAACTAAACAGTGAGATTTAATGGCAAAAATGCATACAGGACCATCGCTAAGACTTTTTATTGCAGGGGGGGGGGGGGGGGGGACCTTAAATTGCCAAGTCAAATTTCAGTATTTACTAACTAATTTTATAATTTTGCAAAGTTACCACGATTAGAAAATGTACTATAGTTCTTTGTAAAAAGTTTAATAATATTCCCAATTAGATTTGTAACTTTTGGCGTCTATCAGAAATTGAAAGTGTATTATACTTTTTATTAAAATTTTAAACAAATTTGCCAAGGGTCATTTGCATTGTTAAATGTATAAGCAGATATAACATATACAAAAATCATAAGTAACAGACATAAAGTATATAAAATATGCATATAAATTAAATAAAGCTTTGAAATTCTTAGCCAAAATTTGTTGAACCGCATCTCTTTTTTAATAAATATTTGCTTATTGCAGTTTTTAACATTAAATCACCATTTTTATCTGTTTGCAGATAAAGTCTCATATTATGCTTATGCTTATTAATGCACATTTTTTTTTTTTTTTTTTTTTAATAGCAGAATTACATAATCTTAAACAGTTTATTGCCTAAAGTTCTGTAAATACAAAATTCCAGATCTTTCTTCTTTTTTTTTTTTTTTTTTTTTCTAAATGTGAGAGAAATATAGCATTTAACTTATGTCTTATATTAGAAAAATGAAACTGGCTTATCCACAAAATAAATAAAAATGGAATACAGTAGAATCCCTCAAATCTACACAGCTTGGGACAAGAGGTTGTGTAGATTTTAGAATTTTGTGAATTTCTGGTCATTGCTTTGTTTACATTTTTTAAACAGTAATTTGAATGTAATAATGGACTCAAAATTATAACGAATATTTACAATATAGTAAAATATTAAAACAATCATGTAATAAAGTAAAATGATAAAAATTAAGATAATTTTAAAAATCATGAAACGTAAAGATCAAGTAAATAGTTAATAATCAGCAATATCGTGAATTTTTTCAGAAATAAATTTATACTTTTTTCATGGAAAAGCACAAGTAACAAGAATTACATATAAAAATGCATATGGAATGATGTAAAAATGAAAAAGTCTCTAATTTTTTCTGTACATCTGAAGTGAAGGTTTCATTGTTTACATCTGCGATGATGTGTGGATTTTAGGCGTTTGCAGATTTTAGAGTTGTGGATTTGAGAGAGTCTACATATACTGTGTGCTAGTGCTACATTAGAAGTTAAACATGACATCACACTTTTGTATTATTGGTATTAAATCACATAGTTTGGTGGGTTTTTTTTTTTAATAGAAAGTGGTCAACAGGAAAATAAACAAGTACCATATATAATTTAATTCAAGTGTATATAATCATTTTATAATTATGGATACATCTATAATTATTAAATATGTATAAAACGTATTGTTATATTTTTGAATGCCTTGTTTATAGACTGTGTAAATAGACAGATGTAAAAATAAACTTCATTTTATCCAATACAAAGTTTTTATGTTTCATGTAGAATTATTGAAACAGACATAAATTATTAATATATGATAAGTAATTTCTAAAATTGTTTGGAATCTTTTACATTTGATTTTTTTAAAAAATGACAAAACAATTTTTATGAGTTTTTTCCAAATAACATTTTTCCAATGCTTTTAACATTCAAATTTACTTATAATTTTAAATCATTTGTGTTTTTTTTTTTATTAACAACTTAATATTCACTCTATATTTCTTTAAGTTCACTTAACTCTTAGAAATATCATATATAATACAGCCACCTCTCATTTATACGTGATTTTTGTAAGGTCTCATCATGAGGAATAGGAAAATAATACTATAGATCTCTCACTTATAAGCACCACTTTGAATTGTCTTTCTCAGTTGTACACGGAAATAACAGACTATTTTTAGACTTTTTGAAGGAATTTGATAAAAGAAGGATAAAACAAAAGAAAAGTTCTGCTATTTATGGATCAGTGTCCCGCCCATTCTTCAGATCTCCCATTGCTGACACATACACAAGTTCTATGTTTTCCTGCAAATAGTTAGCAGACCCCAGCCATTAGATCTATTTATAATAAGGTCAGTTAAAGCACAGTATAGGAAAGATTTGGCATGAAGAATGTTTATATCCCAGTGCAGAAAAAGGAATTCAAGAAAATTTGGTTTCTGGACACTATGCATAAAGCGGCAATGGTGTCACGAAATGAACGACTAGTAGAAACTGGAAAATTAAAACAGTGATGGTTTCGGACGGGACATCAAAAATTGAACGAATTGCCGTAGGAATAAAAGGGTTATATAAAATTAAAGGGAATAACAAATGCTGAATAATGGGAACGATGAAACAAATATTAAAGGGAAATTACAAAAAAGGCTAAAGTTGTTTAAAAATGGGAGATATCGCCACGTGCAAATGCTGGATCGCAATTGCAACAAAAATGGCACGTTCACAACGTTACAGGCTCATTTTTCTAAAAATAAGTCAATTGGAAATATCATTCTGGACAACTTGTTTCCCGATAAATGGTTCCATTCTGTATATCATGTATATGTAAGTTTTACATTGTATGTGCGCCTATGTCGTATAACTATAGCATATAGGTCATACAATTTGGCGTTACATCTTGGTTGCTTATCAATTCGTCCTTAGGTGCCACTATAACAAGTAGGCCTGGGCTTTAAATCGATTTAACTCTTAAATCGATTTAAAGCTTACATCGGAAATCAGATTTAACCATTGGTCTTAAATCGATTTAAGCTAAAATCGCGATCCATTATCTTAAATTGCGATTTAGCCATTATCTTAAATCGCGATTTAGCCCTTGTCTTAAATCACGATTTAGCCATTGGCTTTAAATCGATTTAAAACAAAATTCTGATTCAGAGCTAACATCGGAAAAACGATTTATCTACTTTGATGTATCTACACTTACATGGCAAGCTGGTGTTAAATCGATTTAGTAGGATCCGATTTAAGCAAATATCGCAAGCCTCAATGCTTTCCGATTTAAGAAAAATAAGGCAAGCTGGTGTAAAATCGATTTAGGAGGATCCGATTTAAGCAAACATCGCAAGCCTCCATGCTTTCCGATTTAAGAAAAGGCAACCTGGTGTTAAATCGATTTAGCAGGATCCAATTTAAAAAAACATCGAGCCTCAATCCTCTCTGATTTAAGAAAAAGGTGGTTTAAGAAAACTATGATTTAAGTAAAAATTTATATTTATTTATTTATTTTGTAAACAAGATTCAGAGTTTATGAGATTGGAATGTTTATTTATTAGAAATTAAAAACTTATATAGTGGAAAGTTGAAAGGAAAAAGTAATGTTTAAATCTTAAAATCCAAATTCATCGAATTTCAATTTATATGCTAATGCAATCTTTTGATGAAAAATTAAGTTTTCACATATTTGAGTAATATTGCAATATGTATTTTTTTTATTTTCCAATATTCTGTAATTAATTAAAATGTTTTAAAGTAGAATACTTCATTGTTTCAAAAGTTGTTTTCCTGAAATTCATTCAGCATTTATATGATTAAAAAAAATAATAATAAAGTTTTATATTTAAAATCCAAACTCATCGACATGCAGTTTATACTTTTATGCATTTTTATTATGAAAAATTCATTTTTCACATGTTTTAGTACTATTTTAACATTTATTTTTTTATTTTCTATTATTTTGTAATTAATGAAATTATTTTAAAGTATAGTCATGCATTGTTTTGTGTATCACTATTTGGCTGTGATCCACATGAAATATTTTTCTTTTACTAATATTTTTTCCCTGAAATTGATTGAGTATTTATGGTTGGGAAAAAAGAATAAAGTTTCACATTTAAAATCCAAATTCATCGAATCTCAGTTTTTATGTTTATGCATTCTTTTAATGAAACATTCATTTTTCACATGTTTGGGTAATATTTTAATACATATTCTTTATTTTCTATTATTCTGTAATTAAAATATTTTAAAATAGTCATGCATCAGGTTTGACATCCGATTTAAACGCCAGCCATGCGGATTGAGTATCTTGCTGAAATTGATTCACTATTTACATCCAAATTCATCCATTTTTAGTTTATATTTTTATGCATTACTTTTATGAAAAATTAATTTTCATATGTTTGGGTATTATGGGAATATTTTAGTTTTAATTTATTATTATTTTGTAATTAATTAAAAAGACTTTAATAAAGTTCTGTAATGAGTCAAATAACTTTATTTTTACAGCAGAATGAGGGAGGGGTGGAGGAGGCATTCATTAGATTTTTCTGCAGATCTGCGATTTTCTGTTTTTTCGATATTTTGTTATCATTAAAAAGAGATTATTTTAAGATTATATTTTATTACTAATCTTAAAGGATGGCAACGGCCGCGAAAAGAAATCAGCAATTTCAGTAATGTGCTCCAACTTTCAATCCTTCTCCATCCACTATATAAATGTCAGCATTTATGTTAAACAAATCTTATTATAATCTAAAAGTTAAAAAGATGTAAAATTGCACCTTATTTCTCATACCTCCCACCTCCTTTATTTTATTTATTATTATTTTTTTTTTTTTTACTACTTCTCTCATCATGATAAATGAATAGTTATATTCATCATTGAATTCTTTTAATATGCTTCTGTTTTACCTCAATAACTTTTTAAATCTGTGTTTGTAAAAAAAAAAAAAAAAAAAAAAAAAAAGTGTGTGTGTAGGTTGTTAGCAATGAAGTGCTATTTGGGTGGGCTAGGGGAAGTCCCCCCCCTTAAGGAATTTAGATTGTAGCAGGCATAACAAGTCAGACAAAAAAAAAAAAAAAAATCATTTTCTTTTATATTACTTCTTAATGAATGAGTTTATAGAATGTATTAAAATAGGTCACTAATTTTTAAAATGAAAACTAGTGTTTTGGGAAATTCAAAGTTTTTTTGTGTGTAAAATATACCTCTTTTCAAAGTTATTTGAAAAATTAAAAGCTAAGTATACTAAATAATACAGGAAGGGGGGGGGGGGGGGCACATAAAGACCGTATTTTGTTATTAAAAATTAAAAAATAGGCTTCCAGATTCTAAAATGTAAAATCGGTGTTAAATCGCGATTTAGCACTAAATCGCGATGTTAGATGGATGATAAATCGATTTAAGAAATTTCTACATCGCCCAGTCCTAATAACAAGGAAGTACCCAGTTTTTTAATCACGTATTTTAACCATATTTAAAGCTTTGCACAGTTGCTTATAAATAAAAAAAAAAATAAATTTTTGAAATGCAGCAGAAGCACTCATGATGAGATGTGTGAAAGATGTCGATTAATCGAGTATGTGTGAGTCAGATAATCAATTGTATTATACAATAGTGTGGATAATCGGGAGTCTTATTGTAATAATCGTCAAATAAGTTCAAGTTAGCCTGATTTTTAGAAATGCAATCAACAGCAATGCACATCTAGTATCAATGCAAAAACCTTTGACGGGTTAAAAGTTTCTGACACAGCACTTAATCTTATGCTCTAAGAATTTTAAATATGGAACTTAAAAATACTGATATCAAATTTTGAGTGACGTTATGCTATTTCTTAAAAAATATATATTTGTATTTATTTCATCATTTTATTTTTATTTATAATCGCATATGCAAAAGTTATGTTCAACATGTAAAGCTGCATAAAATTTTATTCGCTGTTGCTTTATCATTTACATCTCTCATAAATTCAAAATATGAGTTTTAAAAGATATGATATAAAATTTAAGTGACGCCTTGATGTGACCTTAAAAGGTTTGTTTTAAAATTCAATTTAAATTATTTTTGACTTGGTTAAAATATATTTTTACATCTACACAATACTTTTAATTTTCCAATTCACTGTTAAATATATCACTTTCATTGAATCTATACTATGCATTGAAATGTATTTATTTCAATAAATTGATTTATCTTTTGTGTCACGCTATTCAAAATTGTGAGTAAGATTTATGTAAATGGTTTATTTGCGTCAAACTATCCTTTTTCATACATTTCACGTAGTTTTGAATACAATGATGCAAAGAAACCATTTACATAAATCTTACTCACAATTTTGAATAGCGTAACACAAAAGATAAATCAATTTATTGAAATAAATACATTTCAATGCATAGTATAAATTCAATGAAAGTGATATATATTTAACAGTGAATTGGGAAATTAAAAGTATTGTGTAGATGTAAAAATATATTTTAACCAAGTCAAAAATAATTTAAATTGAATTTTAAAACAAACCTTTTAAGGTCACATCAAGGCATCACTTAAATTTTATATCATATCTTTTAAAACTCATATTTTGAATTTATGAGAGATGTAAATGATAAAGCAACAGCGAATAAAATTTTATGCAGCTTTGCATGTTGAACATAACTTTTGCATATGCGATTATAAATAAAACAAAAATAAAATGATGAAATAAATACAAATATATTTTTTAAGAAATAGCATAACGTCACTCAAAATTTGATATCAGTATTTTTAAGTTCCATATTTAAAATTCTTAGAGCATAAGATAAAGTGCTGCGTCAGAAACTTTTAACCCGTCAAGGGTTTTTGCATTGATATCATTACTTTTTTGAGGTTAGTGATAAAATGATTAAAAAAAAGATACTTATGGGATTTAATGCAGATTTAATTTTTACTATTTTATTACAATTTTCCTTATAGCAGTTTGTATATAAAAATAAGTGGGTAAGTATGATCGCAGATCGCACAGAGGGTTTCATTTGATATTCCTTTAAAAACACTTTATCCTTAAATTAATAAATCCAAAATGTTAATTTATAATTATTAAATCCTTACATAGATGGTGTACCAATAGCTCCAATTTTCATGGGGCAGGGAACACACTCTTCTAAACAAACCACCTTCCGGATGAAATCATCAAAAATCAAGTTGAATAAGCCAAACCCGTTGTGTTGTTTGACAAACAGCAGTCTCATGTCCCTTCCTTCCCCCCTTTTTCAAAATTTTTTTGAACCAGTATCTAAGAATGGAATCGAAATAATTTTTTCTCTTCAGAAATTACGAAAAAAATAGTATGCAGTACTCATAAATTTACTTTAATGCTATATAGGGTGATTATTAAGTTAATTATAACGTTTGGAATCTGTTGCATTGATGTCCGAAAGGTAGTTTCTGAGTTATAGAAGCTGGACCCATAAGGCGCCATAGCGGGCGAAGCCCGCTAGTGTCTATCATAATAATATCTGCCATGTGGACTAATTGCGATATTTAATCAAAATAGACGAGGTACTAACAGTCCCAATTAGCTCGGATAATTGAGGCTGCACTGTATAATTAAAAAATCAATGGCGATCTTACTGTAAACGGGTTTCCCTTTTACTGAGGGATTTCAAGGCCGAATCAGCTGCTGTTAGTTACTGTTTCTGTGCTTGATTAAATAAGATTAGTTAAACATTTGAAAATTACCAAATATAAAAGGAACTAAGTCAACAGAGTCTTTGCTTTATGGTATTTTTTTAACAATGCTATAAGAAAATGATTTTAAATATAAAGTTTTAAATCTGACATAATTTTCACCAAATTTTCCTTTCTCTTTGTAACATTCAACTGAAAATATTTTTATTATTAGAAAGATAATATTATTTGCGCTACCTTAAAATTGGCAACTATAGTTAAAAATATCATCTCGAAATTTGAAATAAATCTCTCATATAAATATATTTTTAAATTTAAACTGTTTTGCAATATTATTATTTGGCCACTTTGGCCAATATGACGTAATTTCCTCCATTTACGACTTTTAATGCATATCAATGAATTAATTATTTAAAATTTTTCTTTTTCTTTTAATATTCACGTGTAAATATAATTTTTATGACATAATTTTCAATGTTTTCCTGCTTTTAATGCGTAATCATTTAATTCTAATTTGAAAATAATTGATTATTTTATAATTTTCTTTCATTTTAAATAAGCATGTCTAAAAACAATTTTTATGACGTAATGTTTAACATTTTCCTGCTTTTAACACGTTATCATTTAATTCTAATTTAAAAGGATTTTTTCTGTTTATGATAGTCACGTGTGAATAAATTTTTAATTTAAAGGATATATTATTCTTTGTGCTGTTTTAACAATTGGCAACAATTTAAAATAACCTTTTCTAAAATATGTAAAAAATATCTCTGGAAATTCTAAAAATTTTAATTTAAAATTGAAATAAACCGTCAAAAAATTAGGCAAGTTAAAAATAATAAACGCACTCTGCAAACCTCGAGTTTCTATTGAATGATTAAATTGAATGAAAATGATTAAATACCCATGTATAGTTTTTTTCCTATAAAACTTTTTTAATGAAACAATTTTATCCAGATTTAACATTAAATATCTCTTAAAATAATTCTTCGATTTAAAAACTGTCTACTTCAACATGTTTATCAAACATTTCTCTATAATACTACCCATTTTAATATTTTTGTATGCAGTAATTTTCTTAATATTTGCGAGATAGACCTCCAGTCACAAAAGATTCTTTCAAATCGGCGATGACAGCATTAGTTATTTTTTTTTCGAATAAGAGACAAAATGTAGTACGCAATTGCGTCAAAAGATGGCGACACCAGAATTCTGATATGATCATTATGTAAACTGTAAATATTGCAAGGCTAAATGAAAACAATTGTCTCGTGGTTATCAAAACTTTATTGTTATATATAAATAAAACATTTCAACTAAATTATTTATTATAAAAGAATTATTACATCACAATAGTTTTTATGCTAGGAAAATAATAATAAAAATATTATGGATGTCAGTGATTATATATTGATTGAGCATCATAATATTAAAAAATTATATTATAAAAAAGAGAGCTGAAATGAATTATTTTTTTTACGTTTCTGATCGTGCAATTTATATTCAAATAATAATTATTAATGTATATTTTTTGTAAAGTGATTGAAATTAAATATATTTATAAAATTTATGGTAATATTTTTATTGTTGAAAAATTGCCAAGAAATAATCATCATCAAATTGGCGTCATTATAATTGTAATTTTATTTAACTTAATAACAATTAAAAAATTACAATGGAACTGAGAATAATGGTCAACTAACAGACTTAAAAAAAAAAACAGATTTACATGCGAAAACAAGTACCAGCGAGTATCGAACTGCCTATCATAAGATTAGTAGACGATGGCTCTTAACCACTCAGCCAGTGGGAGGACAAATTTTTCTCCCCAAAAGTGGTTAAAAAGAAAGCATGTGTATGAATACAGTGTCATGCATTTCCAGTGAAATTTCCATAGGATGGTGAAGAAATATAGTCCGATTTTTCATGCACATTATAAAACGAACAAGAGTCTTGCTGGAAACAAGTAAATTGTTATTTGCTGATTTCATCTGAAACATATTTATTTGATTTTTAAAAAATCGCCCGTGTCATTTTCGAGAGAAAAAAAAATCGAATTATTTAATGAACGAGAGTTTTCGCAAAAATAACCAATATGTTATTCCCTTCATATAAAACAAATTCATATTATATATCAATTTAAAGAAAATCACCCGAACCATTCTCGAGATTTTGAAATTAGGAACTTCTTTCATACCGTACCATCACTTTCGCTTTAAAAATGGCTATTTGGATTTCAAAATATACTGCATGTAGAAATGTAAAAATTTCAGTATACGATTAGACTGCTGATGTAAGACTGTTCTAAAAAAATCAGAACAATAGGATCTGTATCTGCTGAGTTATTAAAAGGCGGCTTTTCGCGTTTTCTTTTATGTCGAGTTAGCCGTATATATGAGTTCTGCCTTCTACGATACGATTTTAGGCTTAAGGCTGTGTCACTCCATGATAAATTAAAATGTCTTTTAGTAACTGAATAAATTAGAGTTATTATCAGTAATAACTTGAAAATTCTCACAATGCTTGAAGATCTGTAATTGATTAACCTTTAACTGATGTGACTAAAATTTGTCACACAACTGATGTGATCCGGTCTCTCAGACCCCTCGAATAAAATGAATAAAAAAAATAACTCAAATGGTTGAATTTACTTAAATTTTGTTCTAACAATATCGTTATACTTCTCTTAGGAGCATGTGAATTAAATTGCATGAAAAAAGTATTTTATTCATATTATGTAACTTCAGTACAGAAAAGTAAAAAGCTGTAAAAGTGTTTACAGATGGGAGTCGCGGGGTCTGGGAGACCGCGTGACATCAGTTAAAGGTTAAGATGCTTTTAAGAATCCCAGTCGAAAATTCTATGTAGTTGAATTTTAAGTAATAAACTGACTGAAAATAATATTTTTTGAGATGGAAATTGAACAATAAGGATAATATGTTCCTTCCATGAATTCTTAATGTGATTAAATTAGTACATAGTAAGAAACATCAAACATTTTAAAGATAAAGACCAGTCATGTTCTATAAACTAAGATTGGTCATATTTTTATTTTATGCAGTATTTACTGATAAAAAGTAACTGTTCTTTTAATACACAAAACAGCATTATGAAGCACCAAAAAATTCATCAAATATTGCATATCCAGTTTGATTGCATTCAGCTTGCCATTATCAGTAAACTCTGTCTAAGATTTTAAGGTCCTGCAGAACACTTTTCTATACAGTAAATTCTATCTAAGGCAGAATACTGTGTACCATTGAAAGTTTTCTCAGTACCGTTCAATTTTGCTTTAAACAGGGTTTACAGACTTGCTATTAGCCTAGTACCATGCCGTATTAACTAGAAATGCATTGAATATTCGGTATTCAGCCATACTATCAAATTCAGTTAGGATGAATATCAAAATATTTGGTCTGCTGAATATTCATTTTACCGAATACTTAAAGAAAATGTTTTACAAAATATTTTTTAAAATCTTAGCTAACTTCTATTTTTATCTGTCACTAAATAAAGATATTCAGAATAGTTAATATGTGATTTATCACATATTAACTAAGCATAGAATCAACAGAATGAAAAATGTCCAAGCTGGGAATGGAACCCGGAACCCTTAGAATAGTGCTTCAAGTGCTCTACCATTTAAACTACGAGGATGATACCCTGCTTAGCATCTGTCAGTCACATACGTTGGTTGGACTGCAACTACAGCACAATATGGAATAGTCTTCATGAGCACACAATCCAGTGGCAAATCAAGAGAGACAAATAAACCCAGGATTGGTGAACACATGTATAATTTTAATTAATTTTCAGCAGTGAAATTACGCTCGAAATTATTGAATATTTAATATGTGATTTATCACATTGCTAACTAAGCGTAGAACCAATAAAGGGGAAAATGCCCCAACCCGGAACCCTTGAGATAGCCCTTCAAGTGCTCTACCATTTAAGCTACGAGGACGATACCCAGCTTAGTATCTCTGTCACATATGTTGGTAAGGCTGCAACTACAGCACAAGATGGAATAGTCTTCACGAGCACACAATCCTGCGGCGAACATGAGACACAAATAAACTCAACATCGGTGAACACACATATAATCTTAATTAATTTTCAGCAGTGAAATCATGTTTGAAATTACTGAATATTTAATATGTGCTTTGTCACATTGCTAACTAAGCATAGAACCAACAGAATGAAAAATGTCCAAGTGGGAATTGAACCCGGAACCCTTGGAATGTAAGTGAGAGAATTTAAGCTGGGTATTGTCCTCGTAGTTTAAATGGTAGAGCACTTGGAGCACTATTCCAAAGGTTCCGGGTTCTAAACTGTTTGAATTTTTTCATATATGATAAGCTTCCAAAAGATTTAACAATTTGGGCAGCATGTACAACTTTTCAAAGATATGGCTCCAATTCTTCTAATTCATTTCTTCCCCCCCCCCCCCTTTCTCCTCTTTGTTTAAACTTTCCCGGAGTAGCTGGGCAATTATGATTGGTTTCCTCGTATGCGCGAGAGATCGACTCCAAGATGGTTATTTCTCATCTGTGTATCGCTATTTCGCCATTGGCAGCGAGCTGTGAGGTGAGCCTCTCTCTCTTTCCCCCCTTTTAATCAACATTTTAAATTTTATTTTAAGCACTGATGATGAAGCCTTAAAGGCTTTGAATGCGGTTTCTACATACTTTTATCTGTGCTTTTTAACGTTTGTTTTTCTTTCTTAATATATTGACACAAAGTACAATCCTTCCCCCTCTTCAGGGTCGGACTGGGTCAGTGTAAAGGGCGCAGACCTTGGATTTTCAGAGGGCGCAAAAATTTTAACGAACTCAAGTCAATTTTACTTGTGTGTGTTGTATCTGGCTTGACAAGGATTAACACACTCGCATAGCACCAAGTAAATGATAATGGCTTAAATTATATCTTTAACTCTAGATAAATGACTTCGTTATATTCTCCGTGCATGTTTAAAGTTCCATCAATCCTACACAATACTACGCAATTTTTTAGAACACATCACATAACATCTAAAAGCTCCAGCAAGTTGAACACAGTAGTAGATTACTGATATCAAGACTAGAGCTTTCTTAATTTCTTCTATCGACAGACACCTTGCAGAAAAAAAAAATGATCGCCCCTACCAATTTTCCTGAAAATCACTGTATAAAAAAGACATAGGATTCCAATTGATTATGAATAATATTTACTATTAAAGGATTTTCATAAATTTTGCGTTGGAGGCTGTCTACATATTAAAAAATACACGAACGTTTATTTTTCAAATGGATTTTTCAAATGTTCATTTTTCAACATCCACTTTTGACACCCTGTTTGAGTTCCTTGCTAGCCAGGAAAGCGATATGGCTTATATGCTTTTCTTAAATCTTAATACTGTTATAAAACAAAATGTGTCAGGGATTTATCCTTAAATTTCGGAAAATAAATTGAAGATCTTACAAGAAAAAGTACCAAAAACTCTCAATTAGTCCCCAGTAAAATTTTACAGGAGTAATAATTTTATTAAAAACTTACTTTACGTTAAACAAAATTCTACAAAATATTTCTGGTAAGTTTCTACGATTTTTTTTGGTTCCTTTGATAACGGAATACGGTCCCCTTAAATTATGGAAAGGAAAAATTCTCTATATCTCGAAAACTAATTATTCAAATGAGCTGTACGCACAATGCTTTTAACAGTTGGGGTTTGTTCATAATATACATATATATATTTAATATGACTTTGTTAATTTTCTAATTAAGAAAAGTTTTTGAATTGAAAAAAAGTCTGGAATAAGTTTGGGTGTATTCACTATATCACTAATGAATTAATAAAATATCAATCAGATAGTTTTTATGAAGTTAAAAATTAAGTTTCTGAAATGGATTTATCTTTAACAACCTCAAATTCAAACCCTATCAAGATTTAAGATAATGTATGTAAACTATGCCTTTTTCCGGGCTGTCTCGATCCAAGAAAATCAAATAAGGTGTCAAAAATGGGTGTTATTGCTTGAAAATTAAAAGTTGGTACAATCCTTAATAAGTATACGACTTCAGAAACATAATTTATACATAATAATAAATAGTAGATATTATTTTCAGTCGATTGGTACCTACATATATTTTTACGATTATTTTTAGCAGAATTTGTAAGTTGTAAACCACATTTTTACCCACTCTCACCATTGATGCACTAAGGATCTTTAGAAAAGCTAACGCGATTTTTTGCACCAAGCGCCAAATAGAGTTGCTGCGGTGTTGCTAAGGTCTTCAACCTATTTTTTTAATATATTTCTTTAAAGTAATATGAATTAGCTATCAAGCCAGTTTAAAATGTCATAAATTCAATTTCTGTTACAATCTGAGAGAAATTACTTTTTATTATCTACCGTTTTATTAATGTTAATATTATTAACCAAGTAACATTTTTAAATGTGGTATCTGCAGATATATCCTTCAACACACACAAGAAACATTGAGTATGCAAACTTCGTTTAAAAAATATTTATGTTTAGAACAAAAATGTACTTTCCGTTTGGAAATAGAAATTTTGAAAACTAAATCTCAGGTTTCTTTTGTTCTTTTATAAAAGTACCACATATTATAGGGCATTGGAATGCTGAAATATAAGGCTATTTGAATGTGAAAATAATACTTGCTTGTGGAAATAATTGGTATTTTTTATTCTTAAAAAATTACTGTTATGCGTCCATAAAGAGCTGAATTGATATCACGTTGTGAAAAGGTTTCAACAGAAAAAGTGCACCCTAAAAAATTTCTTTGTTAGTCTAAAATCGCTAAAACAATTTAGTAATTTTACTATTCTCAGCACACTGTTCCCATGATTTGCAAAACTTTTATCATTGTTACAGATCAAGGGTTTCCCCAGGGATTGTATTCATGCAGGATACATAGCCAGTATTTTATAACCGACTTCAAAAAAAGGAGGAGGTTCTCATTTCGATGCATATATATATATTTATGTATTTTCACTGATTACTCCTAAACTATGCGCGAGATTACTATCCGAAAATGATGGCAGATTTTGTGAATGAGAAACCGCTGTCCGCGAGATCCCACAGCTTGCAGGATTGCAATCCAAAAGTATCATCAACTTTGTATTCCCCGAAAAGAAAGATCATGTTTTCCAATCAAAAACAAAATCCATACAAAAAGTTTTTTGCCTTCTGATAGTATCTCTTTTTTATCTGTCAAGTTGCTTTCAAAAAGCATGATTATATGTGCATTCAGGGGCGGCTATAAGGAAAGGGGGCGCAGAGTACTCAAAGAAAAGGACTGAAAATTTGCAAAATACTGGTTAAAATCTAAAAGATATCATTTAAAGAAGCAATTAAAAAAAATCGTCCAGGGCGCAATGGCTACTAAAGCACTCGTTGGGTGCATATTTTCTCTTTCAATCGCATGCAAAGATGTCCGTTTTGGTTTCCGTCCTGAAATTGCTACGATATATCTTTATTTGTGATAATAAAGAAATACCTCTCTTGTGCTATCAATTACTTGACAATTATCCCTAAACGAATTCTCGAAATTTAGTACACTAATCAGAATGTATGTGTACAACAAGTGAAAATATATTGGAGCGGCTTAGGCACTTAGGGGCGCGACGTTTTCCCTGGGCGAGGGCGCACCGGCCCTCGGGCCGATGGGCCGGCGGGGCAGTCCGAGCCTGCCCCTCTTTATGCATTTGTAAACAAAATGGAACAAACTTTCAGAGGTGATAATAGGCATCATGACAAACAGTTTTTGAACAGGAAATCAGGATCACAATCCACTTATTCATTCAAAAATACAGTGTATCTTACTCCAAGTTGAACTTGTACTTTTTGTTTGTAACTTTAACAATAATGAAGATATTGTAACAATATTTTCAACAGACTTACTTTGCTTTCTGTGGAATAAGAGGCAGAGTTCTAGAAATTGCCACCATTCAAATCTAAACAATACTGAGATAGACATTATGTTATTCAGAATGCAACTGACAGTACATATACTGTATCACAATTCAGTCACTTTCAATGATGTCATCAGATTTTATACAAAGCAAAGTTAATGTGACGAAACTCTCGTTAAAATATCTCTATTACTGTTGAAGTTGCGAACAAACATTCAGGTTCAGCTTGTAGTGAAACACACTGTATTTTTTATTGTGATGCTGGTTTACTTCCTGTATAGAAAGTGTTTGTTTTATTGCATTATTTCCGCTGAAAGTTTGTTCTAAAATTTTAACAAAACCCTGTATATTTTCAACCTCTGGCAATAACCGCTCACTTTAAACACTGTTCTGTGGTGCATTTAAAAACTTTCTTGCTAAGTTGCTATCATTTAAGTAGATTTTTTTCTTTTTAAGTCCATTCACAAATAAACACTATATGACTATAAAATTTTATTCCTTTATTTTAATTAACAGAATAAACCATGAAGTTTAAAGTTTTATTAATTAAAATGTTTTAAGACTACCCTTTTCTTAAAAAATAACTTAAAAGCATAGATCTTTTTTCAGTGTAATTATAGTATAAAGGTTTTGTTCATCAAAATAGAAGTATTAGTGTTAAATATGATCTAAAATTGCTTTAAAATTTAAATTTTGAAAACCTTTAGACCATGAAATATAGAAGTATTCAGCCAAATAGTTGCTATTCAGCCGAAATCATTATTCATCGCATCCCCAATGTTTACTCGCATATTTTGTGAATTTTTTTCAAAATCATTTCTTCAGTGCCTAAAGTAGAGAATGCGGAAAATATGTCAGTTATTTCTAAAAAATATTTATTGATATTAAATTTCCTTGGAAAAAAAACTTAAGAGTAATTAAAGAAATGTCTCTCTTTAAGATAATTATAATATTCAAAAAAGTAATTAATATTAAAAATAAATACAGTTACAACAGCTAAGTGTCATTTAAAAACAGGTTGAGCACATTTCCTTTTTTTATGAGTATTCTAAGATAATAATAATAATAAAAACTAAATTGGCGACAGAACATTAGTAGAATTTAAAAACTCAGTTTCTACATTTTCTGCAAAGTAAATGGTTCTAAATTTAACATTGCTATAAAACATACCTTTTTAGCCATTATAATTTCACAGCACAAACAATATGATCAAATGTCTTAATTTAGACAATTTCCAAAAGGAAGTATTAATATATCACATGTCTATTGATATAGCATTATTGGTCTGAATTCTTGGAGCAGTTAAAAATAGAAAATTGTAGGATACAAAGACAAAGAGCAGAACATGCTCCTTTGGTTACACAAAACTAAACTCAAAATTGACTTTAAATCTGATTATGAAATGAAAATTACTAGGATTATATGCAGTTGGATTAATTTGAAACCTTGACCTCCCACTGGTGTTTTTTTTTTTTTTTTTTTTTTTTTTTTTTTTAACTAGTAATATTTGAGAAAGAAATTCATGGTAGGTTTCTGACACAATTGCAAAAAAAAAAAAAAAAGAAGAAAAAGAAACGTGCTTCCTGGTATGTTTCTATGAAATTTGTAAAGAAGACTTTTCTTTAAAAAAAAGCTATGTTAAAAAAATGGACCAAGTGAAAGGCCTGTGAATCCTATGCTAAGCTTACCAATCGTTTCGTCCTTTTACCAAAAATAAACTAATTGGATGTGCCAATCCCAAAACTTTCTTCTATCTCATGTATTTTAATATTTCAAAATGTTGTTACAAATTTCAATATTTCATTTTTATTAGTTCAATACTGTATCAACTTCGAAAGAAAATTACACAAAAATTGCTATTATAGTGCCCCCTTTCGGCAGAATATTTCCAAATTCAGGGAGGACTTTCTTGCTATGGCCAAAAATATGTGCAAAAAATTTGGTTCAATTCTATGCATAACTTCATACACTTTTTGATAGTACAATATTCAAAATGCCACAAAAATCGATATACAGTGCCCCCTAGAGGCGGATTTTTTCCAAATTAATAGAGGACCTACTTGCCATAGCCACAAACTTTTGGTTCAATTCTATATGTAACTTCATACATTTTTCGATGGTACAATATTCAAAATACCACAAAAATCGCTATTACAGCACCCCTACTGGCAGATTTTTTCCAAATTAATGGAGGACCTGCTTGCCATAGCTACAAACTTAAAAAAAAAAAAAAAAAAATTGGTTCAATTCTATGCCCAACTTCATGCACTTTTCAATGATACAATGGCGACATACGGACACACAGACATTTTCTATAAACATGTTTTTTGGGATTGAAAAAATTTTCGATTACAATACTTTCTTCTAGTGAAGATAGAAGAAAGTAATAATCAGTAAAACCTAGCATTGATCAAATGATCTGGTAAAAGCACACAGTAGAAAAGTTAGGAGCATATTTCGAACTTTTACCATCTATCTCTGGTAAATGCTAGAATTTACTGGTAAAACCTAGGATTTACCAGATTTCAGGCTTTTACAGTGACATATATATTGAGAAGTCTGTTTATGCAAAATCATCATATAAAAATATGACTGTTACCAATCAATTGGTAATATTTTCTACTAATTTATGCTATATGTAAATTTTAATTAGAAGGTCATATACATACAGAAATTATACCAAACTGGAACATTTTCAATATTAACTCCTAATTTTAACATCGTATTTGGATTCTTCAGTAAATTTTACCTTAGGATACCAAACGGTAAGTCATTCGGTTAAGTAGTTTAGGAATTATGCGGGTTTAAAATTTGGAATTCCTAATATTAAATTCATTTTTAATTGTAGCAAAGCAGATTTGCAATGCAAATAGTTTTTAAAGCATAGTTCAAAAACTAGTTTGCGAAATGAGCTGTAATTTTGGATTCTCATAGTCAAAGCCTCTAGAAATAAATTTCTGATAAAAATTCATAAGTTACGATTAATATTTTTTTTATAAACTAATTTAGAAAATAAATATTTAAAAAATATATACATATGAATTGCAACTAATGAATTTTTTAACAGAAATACTATATAGAAGCTTCAAATATGCGAATCTGAAATTATAACCTATTCTGACAAGTAGTTTTGAGTTATGATTAAAAGCAATCTGCATTGCAATTTTTTTGCAATGATTAAAAATGAATTTAATTTTAGGAATTCCGAAATTTAAAATTATATAATTCCTAAGCTACTGGATCAAATGACTCCTTGGGTATATTCTACGATAAAATTTACCAAAGAATTCAAACATATAAAAATTAGCTGTTACTATTGTGAATTTTAAAGTTTGTTACAATTTCTATATGTAGATGGCCTTTTAAGGAAAGTTTAAGTATACACTAATCAGTAAATAAATTGATTGGTACCAAGCACATTTCTATACGATGATTTGCAGGAGAGTTATTAGGGAATGACCACTTTTTTTTTTTCCAGGGCTGTACATTTAAGATTGCAAAATTGTCATACATGAATGTCATTCATTTACATAATTATATATTTAAATGTAATACTTAATGGTATAATACTTAATTATATTAGTACAATGGAACTTCAATAAGTCTACTCTTCATAAGGATCAATAATTACAGGGTGTTCAGATATTAATTTGAAAAACTCAGCGATAGGGTTGTTAAGAAGCATCAAGACGAACAAAAATTGTAATGGTACATGGTCTCTCAAACCATTTATTTAGTCACAAATACAGTGTTCCACTCTACCGAAACTCAGGTTAATGGTAATAATTTTGAGTAAAATAAAAATATTGCAATGAAAATGTAACTATATGCATCTTGTTTTATATGAAATGAGATGAGATAACACCATGAAAAGTTCTGTAAAACAAGTTTATCATGCAATCAATGATACTGTTTGAACTGATAATTGCAGTCCAAAATGTGGAGCGCCAAGTGGCATACTGTTGGCACATATAACGGAAACTTATACCAGTTTTTGTTGATGATGTCGTATTTGCAACAGAGGTGAGCATATCTATTAAATGTCTCATTATAATATACTTCAGTTTTCTGAAAGTTATTACTGTCAACCCGAGTTCAGTTAGGGGAAACACCCTGTATTTTTAATTAAATAGGTGGTTTGTGACACCATGTTCAATTGCAATTTTTGTTCCTCTCTATGTCTGCAAATGACCCTCTGAGTTTGTCGGATGAATATCTGAACACCCCATATGTTGGTTTAAGTAGATATTGCATTAATGAATTTCTACATAATTTCTTACTTAAAAATCTACTTTAAAGATTGTTTATGTTAGTATGATTTTTAAATCATAAAACACATAATAGATATTTGAATTATTAAAACAATTGAATGACTCCATTCAGTAAATCGCTTTCCATTTATTTCTAAGTCAAAGAGTTACAATAACTGATAAAGAATAAGGTGGAAAACATTTCTTTAATACAATAGATGTAATTTTGAGAAATAAAGTTAAGCTAACTTAATATTTGCTAAAAGTGATAAAAATACATTTAAAAGGCAAATAAATACCTTTATTTATTTAGATCGACACGTTTCATTGCTCTGACGGCAACATTCTCAAGATCTATAATGATACAAATATTTTTATATTGAAAACTGGTAAACAAAAGTCACGCGAACTCATGCATAATGAAATTAACTGCAATATGAATAAACTAGTATGTTGTGGCCATCACAAAACTTTCTTCTATATAAATCACGTCAATTAAATCATTTAAATAGTACAAGAAATTATATCAGTTTTTTTCATATAAAAGTATACCTGAATTTGAAATTTGATGAAAATTCGTGCATTAGTTATTGAAATAGAGCTGTAGGAGAAATTTTGAAAAATATAGCATAGCAGTGCCACCTGTTGAGCGATTTGCACCAAAACACAAACAGTACTAATTCATATACCGGAATCGCCAAAACACAAACAGTACTAATTCGTATACCGGAATCTGAAGTTGGATGAAAATCCATGTATTAGTTCTGGAGCTAAAGCTACTGTGGAAATCACAAAAAATGCAGCACAGCAGCGCCACCTGTTGAGCGATTTACACCAAAAGGTACAAAACATCAATTCATGTCAAGAACTAACTGAATCTGAAATTTGATGAAAATCCGTGCATTAGTTCTGGACATTGAGTTATTGTGGAAGTCGAGAAAAACGCTGCATAGCAGCGCCACCTGTTGAGCGATTTACAGCAAAACATAAACAGCACTAATTAATATCCAGGTATACCTGAATCTGAAGTTTGTTGAAAACCCGAGCATAAGTTCTTGAGATAGAGCTATCGCGGAAATCACAAAAAATGCAGCATAGCAGCGCCACCTGTTGAGCGATTTACACCACAAGGTGCAAAACGTCAACTCATGTCAAGCACTAACAAAATCTGAAGTTTGATTAAAATCTGTGCATTATTTCTTGAGATAGAGCTATTACGAAAATCGTGAAAATGCAGCATAGCAGCGCCATCTGTTGGACGATTTGCACCAAAATGTTACCAGCACCAATTCATATCAAGGATTAACTAAATCTGAAGTTTGATGAAAATCCGTGCATTAGTTCTTGAGATAGAGCTAGTGCAGAAATCGCGGGAAATGCAGCATAGCAGCGCCACCTGTTGAGCGATTTACACCAAAAAACTAATCAGCATCAATTTGTGTTAGAGACTAACTTAATATAAATTTTTATTAAATTCCGTGCATTAGTTCTTGAGATAGAGCGCCCACAAAATTTGTGTCACATACACACAGACAGACAGACTCACAGACAGACATTTTGTAAAAACATGTTTTTTGGAATCTCTGACCCCTAAAACGTGTAAATCCGTCGAAAACCGAAAGTCGAAAATTTTCATGACTCCAATACTTTCTTCTTGTAAAGATAGAAGAAAGTAAAAATGGATATTAGTGAGCGTGAATTATTTTATATTATTGTTTCATTATTCTGCAGAGCATCTCTTTCCAAATTTTAGGAAGCTCCATGGAGGCTGAATCATTGCATATATTCTCACTGCGTAAAATGATTGCTATTGATTCTCATATAATGCATGGCAAATAAAATCTTGATGGATGAATTATTCTACTATTTTAAAAATTAATCTGCAAAGGTTCTTTGCTATATAGTCTGGTTAAAGCTGTAGTTTTCTTGTTGTATTTGATGTCTGCTATATGTTTTTTTATCCTAGTTTTAAGCTTTCTGTTTGTTATTTTTGCGAAAATATTTGTATCATTATACATCTTGAAATATTGACGTCAGAGCACTGAAATATGTCAATCTAAATAAATAAAGATATTTATTTGCCTTTTAAATGTATTTTTATCACTTTTGGAAAATATTAAGTTAGTTTGATGTTTCAAGTGATTTTCATATACAGGTATCCCCCAACTTACGTAAGTAATATGTTCCACAAACTTTTACATAAGTCGAATTTGTAAATTGATTAGGTGCGTAATAGACAGGGCAGCACAGACAACCAACCACCTCATCGAGTTCATGGCTGAAATTCCAGAATTAGTTAAAACTCGATACGTATATTAAAATGCAATCAGTCTGCCAAGTCATATCTTGGTGGAAAACGCCTGAAAACCTGATTTTAGTGGTCGACTTGTAGGTTTACCATTGTGTTTTCCAGCACCCAAAAGTATCAAAACATGGGGGACTGGGAGCAGGAAAACGCAATAGTAAACGTACGAGTCAACCTTTAATATCGGTTTTCAGGTTTTTCCACCAAAATAGGACTTGGCAGATCGATCGCGTTTTAATATGCGTATCGAGTTTTAATTAATTTTAGAATTTTAGCTGTGTTTTTGATGAGGTGATTGTCTGTGCTGCCGGCTCCTGGTCTATAAGAACTGCAATATTTTTTAACGACTTAGAATTTAGTACAGTATTTTATTTATGAATATTTTATATATATATATTATTTACATAGTATTATTTTATAAATAATGCCTCGTGCAGCAGTATTTACTAAGATATAAACTATAAAAGTATGAACATTATATAAAAACAAACTGAAAGAACACTTTTCAAATAAAAAACCTCTTATGGAATATGGGATTTATAAACTTAATATTGATGAATTGATTTAAATAATTTTCAATCTACATCAAACGAACAGGTGAAGCTATAAGAAAAAATACACCCATTCCTCTTCATCGAAACTTTAAAATTAGCTTTCATTCTGGTTTCAATTCAGCTAATTGTTAAAGAACATAACTATAACATAATTATTACGGTTGAACCCCAGATTTTTTGTCTCATTTTAATAAGATTTGAGTTTGTTTTGTTAAAAATTTGATTGTATACCCCCAAAAATATATAGCTCTAACTAATATATAAAACTATATTATGGTTGTGGCTTTTATCTGCACATTTTATTTATAAAATAATTACCAAAAGAATGCAAATGCATATCAAACACACTAGTGTGTTCATAAATGTAATTTTCGAGATTTATTATGGAACTGCAAATTTACGTAGGTCACATAATATGTAAGTCGAGGGATGCCTGTATAATTTTATAAATACAATGAAAAAGCAATTTTTAAAGATTAGTTGTGATAGAATATTTGAAATTATGGTCGACCTGAGTTTCTGCTAAAATGTGCCAAGTTAATGAGATTCTTTCTCATTGAAGTTAACATTGTAAAAACCACATGAATAAGTAATGTTCGAGTTACCCAGGTGTTGAATTATCGTTGTTCCACTGTATTTCATTCATAGTTAAAATGAATTGAATGAAAGCATTTACTACTCAACAGAATTAATAAAAAAAGTTTATTTTGAAATATTCATTATGTAAAGATACAGCTTTTCATTATTCAACAAAGATGTAATCCAGGTCCTTTGCCTTCAGCTCCTATTTGAAAAATAAAATAAATATGAAAAGTCTGATATATGGACACAAGAATAGAACAAAAAGAAAAATACATAGTTTATAAAATTATGTAAGGAAAAAAAAAAAAACCTGCATTGCTGAGAGATTGCTTTTATAGGGCAGATTATTATCGGGTTAAGATTATTTTTATCTTTTTTCATGCAATTTAAAGGGTTTTGTTAATTTAAAAAATCAATATATTTTTTCATATTTGGCTATGTGTGAATATAAGCAGGGGTGTAGTGAAGGGTATATGGAGGAATACACCATATACCTTCTGGATTTTTTTAAGAAGCTCCATCTGTTTCTCAAATAAAACTATAGTGCATACTCTAGTTATGAACATTCATTATTCTAGCATATACCTTCTGTTTTTTTTCACAACTACAATACTCAATATAAGTACAAGCTAATAAGGAGTGCATGCATTAGTGATTTCACTGTCTAGGAATGTCAGAAACCTTTATACCAGCACTGACCATTCTGTTGCTAAAAATAAAATAAATCTTCTGCTGTGTGTTTGGTTACATATATCAATATACTCTAATTTAAAAAAAATATACACTTTTCTGAGATTTCTTTGTAAAATATACAGTATTCAGTATTGTAGTCATAAACAACCAGAGTGTATATGCTATAGGCAGAGAGTATGCACCAGAAGGTATATGCTATAGCTTTATTTGAGAAACAGGGGTATACAGTGTATACTACCCACTCTATCGCTAATAGTATTACTAACTTATTTGGGTTCTTTTTTTTTAATTTTGATATTTAATATTAATTAATGTTTTATAGTTTACATCTGTCAAACTTTGAAAAACATATCTGTACCTTGGCACAAAAAGGGCCAATGTCCATTTTTCTCAAATGGCAGGAAACCCAATTTAAGTTTGACACATTACATTAACAGTAAGTAACACTGGCCTCGACAAAATATTTTGTTTTCAATTATCTAATATTGGGAGGACTTTGGCCCTTTTAACAATTACTTTATATCATACCCTGAATTCATTTGTGCATATAACTCAATTTTGGACATTGGCCCTTTTTGTTCCAAGGTACAGATATTATCATACATATACTGTAGTTACATACATCATAACTACATACGTCATTTGTAATTAAAATCATTTATAACCTATTGTAATTAAAATCATTTTTCAAATGTTTAAGCATATGTTGAAACTTAAAAAGATTTAAAACTTATAGTGGATTTTTGGAGAGTTTTAAAAAATCTCACCTACTAAAATACTGAAAATTTTAGAAAATATTACTTTCTTGTTTTTGAGGGCTTAAAAGAGAGATGCATTAAAGTAATATATATAGTGAATTTTTGATAAGTCGAATATCCATTTAAATTAAAAGTTTTCATGAAGTCCCCAAAACCCTTTATTAAAATTAAATATTAAACCTCATCATTCTGTTGAAATCTACATCTTTTCAGTCTATTTTTCCAACAAAGAAGTATCAGTATTGGGACTAATTTCTTAATTTTTCAGCCACCACTACAAAATACTGGCACTTTCTGTTAAGTAAAACTTCTCTGCATTCCCTTTCTGGTTTTGAAGGACTATTTATCTTTTTAATTCCCATCTCGGTCACTGGCATTCATCTGCCCTTTCCCATTCACTTCTCTTTTATGCTATCCTCTAAAATAATGCTATCCTCTAAAATAGACTCTGCCGAAGCAGATTTAAATGTGATGTGATGGCAAATTTAAAGCCAGACACAACATTGTGTTTCGGACATTACATGGTGAAGCAAAATTTGCGTCTGTAACACCTGTGAGAAGAATGGAAAGCAGTTTCTTCATCCAAATTTCTTGCAGGCTATAAAACAGACGACCTTTTTAACATAGAGGAAATGGGAGTTTTTTACAATCCTAACAAGATCATGATGTTTAAGGGGAAATCATATTATGAAGGAAAGCTAAGTATAGAACGTTTAACTGTGCTTGTCAGAACAAATGCTTCTGTAACAGAGAAATTACCTTTACTGGTTATTGCTAAGTACAAAAATTCTCAGTTTCAAGAAAAAAAAAATCACTTTCCATACAGTACAGATCAAATAAAAAGTCTTGAATGGCTATGATATTGTTTGAGGTGTATATATCATAAATTTGGATGTAATATTTCCCAACAAAAAGCATAAAGTGTTTATCTTCGTTGATCAGTTCACAGTGAACTTGAAGTATATAAAGATAAGAATTTTTCTTTTCTCACACAACTTGTAAACTGCAGTCAGCAGACCAGAGAATAAATAAATGAGTTGTAAATTTCCAACTGGGTGAAAACTGGCAGGGCCAGGATTCGAATCAGGGATCTCTTGGCTGAAGCTGCCAATGGAGCTATCCTAGATGAATCTGGAGGACCTGATTCACTGAGCTAACTTTATTGATCATAGCATCTGGTTTGATATATGAATCAGCTCAATAGAATAAATCACAGGTAATGAAACTCCAGTAAATGCTGGATACATAATCTAGAATAACACTAGCCTGCATTTTTAAACTTTTTGTCAGATGATTTCTTATGAACAAGTTTTTCTGAATCAATTTTTGATGCTGATTCTAGAAATAACTTCTATTTTTGTCTATCACGTCAGGATTTTACAAAAAATGAGAAGTTACCTTTTCAATATTTTAATTAATGCAATCAAAAATTTATCACAATTTCACACAAAGTATTTCATTAAACACATTAAAAATACAGTAAAAAACGTCCTTATAAATTCATGAAATTTCTTTAATAAAACGAAAAGCAAGCAGTTTTCAATTAAACAAATTTTCTTCTTTTTGACTTTCTTGTAGATCCTTTTTCATCGTTTATGTCCCTCTTCAACAGCCAACAGTAGTCTGCCATCATATTTACATTCTATCTTCTCTTGTGCTCTTTAATGTAATGTCCCAGATTTTCTGGAAAGTAGTCATTTTTGGCAATGCAGAAATGCATTTTTACACTCATATTACAGCCCAACTTCTTGAAAATTTCCAGCATTGTTTCAACAATATTCCTGTAATTCCGATCTTTCTTATTCCCTAGAAAGTTTCCGATAATACATTTAAAAGCGGTCCATGCATCTTTTTCTGTCTCATTCGTTGTTTTTTCAAAATCCTTGTCCTTCATCAGTTTTTTGAATTGAGGACCAATGAAAATTTCAGCTTTTGATTTTTTGTGTGCGATGAAGGAAAATTTACGTTATGTGTGACTACCACATAATGCTTGTTCTCAGCAATCAACTCGGGTTGATTGCAAACAAACTATACGTGATACAAGAAAACTAAGAACAGTTTTGTAATCAGCATAAAAAAATGCATTAAGGGCAATCATTGGTTTTTAATTATCTGATATCATGCAGACTAGTGTAATTAAATGTTTAAAACATTCCAACAGAAAATGTCTAGTGAGAAAAGAAATGAAGGATGACAAATATGGAATAAAAAGTGGGATGTGTAAGAAGCAATTAGACTGATTTTACATGGAACAATGATGTAAAACAAACCACTATCGAAAATTGCTCCAACAGATGTGGCTTACTTGCAAGCAATGCAGACTCATGTGTTTGAGTGAAAATATAAGGCCAAGTTATTTCAGAAGATAATGATACTGAGTTTTTGAATATTGACAAAAACATTGCAGTTTCTGGAGAACTTAGTGATACAAATATAACTGAAGCAATAAAAAGGGTAGAGAATGATCCTGAATATGAAGAAGTTGAGGAAGTAAATTGCGTTTCACCTTTAAACAATCAAAGCACATCCAGGGGTGCAGAAAATGTTTCTACTCCCAACATTTCCACCAATCCACATGAAAATTTCCCCAAAATTTTATGGTATGTTATAGGTAAAATGCTGTATTACCGTAGGTATAGAAAATTTATTTTTCCAATATTTCTCAAATTATGCGCAAGTATATATGGCAGGGATGATTCTCAGTGACAATTTTTTTTTTTTTTTAAATTTACAGCAAATTTTCTGAAAGGTTACAGCAGAGTAGGGGAAGGGTTCACTCCCACACTAACTATGTTTTTTTTTCGCGGCCTTTTGACGAAATTCATGATCTTTTGACAAAATTTACGTTTTTAGTAATTTTTTGATGAAATTTGCAGTTATTTCGCCTTTTTTTTATGTAATTTTCGGGTATTTCACCCTCTTTTGATGAAATTCGAGGTGGTTTTCCCATATTTTGATGAAATTTGCGGTTGTTTTGCGATTGTTTGATGAAATTCGCAGTTGCTTTGCGATCGTTCGATGAAATTCGTGGTCGTTCTGAGATCATTTGATGAAATTTGCGGTTTTTTGCATTCTTTTAACAAAATTTGCAGTTGTTTCGCAATCTTTTGACGAAATTTGTGTTCCTTTCGAGATCTTTTGATGAAATTTGCAATCATTTCGTGAACTTTTGATGATATTTGCGTTCTTTTGATGAAATTCGTGGTTATTTCACCATGTTTTGAAGAAATTCGCAGTTATTTCACCCCTTTTGATGAAATTCATGGTTTTCTCGTGATCTTTTGGTGAAGTTCACAGTTGTTTTGTGATCTTTTGACGAAATTTGCTGTTTTTTCAGAATCTTTTGACAAAATGTGCGTTTATTTCGCGATCGTTTGACAAAATTTGCATTCATTTTGCAATTTTTTGATGAAATGCAGCTCTTTCGCGATCTTTTGCCGAAATTTGCAGTTCTTTCGCAATCGTTTGACGAAACTTGTGTTAGGGGTTAGCACAAATACTAACTCCCCAACTTCTGACACATGTAACACTAATTTAAAAACTTTAAGCAGAGTGTGCAGCTAAGCAGATCTGAGGATATATTTGAAAAATATGTAAATGAAGAGAAAAATGTAGCATGTTAAAATATCTTCCATTAAACATCTGTAAAATGATAAACTGAAGAAAGTAATGTTAAAAATGCAATAAAGTCATTAACCACTCACGTATATTTCCATAGCACAAACTTCCTTTATTCTTCTTATAATTCACATTAAAAGTTCCAAGTTAAAACAGTTCTTTAAAAATAAATCATAAATATATGAACAGCAGATGAACGATAATTTGTTTCATAAATATATCTGACATTAAACTATTTCATTAGAAGCCATGACGAATAAAGATAAAAATAATGAAACTAAAAAATGACGATGATTGAAAGTAAATAAAACAATAAAAAGGTGCGTAGATGAATAATTACCACGAAACCAACACAGCGTCCCGAGAAACAACCGAAGTTGTTCTCGTATCTCGAACCTTAGCTTAAAAACAAGTTGTCCTTTCCCTCCGAAAGAGACAGCTTAAATACGGCAAAAAGATCGGCACGTGCCGATACCCCATTCACTAGAATGATCCATGACATCGTGATTCGCCGATGGCGAATGATGTCAACTAATTCATTCATAACTTTCACAGCCACCATCTATCGAAAGAAAAACAAACCGCGTAATTTAAACTCCCGAAATGAACTATGACGCATGGCTATCATGATTATCCGAGAACTGTAAACAAAAGTACATAGTTTTAAAAGTAAATTGTAACTCAAAGAAGCTGATAAAGATGGATAATTAACTGAAGGATAAATGGATTAAAGCAAGATAAAAGGTAAGTTTATTTCCAGAATGTTTTATATTTAAATAAAGTTACTTTGATAAATAAAGATATGATAACTTAAAGACTGCAAATTATACTGTCAAAGTAAAAAGTTATTGAATACAAATAGAGGCATTGAGACTAGAGAAATGGACTTGTTAGAATTTCCTAACAACTTGCAGTTCTTTTGTGATCTTTTAATGAAATTTGTGGTTATTTTGCGACCTTTTGATGAAACTTGCAGTTCATGCACGATCTTTTGACGAAATGTGCAGTTATTTTGCGATCTTTTGACGAAATTCGCGGTTTTTTCATGTTCCTTTGACAAAATTTGCAATAATTTTGCGACGAAAAGCTTGTTTTTTTCGTAATTCTTTCACAAAATTCGCTGTATTTTTATGTCTGAATTGATGACTAATTTTTTTTTTTTTTTTAAAGATTGATGACTGATTTTTTTTTAAATTTTCGGAACCGAATGCCTTAAATTTTCGGAGAATTTGGAACAGAATCACCCCTGATATACAGTACATATTATTCTGAGATCGAGTTAGATCTTTTTATTTGTAGTCAAATTTTTCTATCTCAGGGAATTATGGAATTTGTTGTTAAAATCGAAATCAATTGTATATGGTTCTGCAAAATTTCCCTAGGTGGTTAAAATTTCCCCCGATCCTAGATTGCTGGACTGGACATATTCTGCATCCCTCAGCGCATCCAGCTTTGGCAACACTATAGAAATATCTTGGAAGTACAGACAGTGTTGGAATTTGCTCTTTTTTTTTTTGTTTACAAAAAGTGAGTAATTTTCTAACCTGCAAAAGACAAAAAATTTCCTTCAAATAGTCATCCTGAACAAGTTATTTTCGGAAATTTTGAGTTTGTAAGTACCTTTCTTGTACTACTAAATTTTATTTTGCCAAATTCAGTTATTACAATAAAATTGTAATTCCTATCTATATGATTGAATGATTTTCCATATCTATTCAATATGTATTAAATGATTTTTGATGAGTGAAACTTTCGATAAATCAAATATTTTTGTCAGTCTTTTTGAATTCAAATTAACGAGAATTTGCTGTACTATGTAATTAAAAAGTAATAGAATCAATCATATATTTTTTTTTCATTGACCTCTTAAAAATCAAATCAGAGAGGCTAGAAACAGAAATCACAAGAATCATACAGCATTTTATCAGCTTTAAACATTTTTTCCTAACTTCATTTTTCATTATCAAACTAGTTTTCTGCATCGGCTTGATTAACCAGATTTTAACCGACCCGACCTGCAGGTCGACGCTATTTTTTTTCTAGCAGATCAGGTTGACTTTAAATGTTTTGCGTTGAGATTTGACCTTGTGGTCCAAGTTTGGGTTGACCTAATTTTTCGAAAAGTCTAGAATATTGTTTTCAGAATGAAAACAAACAAATTATATCAGGTTGTAACGAAAGTTTCCCGTAACAGGTAATATCATCTTTTCAAACAGTTCGCGTTGTCGTATTTGCTCATATTTTGTCAAACGATTTTTGGCATTTGAAAGAAAGAGACTTGCTTTATAACACTGTGTTGTGAAATTTGTAAAAAAATATCATTAACATTAAATACAGGGAGTCTGAAATGGAACTATCATGCTACCAGATTAGAACCAGCATTTACTTCTAGTTCTGTTGCAAAAAGTCAGCTACAGAATGTCACCGAATGATGTGTACAGCTTTAGGTACTACTGTTGAATCATATGACACTGTGAAGTTTTGGTACTGAAAGTTGAAAAACAAGGACTATGACATTCAAGAAGCAGAGCGCTCTGGCTGGCCTACTAATGTTGATGAGGCCTGCCTGCGAGAACTTGTGGAAGAATATTAGTATTCAACCACTCAAGAGCTTGCTAAGCAATTAGACGTTAGTGTCATGTCCATTAGCCGTGCTATGCATTGCATAAATTTGACGTACAAGTTCAATCGCTGGGTGCCACATGAGCTGACTCAAGCAGATAAGTGCAGACGTGTTCAGGCCTGCACTAATCTGCTCGAATATCAACACAAGGACAAAATTCTGGACCGTTTCGTCACTTGTAATGAAAAGTAGATTCACTTCAACAACACAAGCCGAAAAAGGGGTTGCTCTACGCCCGGTGAGCCCGTCGGCAGCGTTGCAAAGTGCAATTTGACTAACAAAAAGATAATGCTTTGTATCTGGTGGGATTGCCGTGGTATTATCCACAAAGAGTATCTGGAAAAAGGTAAAACCATGGACAGTAAGGTATACAGCAAGATGCTAGTCCGTGTTGACGCTGCTATCAAGGTAAAATGTCAAAATGAGTTCCAGCGCAAGAAGATAATGTTTCATCAAGATAATGCTAGATCACATATGTCGGCATTCACCGGCTGGACTCTGTATGGATTCCAATGGGGTCTTTTGCCACATCTACCATATAGCCCCGAGATCACTTCTTCGGACTACTGCCTTTTTTCACACTTGCAGCTACATCTTGCTGGTGCTATCTTTAATTCTGCACAGGATGCCCGAAATGAGATTGATCTGTTTTTGGCCCCGCGGCCTCCAAGTTTCTGGGTCGAAGGCTTTTAAAAGCTACCAAAACCTTGGCATAAAATCATAGATTTAGGTGGTGATTACTACCCTCACTAAAGGCACTGCTTTCATGCTTTTTTTTCTAAGTTTATTAAGAACTTTTTTTGGCGGAAAACTTTCGTTACAACCTGATATATTTGCACATTAATGAGTATTATATGTTCAGCAAAAGACTTTGCATATAGTACTGTCTATGAACAATAATTGCTGAAAATGCATTTTCAGTTGTCACATGCATTTTTAAATTTAACAATTTTTTTGCATATTACTTAGTGCGTATAAATTTTATAGAACATATACAGAGCTGTACAAAACATCTCCAGTCCATTTCCGTTTATTGATGGAAATTGCTGAAAGAGAATTTTCAGTTGCGTTTCACTAAACTAAATTTTAGCATGTTATCTAGTATATATACTAATCTGTAAATGATATACAGGACTGCACAAAATAATTCAGAATTTTTTTTGGACTATTAACCCCTCGGGGATGAGCGACTGGTATTCATGCCACGTAAGGTGCTCAGAATCAGTGATTATTCTCACCAATAAATTTTTATTGCAAATTTTGCCTTATTTAATCCAAGAATTTTTTCGATTCAATGAAGCAAAAATTTCTGTTTTAAAAAACCAGTGATAAAAGATTAAAAATTCTGTAAAAGATGCTCGTCTCGAAGGGGTTAATGTTAATTGATGAAATTAGGTTTTCAAATGTATTATGCATTTTATAAACTGTTTACTTATACATAATCTTTCACTTTATTAAACAATAAAGTTTTATTACAGTATTCTGAATGTGTTGGAAAGTGTTTCATAATCTATGCTTGACACATTATTTTTTTGTTCTAGCTTTTATTGAAACAGAAAATCTTGCATGAATAAATGATTACTATTATTGGTTTACTACATTTGAAATAAAACTGGGATTGGTATTCATCTAACAAAAAAGCTTTTTAAAAAAAAGTGTTTCATGCTAGTTCTGATAGAGACAGCTCTGTGCTAATTCCTTAATCATCACACTGAAATTATTTATTATAAACTTACTTTTCAAACTTCCAAAATATGCAGCATATGTAGCTTGACCTGTAACTTCTCCCAAATCAGCCGGATTCCTTCGGATCGTATGTACATGAAAACGAGATCCATCTTCTCTAGGAAAACCAAACGCTTCTACTTCTACTATGTGATAATTTATTAGGCTGGAATAGTTGTAATGGGAAATTATTCAAATTTAAAGATATAAAATTATTATGCAATAAAAAAGAATCTCTAAACTGTACATTGTAAAATACCATTAAAATATTATAATAAAATTGCATTATACAGAAATTAAGGCAGTTCAAATCTCCTGTTCAACAATGCAAAACTTTCTGACACTTTTTTAAATAAAAAAGACATAAAATCAGCAGACCTGACTATTGAGGCAATTTGGAATTGAAATGAGATTTCCATTTTTTGATAAATTACTTAGTGAGTTATAAGCAACTGTGGTCACCTGATGACTGGTTTTCCTCCTTTCTCACACTGTTGCATTTAGAAATTTGGTTCAAAACACCCACTTTGAAAGTGTTTTCTGAAAGATCTTCTGCCTTTATCAAAAAATAGAAAATATCTTTCGATTACATAGTTTTTGAATATGAAAACCTGCCAATTTCATGCTTTTTTGAGCAAAAATGATTTGAAAAAATGTCAGAAAGAAGCTTTTCTGAATTTAAAAATAGCCTTAAAAAAAAGCATAAATAAGCTCAGTAGAATAAGTGTGTGTACCTATTTTATGGTTTTTGAAACCCATTTTTTAAAGAAAAATAAGTAAAAATAAAAGGATAAAAAAAACAAAACCTGCAGAAGTAGTGCATGTATTCACTGGTGCAGCGAAGGGAGGGGAATATTTAAATGTTAAAGAAGACCTTTTGCATGTTTGGAAATTTGACACTTATAAAATAGCCAATAAACCAAAACATAATACATAAAACCTGTAATAAAGATATTAAATCACCAATAGAAACAGACCATGCAAAGAATTTGCACTTGAACCATTGCATTAGAAACCATGCAATGTCTCAAAGATATCAAAATATATTAGAATATCTTTATATTGCATTCCTTGTTACCAGGAGTTATCCAGATTATAAGTATTTGCCTAGTATAGATATTTCACTTATTGTTAAATTTACTTTATAAATATGGTCCAAATATGTGTACTAAATCATTCATTATATTACTCATTTAAAAATTTATTGTAAGAATAGCAATTTTTTCATTAAAAAGCTCTGAATTAAGGAAATTTAATTGAACTAATGCATCAAATATAGTCCTCTAGAGAATCGCAATTTTGTGCAATGTGGGAATCCAGGTGCTTCGTAACTGCAAAATTCATTGTTTACATCTGAGAAGTTGTGCGTTATATGAAGAATTGTGTTATATAGAATTGCATTATAAAGATCTTCTACTGTACTAAAAATTTCCCTGAAAAAAAATATCTTTCTAACAGTGAGTGCAAATCTTGTTAAAATTCATTGAGCAGAACTCAAGTTATAAGCAGTCAGAACAAAATTTCCATTCACATTTTATACATATAATAGATGAAGCATTAACACACCACTCTGTATCGCTGTATTTCAATTTCTTTTCTGGATTAAAAAAAATATATATTAATAAAAACATGGAATTTTATCAAGAAATCATTATTATCATATTTTATTGATAAATGGAACAATTTTATATAAATTTAGTGAAATTTAACAAAACTGGTTAACACTCCTAAAATAAATACAATCACTATCACAATTTCCCTTACATATGGTGTATACATATACATACATATATATGGTGTATGCATTCTCCAAAATGAACCAAAATCTAAGGGAAATTTTAAATGGAAAGAAAATAAAGGTGATTTTATATTATATTACACACATGAGAGATTTGTTTTTATCTTCAGTATAGCTTTTAATGTTTCTGAAAATAGGGGTCATATTGGGCCCATGCTATTTTTTATAGAATGAAAGATTGTGCTCTTATAAATATATAGAAGCAGAGAAAGTACAAGAAGGTCAGTATGACCACGATCTCCAAAAACATTAAAAATTATACTAAATAAGACAAATAAATTGTTGGTATGTGTAATAGTGAATAAGGGATGCCATGAAAGAAAATATACATAAAAGGACAATGTAATTCATGATCGTTAAAAAACTTCAAGGTTTTACAGATGGCTGCTTCAAATAATCTCTTGAATTCATAAAAGAGTTAAATCTTGGATTCATAAAACAGTTAAGTATAAAGTATTTATTATCCTACTATATTTATTTATCATAATATCATTTGAAGGGAAAAAAAAAAAAAACAGTTTTAAAATGTCATGTACATTATAATAAGTAATAAAAACTAATTAAAAAATATTTTTTGTTGCTTACATAGTTCCTAATATGTATTTCAAATTGGAGTTATTTGGAACCTACAGTATTACACTCCCCCCCCCCAAAAAAAATACCCCCCTTAAATCAGTCCTGGAGCAAATTGTTCATTGTTGATGCATTTTCGTTATTGCTTAGCCAATCACCTATATCTGTATTTTCGACATTTAATCCATTTTCAGATTTTGTCTGATCAGAAAAAAGAAGGTAAATTTTCAAATGGGACAGGCGATAAAAACAAAAAGTTAGACAGGCCAGCCAGGACAATAAAAAAATTAAGTGAGCTGACTGGCCCGATATAACAAATTTAAAAGGATCAAACTAAGCCGATAAAATATGAACGATTATTAACGGGTATGACTGAGGCGAGAATAAATATAAACGATTCGAAACCCACCGAATGAAAATTTTTAAAGGAACGGATTGACTGAATTTATAAAAAATTAACAAAAATAATTATAATAATTAATATTGGCAAACCTAACTCTTAAAACAAATATAATTTTAAACTAAAGTTTATTTACAACTTTTCAAATCATTGAAAAATTCCTATATGTAATCAGTAACATGCTATTAAGATAATGAAATTATGAGGTTATTAATTGAAGCTTTGATATTTGGTATTACGTAATGAAAAATCAACGAAAATTGTGCCACTATGACACAATTATAATTTTTGTTTTCAACGAATCCAAAAGTAACATCTTTTTCAACATTGCAAAATTTACATGCATACTTTTCAGATTCATATTCACTATGTTAAAAGTATTTTAATGTATAATAGATTATTCATTAACTCTACCCCCTATGAGTTACACTCAGGCTTCACTGACTCCAAAAACATGGCAATGTGCCCTGTTTAAAAAATATTACTAGGTTATGGAAGATTGAATGATATTATCATAATAGCAGCAGCTATCTTCTGTAATCAGATTGTTCATCCTCATATTCTGAGCTGCTACTAGCATTATCGGCAGTTCTATTTAGCACAGTGACAGTGGTCTCGCTGTGCGTTAAATTGTTCATTGTTGATGCATTTTCGTTATTGCTTAGCCAATCACCTATATCCGTATTTTCGACACTTAATCCATTTTCAGATTTTGTATGTTCAATCAGCTCATAAATTACAGTCTTTTCAAGACAAATTTCAAAGCCTGAAAATTCTTCCTCATCATTCATGTCATCGTTGCCGAAAATTCATTCCCGCCATATATTGTGTCATGCATTTGCCAAAGTTGTTCCCGTTGCTATGCAACAGTGCAGCTCCCAGAAAATTTGTTCAGGAAATAATCGCCTCTGACAAATGAAAGAAAAAAGTCAAATATTCCTTTTTGCATTGTTACTTTTGATCTTGAAGTTTTTAATTCATAAAGAATTGCTATTTTTATTCTCCCATAACTTAAAAGTGTAAAAGAAAAAGGAAGGGGAAAGATGATTTTGATGCCGGATTTTTGAAGTCATATTGTATATATATATATATATAAACAGTCAAACATGTTGTTGGCTAATTGAGAAATCAGGCTCTTTGCACAGGGCCTAGGCTGTTTGCAAAGAGCCGGGCTAATTGGAGATTCATCTCCCTTTTTCCAATTAGCCTGATATTTTTCAGATTTACTGCAAACAGACTAGACAGCGTTAGGCTAATTGAAAAATGACCACTTATTTCTCAAAAACGGTGATTTTTTTAGGCTTATAACCCATAACACGACCCCAACCCAAAAATAAATTACAACAGACCGTGCCCCGATCCGAGCAAGACAAAAGAATTTTTGTCAACACGCAACCCGAGCAGAACCTGATAAAAAAAGCCTGAAATCTGACCCAAACCGAATATGATAACCGACAAAAATATTCTAAAGCACCACACCCGATCCGAGTAAGACAAAATAATTTCCGTGAACACACAACCAAAACCGAACATAAAATTCCACTAGAAAAAACCCGAAATCTGACATGAACCAAATCTGAGCCCAACAAAAATATTCCACAGAACCATAACCCGATCCAAGCAAGACAAAACAAATTCCGTATAAACGCAACCCGACCCGAATCTAAAAATTTTGTTTGAAAAAACCCGAAATATGACCCGAACCAAATATGATAACTGACAAAAATATTCTAAAGAACCATAACCCGATCCGAGCAAAACAAAATAATTTATTTGAACATGCAACCCGAAACGAACCTAAAAATTCCATTTCAAAAAACCTGAAATCTGACCCAAACCAAATCTGAATCTGACAAATATATCCCAAAAAACCACAACCCGATACGAGCAAGACAAAATAATTTCCATGGACACACAGCACGACCAGAACCGAAACTGAACTCGACAAAAATATTCCAAATAACCACAACCCGATCCGAGGAAGACAAAATAATTTCTGTGGACACGTAACCCGATCCAAACCTAAAAATTTAGTTTGAAAAAATCCAAAATATGACCCGAACCAAATATGATAACCAACAAAAATATTCTAAAAAACCATAACCTAAGCAAGACAAAATAATTTTCGTAGACACATAACCCAACCCAAACCTAAAAATTCCATTTGAAAAAAACCTGAAATCTGACCCGAACCAAATCTGAATCCGACGAAAATATCCCCAGAAACCATAATCCGATCCCAGCAAGACAAAATAATTTCCGTGTACACGCAACCCGACCTGAACCTAAAAATTCCATTAGAAAAAACCCGAAATCTAAACCAAACCAAATCTGAATTCGACAAAAATATTCCAAACAAACATAACCGGATCCCAGCAAGACAAAATAATTTCCGTCGGCATGCAACCCGATCTGAACCTGAAAGTTCTACTTGCAGTTAACCCGAAACCCGAACAGCACCCGTAATAAAAATACATAAGCCCGTATCCCGATCCGAGGAAGGCAAATCAATTTCTGTGTACACGCAATATGACCAGAATTTGAAAATTCCATTTGAAATCAACCTAAACCGGAACCCGATCTGAAAATGACAAAAGTATTTTAAAGAACTATAACCCGATGCGAGCAAAACAAAATAATTTCTGTCGTCAGGCAACCCAATAAGAACCTGAAAGTTCCAATTGAACTGAATCCGAACCTGAAAGTTCTAATTGAACTCAATCCGAAAATCGATCTGAAACCTGGTTATGGTCGGTATTCGGGTTTACTTCAAATGGAACATTTAAGTTTGGATCTGGTTGTGTGTCGACGGAAATACTTTTGTCTTGCTCAGATCGGGTTATGGTTCTTTAAAATATTTTTGTTGTTTTCAGATCGGGATCAGGTCTGGTGTCAGGTTGACTTCAAATGGAATTTTCAGATTCTGGCCGTATTGCGTGTACACGGAAATTAATTTGTCTTGCTTCAATTGGGATAGGGCCTGATGTATTTTTATTTTGGGTACTGTTCGGGGTTCGAGTTAACTTCAAGTAGAACTTTTATGTTCGGATCGGGTCGCATGCCGACGTAAATTATTTTGTCTTGCTGGGATCCAGTAATGGTTCATTGGAATATTTTTGCCGGATTCAGATTTGGTTTAGTTCAGATTTCGGGTTTTTTCTAATGGAATTTTTAGGTTAGGGTTGGGTTGCGTGTCCATGGAAATTATTTTGTCTTGCTTAGATCGGGTTATGGTTTTTTAGAATATTTTTGCCCATTATCGTATTTGGTTCGGGTCATATTTCGGGTTTTTTAACTAAATTTTTAGGTTCGGATCGGGTTACATGTTCACAGAAATTATTTTGTCTTGCTCGTATCGGGTTATGGTTCTTTGGAATATTTTTGTTGGGTTCAGATTCGGTGTGTGTCAGATTTTGGTTTTTTTCTAATAGAATTTTTAGGGTCGGGTCGTGTTGCGTGTCCACGGAAATTATTTTATCTTGCTCGGATCAGATTATGGTTCTTTAGGATATTTTTATTGGTTATCATATTTGGTTTGGTCCATATTTCGGGGGTTTTTTCAAACAAAATTTTTAGGTTCGGGTCGGGTTGCGTGTCCATGGAAATTATTTTGTCTTGCTGGGATCGGCTTATGGTTTTTGGGGATATTTTTGTCGGAATCAGATTTGGTTTGGGTCAGATTTCAGGTTTTTTTCAAATGGAATTTTTAGGTTCGTGTCGGGTTGCATGTCTACGGAAATTATTTTGTCTTGCTCAGATCGGGTTATGGTTTTTTAGAATATTTTTGTCGATTATCATATTTGGTTTGGGTCATATTTCGGGTTTTTTCAAACTAAATTTTTAGGTTCGGATCGGGTTGCGTGTCCACAGAAATTATTTTGTCTTACTCGGATCGGTTTATGGCTCTTTGAAATATTTTTGTCTGGTTCAGATTCGGTTCATGTTAGATTTTGAGTTTTTTCTAATGGAATTTTCCAGTTCGGGTCGGGTTGCGTATCCACGGAAATTATTTTGTCTTGCTCGGGTTATGTTTTTGTAGAATATTTTTGTCGGTTATCATATTTGGTTCGGGTCATATTTTAGGGTTATTTTTAAACAAAATTTTTAGGTTCTGGTTGGGTTGTGTATCCACGGAATTTATTTTGTCTTGCTCGGATCGAGTTATTGTTCTAGAATATTTTTGTCAGGTTCAGATTTGGTTCATGTCAGATTTCAAGTTTTTTTCTAATAGGATTTTTAGGTTCGGGTGTGGTTGCGTGTTCACGGAAATTATTTTGTCTCGGATTGGGTTATGGTGCTTTTGTATATTTTTGTCGGTTATCATATTTGGTTTGCCTCAGATTTCATTTTTTTAAAATCAGGTTCTGCTCGGGTTGCGTGTTGACAGAAATTATTTTGTCTTGCTTGGATCGGGGCACGGTCTGTTGTAATTTATTTTTGGGTTCGGGCAGGGTTATTTGGTTAATAAACCTAAAAAATCACCCTGATTGAGAAATAAGGAGTCATTTTTCAATTAGACTAACGCTGTCTAGGCTCTTTGCAATAAGCCTGAAAAATATCAGGCTAATTGGAAAAAGGGAGATTATTCTCCAATTAGCCTGACTCTTTGCAAACAGCCTAGGCTCTTTTCAAAGAGCCTGATTTCTCAATTAGCCTACAACATATACATATATATATATACTAGTATATAACCCGTCAAAAATGATGGAATGTTGGTATGCGCTTCATTTTTATGATTTCATACAAACAAACAGAATGAAGGTTTTATTATTAAAGGGTTTGTACTGTAGAAAATGACAAAATCAAAGTTATTATTATTATTTCTTTCGTAAAATTTTAATTCAATTTTATCAATGTTTAAGAGCTTAGCTTATATCCATTTGAAATTTGCTTGCATGGAAGATAAAATTGATGTTTCTTATCAAATGTAATTAATATGTAACGAATATACAATGCCATGTACTACATATATTAATTAATTACATCATTGCAGATAAAATTTTGATTTTCAACATTGTAAAATTTTAACATAACCTTGGAGTGAAAACAAAATTGTAATTTAATAAGAGAATGTGAAAAAACAATTTTCTCATGCTAATGCAGTCACGATAACATCTTATATTTCATAACACCTGGAGAAAAAAATCATTTTATTTGTAATGCAAACAAAATTTAAATTCTATCAAAGGTATAACAAAAGAAAATTTCATTTTATTTATATTGAATGAAATTTTAAAATTACATAACGAAAACATTTAAAAAATGACCCCGAATTACATCATGACGTCCTCCTGTATTTTAAAAAAATAAAAAACTATAATTTCAGTCTGAAGTTCCATCATTTATATTCAATGCCGAGAGATGGCGCCAAAACAATGTTGAAATAAAGCGTAGTTCATACAGAGAGTTGTTCATTTGTTTCTAAATTTGGAATTTTGTGCTTATAAATGGTAATTGTATTAGTTTGTTTATATCGATAACCTGTTGTTGGTAGCTGGGTATTTTTAAATTAGAACTTAAATGATTATAATTGTATAGTTTTTGAAGCTTTTAGAGAAAATGAAGAAGAATAGATGTGATACAACGTGGATTATTATAAGTTGAACAATTGCCTTATTCACGGGATCGAAATGCTTAAGCCTAGCACAGACGCAATTTTTTTTTTTTTTTTTTGAGGATGAGTGCAATTTTCAGGGTCCGGATGAGTTCAGTCCTGAACTGTTATACACTTAGTGCTATTATATATATAATAACAATAAGAATGGCGATAATTTTTAACAACTTAAGAATTTAGTATAATATCTTATTTATGAATATATATATATATTATTTACAGAGTATTATTTTATGAATAAAGCATCATGCAGCAATATTTACTCAGATTGAAAATATGAAAAAATATAAAAACAAACTGAAAGAAAACTTTTCATATAAAAAAACCTTTTATGGAATGCAGGATTTATAAATTTAACATTGGTGAATTGATTTAAACAATTTTCAATCTACATTAAACGAACAGATGAAGATAAAAGAAAAAAACACTCATTCCTCTTCATCGAAACTTTAAAATTACCTTTCGTTCTGGTTTGAATTTAGGTAATATTATTGTTATGGTTGAATCCAAGATCTTTTGTCTCATTTTAATTTGATTTGAGTTTGTTTTGTTAAAGGTTTGATTGTACATTCCCCTTAAAATATAACTCTCTCTAATATATAAAACTATACTATGGTTGTCGCTTTTATCTGAATACCATATTTTATGGAAGAAAGGCTGCACTCGTCATAAACGCCGCACTCCTCAAATTGGCCTGAACAAGCTTAAAAATATCGTAATAGCCGCACCCGTTGTAAACGCCGCATCCATCGGAACGCTACTTTTGTCGACAGCGTCACATTGACTTAACTTTAATCAAAGTTTTCTGAGCAATGTAGGATGCCTCGTTAATAGCTTAAGATGTCTGAAGTTTCATTTAAAATACTTAAATCTGATTTTAAATATTTTTATGAATTTTTAAATTAAGAAAACTCAGTTGGTATTTAAAAAAATCATAAACGCCGCACATGGCGTAAACGCCGCACATGGCGTAAACGCCGCACATGGCGTAAACGCCTCACTTGGGAAAAAATTAATTTTTAAACTCGTAAACGCCGTGGCGTTTCTTCCATAAAATACGGTATTTTATTTATAAAATAAATATTAAACATATGCAAATATATATTAAATGTGCTTGTGTGATTATAAATGTAATTTTCGAGATTTATTATGTAACTGCGAATTTACGTAAGTCAAGGGATGGCTTTACTTTTATGTTATCTGGGAGCAAATCACGCCAATAAAGTTTTTTTAGCCAATAGTTGTTATTTTTTCTCATGTGTAATTCTGAAACAATGCGTTAAAGTTGAAATAAAATGCTATGTTATTTATTATTATTATTATTGTGTATTTTAAAGGAAATGAGTGAAAGGCATTTATTTTGATTGCACACAATATATGTATTTTGATTGTTTGTATTTTTAAATAAAAGTTATGCTTTTTAAATGAAATGAGTTGAAGGTTTACATTTTAAGCAAATTAATGCAATATGAATGATGTCAATGGGAACATTATTTGGCAATTTATCACATCGGCAAGCAAACATAAAAGTACTCTATTTTCTGAGTATCTATATTATAAAGGACAAACATATCTGTGCGTAACGCATACATCATTCTGCAAATGGCAACACTTTCAAATTTGAAATGAAATTTCGGTTTTGCAATTTTCGCTACTGCAAATTTTTAAACTCTTAAACATCGCACAGTTTCAATTTTTACATCGTCGTATAGGAAAAAAAAATGTACTTTTAAATTCACTTTGTTTTGAAAGCTCTATCTCAATTTATTTTTGAGATATTAATTTTTTTATAGTTTTTAGCACCAATTTTGTAATTGTGGCAACTGAAGCACTCCATTTCTATTAAAAGTAAAGGGAAAATAGTCATGGTTTATTTATTTTTATTGATTATATCCTTATTGATGTCATTTTCATATTACAAATAAAAGTAACTTTTTCCTAATTTTTGAACAGAAAATGACGTCAGCCATAAAAAAACTCATTCTTCTTCATAAATCAAAAGATTGAAGAAGATATTTCAATATTTTTACATTTCGCTGATACTGAGTTAGAGGCGCTAGGCAAAATGACTCAGTGAGTAAAAACGATGTCATATTTAAAACAAAACGATCATTTTCTTTGATAAAACTAAATATTTGACCAATACTAAATGGCCAATACTATGGCAACTAAAGGTAAATTTTCGCGGGTAATGAGATTAGAACTTAACTTTTATGCGAATGTTCACATGAAAAGTTGTATCGGACAAACATGACTTTAAGTTTGGCAATACATTCATTAATAATGTATTGTGCGTTAATAATACTTTAAAATTGTGAATTTGAGTGGTGCGTATGTAAAATTTGAGAATGTGAAAATAACGTACAGTTTAGATTTTATGGGAGGGGGGGGGGAATTTTATGATGTGACAAAGTGAAATCCTTTTTACTGATTTTTCATCCCGTAAAAACAAACGTAAGAGCCTCAATCGATAACTTCAACATAATTACTCATATTGATTACATATTTTAATACAGTTTAATTTTTCAATAATTTAAGCAGTTGAAGTTTTAGGAAATAATATTTTGGTAATTTTAGGTTAAAAACATTTGTTTTAAGAGTTAGATAACCAATTAAGATGGATTTTTTATTGTAATTATTTTTGTAGGTTTATTATAAATTTGATCTAACAGTTCCATTCTAAACATTTTAATTCGTCGAATTTCGACGGGTTCCAACTCGTTAATGTAATAAACATAGTCTTTAGTTTGTTTGTTTCAGGTTGGTATGTTTAATTTATTTTGAAAAAATTGATTTGATGAATCATTGATCCATTTTCCATTTTTTTTTTTTTTTTTTTAAGTTAATCACTTCTCAAACATTACATAATTTTAAATTTTACACCGTTGAATGGGGTGGGTGTCAAAAGTAAAATGTTTGAAAACTGTATTTCAATTTACTGACTTTCTATGATTTTTAAACCAAATAGCTCGATTACGGAATAATAGTATATGAATATTTTTATGAATTATTTCAAATTTTAAGGGAAAACCATGATTTTTACCCACCGTCCTAGGATGGGCGTTTATACACTAGTAAAAAATAAATCAGTAAAACAACATTAAAAATATAGATAAATGTCTAATTAAAAATCACTTGATGACATAACAAACATGTGTAACGCATCTCACATTACATGAAGTGATGCCGTGATCATGCATTTTTGACATTTAATCCTATAGTTTGGCGATAGTTCTTTTTGTGGAAAATGGTCGACGGAATAATAGAGAAGTATCAAAATTAGTTTAATTTTTTTCATTTTTGATTACTCACATCAAGATCATAAAGATATGAAAATCTTGTTCCCGATTTTACCTTGGATCCGAAATTAGACAGCCAATGACATTATCGAATCCTAAGTTAGATGCAGCAATAGCAGCTACAGCCATTGTATTAGTATTGTGAGGAGCTAAAGCACAGATATCACGTACAGGACCTGTTATAATAAACACAAACACTTAATAAGGAATTTATAAAATAATGCAAAGAATTAACAGAAAAAGTTGAAAAAAAGGTTTTTTATTGTTTGTAACATATAGGGGAGATGGGGGATGAATGGAACATTTTCACAAAAATATTTATTTTAAATACTTTTTTAAAATTATTATCAATATTATATATCAGATTTCATACATTAAGTATTTGACTACATCTATGCACAATATTTATTCTAGATTATGACTATACAGTAAAATATTATAAAATAAAAAAAGAGCTCCTCTCTGTCCCAATCATCCCCATAGCAGGGATGAATAGGACACAAATATTTTCCTCCCTGTATTCAATGTTACATAATTAAAATTTTAAATTATAAACTTATATGTAATTATATTTGTAATTTATGATCTTACACTATGGCTGCTATATCTCAGCATTGGTAAACACTTCTTTTACAGAAGTTTTAACTTGTAATGCAAACTTCAGCTGTTCCTTTTTCCTTCTTCCGAGATGTTTTAAATATGAAATGAAAGTGGAAAATTTCTTTGAAATATGGCATAGCTAATAATTTTCATTCACAACTGAAATTATATTATGGGGAGTGGAGATTTACTTAAGCAAAAGTTCAAAATTCAATATAACTTCCCCTTTTTGATCAATAAAATATACTATTTTTAATAATTTTATCTATTTTGATAAAGTTTAAATAGCAATTTTTTTTTATTAAATATTTAACCTTTAATACAATACAATAAATTAAAACTGAATATAATGTTTAATAATAAATAACCTATATATTACGAATACTGTTTAATACTAATAATTAACATAAATTATTAATTTGTCAACCTATATAATATTATTTAGTTAAAAAATATTTTTTTAACATCTCTAGGGAGAATGAGACTGTCCCATTCATCCCCATTCGCAAATGTCCCAATCATCCCCATGATGTATATATTCAATTGTCAGCCATTTTGCCTCAGAAATTATTTTGTCACAATGGTTACAATTTTCATTCATTTTAATTACCGATACTGAATCTTCAAATAAATAACTTCAATATATCTTAATTGTTTATATTGTATAAGATAGTTGACAACTTCAAATGTAAAAAAAAATTACTTTTAAGCAGAGTTTCAGGAAATGCAACTTTGAAGAAAAATGAAAAAAGCCATGTAGTTTTCCTTTTGGTTCTAAAGCACACTATGGTAGTGCTATATACGTGAATAGGAAACAACTAAAAAAAAATGTTTATTGCCTGAAATATTAAGAATGTCCCATCCATCCCTTGTCTCATTCATCAGTGAAATATATATAATAGGGTGTTTTATTTTTTAAGGCAAAAAATAAAATGTAAATTTTTTACAGACTTTGCCCCGAGTCAAAGTGATATAAAAGATATATAGGCCAAATTTTATTAAAATCGAATAATATTTAGGGGTTGCACACTTTGATCAGTTTTGTAAAAGTATACAAAAATACGATTTTTTAATGTAATTACTTTTATTGGAAAAACTAGAAATCACAAACTCCAAATAATACTGAAACTGGACACTAAGATTAATACCTAGCATAATATGCAAAACATGTGTTATATTGATCAACTTTGAACATTGCAATCTCTCCTTTTAGGTAGCTTTCATTACAAAAAGCTACCTATTGCAGCCGTTCGGAGGAAAGCGATTTCAAAAAATTTTGGTATATTTTCATCGATCATGACCCCCAGACCCCGAAACCACCCTCCGTTCAAAAGTTGATATATATATATATATGAATATATATATATATATATATCTGACCTTTGTCATACTGTAACTCTCGAATTTATGAACCGATTTGGATGTAATTCGGTATGTACATAGTACATACCAATGTCTCGACCGAGTTTGTTGGCCAGCTTCATCCGCCATCTTGTTTCAAAATGGCTACCATTTAAAAAAATTAAAATTTAAAATGAGATACCAAAATATTAGAAAATGAAAAAGATTTTTTTTGTATGTGTTTGACCTTAATACAAAGATCCTGGAACAGTTTTTGTTTTGTCTATATCTAAAAAAATGGCAGAGTTATAGCGTTTTGAATTTCTATTGTGGCTGACATTTTAAAACGACCTGATTTTTGTCACGCGATAACAAGCGTATTTATGAACCGATTTGGATGTTACTTGGTCTGTACATAGTACATACCAATGTCTCTACCGAGTTCGTTGGCCAGCTTTATTTGCCATCTTGTTTCAAAAGGGTTGCCATTTAAAAAAAATAAATTTAAAATTTAAAATGAGGTATTAAAAAATTGGAAAATGAAAAAGATTTTTTTATGTGTTTGGCCTTGATACAAAGATTCCGGAGCAGATTTTGTTTCTGAAAATTTGTTCTTTTGTTTATATCTTAAAAAATGGTTGAATTATAGCACTTTGAATTTCTAGTATGGCTAACATTTTTGAAACGATCTTGTATTTGTCACGCGATAACACACGTATTCGCCTATTTCCATGTGAGAAAGCATGTGGATAGTATACATCAACATCTCAGCCAAATATAAGTTACTTTAAATAAAAGCGGCTTGGATAAAGCTGACTAATTTCGTGAAATTCTCATTCATAATGATTTAGTATTGATAAAAATTAGTATTGAATCTCCTATATTCGGTTTCCACTAAATTGAGCTTCGTGTGTTTGAATAATATAAGTTGGCTTTTTTAAAATAAGGTATTTGAAAGCTACCTCTTCCTCCCGGCACTGGCTGGAAGGACTTTTTTCACTTGGTGATGACTTTTCTGTGATGCTCGACTACCCTCAACAAGAATTTTTTTTGTTGTTTGTCCCTGACCAATTCGTTTAATCAGACCAATTCCTCTTTCTGTTGTATCATTGACCACAATAAGAGCGTTCGTTCACATGGCTTCTGAAGAGAATCGTTGCAGTATTCTGTCACATCATGGATCCCAAACAATTCAAAGAACGTCTTTGTTTTATTAGTAACGAAATGATTCAGGTCTTTTCCTTCAAAAACTAGGTTTTTATCTGAAATAGTTCCATTAACCTTTTTCTTTACAGGTTTGGTTTCTAAATTTAGAGTCATATTTTCTGTATTAGCCGGAGTAATACATAAGTCCAAAAAAGCCAATCCTTTCTTTTTTTCTAAAAGAAACCAAAGGTATTTGCATCAACTTAGCAACTGTGAGAGCACTTTTGTTGACATCTGCATCTGGATAAGTGTTCAGAAGCTACAGCATATCCAAATCCTTCTTTGGAGCCCATCGATTTACAATTGGCTCAAGCCAAAAGTGAACATATATGATGCTGACACAATGCGCAACTCTTTTCATTCCTTTCAATTCTCGTTGAGGAATATTCAACTGTTTAGAGAAGCATACAATTTTAAGTGCATATACTGCCTTTGCCACATACCTTGCTTGATGCAAAGCCTCTGGGATCCTGAAACTGAAGTCGTTTTTAGACAAAACTTCTAGATACAGGAGTAAGAATTGTAATAACTCTTTGTAATCTTCTCTTAGATGACTTCTATCTTTTTGGACATTTTGGAGGTAGTTAACATTAACATGTTTGTACACTTGGTTCTTTTTTTTTTTGAGGTGAAAACCTTGTCAAATCCACTAACTGTTGAACTTCATATCATCTTCTCTTTGTGATCTATGAAATTCTTTATCTTCTTGTGAGATGCTAACCATGCCCATCACATTTTGCCAGGAAATGTCAAATAACTTGATGAGGTCACCTTTCCAAATTTGCTGTTTCATATTTGCTTTATCCGTGTTTCTTGATTTCTCTTTACTCAGGTTTTGTTATTCTTTGTACATCTTCTGCAAATCAGCACTGATATTCTCCTCCGTCTTAACAGAAATATTTGCTTTCTTCTACACTTCCTATAGTTTAGTCCTGGTAGATTTAGCAGAATCCAAAAGTCTTTCTTTCATTTCCTTGTGATGGTAAATAAAACTAAGAGTACTTGTTCCTTTGCAGGGAGTCGAGCTAAAAAAAGCTCATCACTAGGCACCTTTCATAGCCGTCAAATTCTTCTTAGGGTTCCCATTTTAAAGTTTAATTACCTTCAAAAGATGAAAGAAACACACGAGAAGCCCATTAGTACAAAGTACTTCAATATTAGAAATTTCACTAATTTAAGATAAAAGTAACCAAAGTGTGCAACCTCTAAATATTATCCAATCTTCTTGAAATTTGGCATATAAAACACACTAATATATAACAGTGAAATATATATATCTTCCACATTTTTTCGCACTTCCTACATTTAGAAACGAAGAAATAGTGAAAAAAGTGTGCAAAATAAGGGAGTAAATACTTAAATATGGTAGGTAATTACTTTAACCCTTTATGTATTGAATTATGAATTCACGAAAATTTTATCTTCTAAAACATTTTTTGTGATTTGTTTAAACAACATTAGAAGATTTACATAATCATTTAATAAATTTTAGAAGGATTGAAGGATTTAGAAGGATTAATTAAATTTGAATTTATAAGGATTTTGTGCAATATTTATAACCCTACTCAAATCTTTTATATTAAATATTTTTCTTAGTATTTTGTAAAATTAGGAAATGTACAAATATAATGTTCTTACAATAGAAATATTTCCGAATTGAAATCCCCCCACCCCCCCCAGCACCAAGAAAGCTGAAAAGATGCAAAGGCAAAAGAAATCATCCTTTTAAAAATATTTTTGTTTTGTGCAACCAATAATGCTTTTGGAACAAGATAAAGTACTGTATCTATAGCTCATTCTAAATGGTATTACAACTAATAGATGTATTAAATGAATTTTATAACAAGTTATTTTAAAGTATTTATAAGTACAGTAGAGTGCCACAAATCCACCAGAGTCTGAAATCCACACAAGTTTGCAAATGTAAACATCTTTCCTCCATGGCGCTAAAAGAATGAAGTTGAGAGAAAATGATTATGTCATTCCAAAGCAAATGATTGATTCAGGATGTTTTCATCTCGTTTTCAAGAGAAGACTGAGTAGGCACATGTGTGTTGATTGGTTTAAGAAATATATTTGGGAATTTCAGTGACATTGACTCTGCTATCTGTTTATCTGTATCTAATCCCGTTCAAGATGTTCTTATTCGTCATTTAAGTAGTTTTTCAATATTTTTTTCTGGTGAAGTATCATTTTGAATCCATCCAAAAGCAATTCTGAAGATGATGACTTAGGTAATTCTGAGAAAATTCAGTTTGATGAAGGTTTAAATTTGGGAGAGAAATACCTTGAATTCTTAAAGCAACAAAATTGTGTAACTGAGCAGGAACTAACGACTATCTATAACCTGCAAAAAAAACTTAAACTAGAACAAATTAAAGTTTTGAAACAGGCCACAATAGAACAATTTCAAAGTTTAAAAATAAGTTGTTTTGTTTATATTGTTTCAGATATTCTTTCTTTTCTGTTTATTAAAATTTTCATTTATAATTAAATAATTTAATAATCTAATATAAAAGTGTGTTGCTATCAATTTTGTTTTATTTTATTTGTCTTATTTGTTTTTTAAACCTTTATTAATTATTGTTCTTTTTATGACCTAAAATCCGCACAACGCCTTCTCCCAAACAGTGCGAATTTCTGGCTCTCTTCTGTACTGTCAGTAGATAAAGGATTAAATAGAATAAACAATGTGTATTAAAATATTTCATGATATTAATAAAGATATATTGAGTTAGTTAAAGTTAAATAACACAAAACTTAATTGTAACACTTAATCAGTCATAAAATAACATATCTGAAATAGCAAAATACTTAACGATCTAATTATGGGTACTTCTTTGTTATAGGGGCTGTAGTTACTTCTTTGTTAAAATGGCACCGTTGAATTTAGTGAGAAAAGCAACATTTTGAAAAACACTTTCTGTGGCGATAATAAAATGATTGATGTGATCGTAAAAGGGTTAAGTACACATTGTGAAGTTCTTTTGATAAAAACCATTGATCGTTAAAGAAATAATAAAACAGTAGAATTCTTACTTTGCAGGAGTCAGTGAAGAGGCAAACTGATGAAACAAATAATATTCTTTATTTCAGGCGTTAGTAGCAATAGAAGGTTATGAAAATTCTTGCTTCTGGTCACCATTTCAAAATAAAAGAACTGAATCTTTTAAGAAGAGAAAAATAACAGCCAACACAGAATAATTCCATGGGATTCCTTTTAATGAGAGCAGCACATCTTTAAAGATTAAATCTTGAGAAAGAACATATCCACATAACTAAAATATGACCCATAGTACGGCAAACTTATTCGGCCAAAAAGCGGCACAGCATTCGAAGGGCTGGCGGACCGGCACTCTGATAAAACTACATTGAAAAACTACATCTTTTCAGCACAACTTCAAACCAAATTCTGATTTTAAAATTAACGAGTTTTAGTACTTAAATGATGAATACAGGGACTTCAAAAGTTAGAGAAAGAAAAGATTTAAATCTATTAGAGAATTTTAAAAACTAAGCAATATCTTAATAAACAAATCCGAAAGAATACATTTAAAAAGTTTTACTTCTATTCACACTACGATCGGCGATTAGACACACCTCCAAAAAGATTGACATCCATTCAAAGCTGACGCCGTGAGACACTTGCTCTGATGACGTCATCACAATACGTGTAGATTCGAAAGGAGAAGCACCCCATGCCAGGCACAGCCAAACGTCAGAGAATTTTCCAATGTGTGGTTGAAACAAAAATCGCCCGCGCAAAAATAAATATGGATTTAAGATTAAAGAACATTGATGTATAAGGCCAAAAGAAATAATTATTGCGGTCGATCATAATGATGGATTTAAATAGACATCGATGCAAAAAAAAAATAGCTGAAAGGGAATTAAATAAACCAAATTTAAATACTGTGAGAAGTATTCTCACACTTTCTTGCAACCATTATTTGCATTTTAAAAATGTCATCAGATTGCTATAGCTTTATGAAATAATTATTAGTGTATCAAATACATAAACTATTTGTTTTATATTTATACCATTTAATACATACAACAAGAAGCAATTTGTCTAAGGTGGTTCTCAAGTTCACTGCTCAACAGGCAAGAAATTTACTGACACATTTACTAACTCATTTTTAAATGTAAAAACACAAAATTGGCAGGGCTGACTATTGAAACAATTTGGAATCAAAATGATTTTTCCCGTTTTTTCATAAATAAATTTCTTATTGAATTATAAGCAATTTTGGGGACAACTGGTTTTTCCCCTTTCATTCTGAAGTTAGGTTCAAAACGCTAACTTTGACAGTACTTTCAGAAAAATCTTTTACATTTACCAAAAAATGGAAAACATCTTTTGATTACAAAGTTTCTGAATAACAACATCTGCCAATTTCACGCGTTTCCGAACAAAGATGAATTAAAACTAGTGTCATAAAGTTGCCCATTTGGATTTGAGAAGAGCCATAATTATACATAAATAAGCCATATAATAATGTAATACAAAAAATATATAAATAACACATATAAGATTAGATTTTTTAAAATTCGTCACCATTTTATTTTCACGATGGTTTATAATGTTTGGCACATAATCACACATTCCTAAAACTAAGTTATGACAAAGCCCCTATAATAAAGAAGTACCTAATTATATAAAATGAAAGAATGGCTCTGTAAACTTCAGTAAACTTGCCTTCAAACAAAGTAACAGGATTGTCTTTCACCTGCATGTTTTTCTCTTTCAAATGGCCTTCTAACTTTAGACTCAAAGGATGCTTCCGCATTGTTACAGTCAATGACTAAAATTTAGATAAGAAAAAATATAATTTTCATAAAAGGATCCATTCAATAGTGATGATATTTTTTTCCACTCCATGCAATAACTATAATACATACTGGTTCATAAGAGAAATGAGTTTAAGCTCTTTTTTTCAGAGCCTTGAAATTCCAACGCCATTTTTCACCAATTTCCCCATTTTATTTTTATGATGGTTTATAATATTTGGCACATAATCGCACATTCTTAAAACTGAGTTATACCAAAGCCCCTATAATAAAGAAGTGAGTGCCTAATTATGTATAATGAAAGAATGACTCTGTAAACTTCAGTAAACTTGCCTTCAAACAAAGTAACAGGATTGTCTTTCACTTGCATGTTTTTCTCTTTCAAATGGCCTTCTAACTTTAGACTCAAAAAATGCTTCCACAAATTTAGATAAGAAAAACTATAATTTTCATAAAAGGATCCATTTAATATTGATGATATTTTTTCCACTCCAAGCAATAACTACGAGGGCTGTTTTTTAAGTAAGGTCCATTTTGTTGTACACACTAATAGGTGGTGCGCACGCCGCAACGAGTACAGGAACAACTGTGCTCAGTTGCAGCTGTGTAGGTAGCCTGTACTGCCTGTTCTGTTTCTTTAAAATGTTCAAGATTATCGAATTGCCCAGCCCATGCAGGTACGGTCAGTGCAGTATTGCCAGATTGGGGACTTTTTTAATTCAGATTAATTGACTATCACCACTTTTTTAAACTAGCGTCATTCTCCTTATTTTTCAGAATTTTTAATCTATTTTTAAATAGGCCGAATATTTCTATTTCAAAAAAGCGGTGGCAATCGACAATCTGGGGACAAAAAAGTCCCCAATCTGGCAACACTGGGTCAGTGACACGTCTTTTGTCAAAAGGCGCAGCATGCTAACAGAGGGAATTTTGCTACTCCATGGCAATGCCAGACCTCACACCGCAGCTCAGACCTGAGCTTTGTTGGACTCTTTAGGCTGGGAAGTTTTGGACCCCCCCCCCCCCCTACAGCCCTGATCTTGTGCTGAGCGATTTCCATCTTTTCTGCTATCTCAAACATCATCTCGGCAGCAACCACTACAATGATGACGAACGTGAAGGCGTGAAATGGACTGTGACCCTCTTGGTTATCGGAGCAGGTGGCAAGTTTCTATGAAGAGGTTTTTCTAAATCTAGATATAAGGTATAATAAGTGTTTAAACAAACTTGGCATCTATGTTGAAAAATAGAAAAATGTATGTAGAATCTGAAAATAATTTTGGTTTTTGAAAATTTTCTTTCGTTTGGTTTTTATTTTCATACGGACCTTATTTAAAAAACAACCCTCGTATAATACATATTGGTACATAAGAGAATTGAGTTTAAGCTCTTTTTTTCAGAGCCTTGAAATTTCAACCCGACAAATTTTGTGTCGCCAGAGCCTAAGCCTGATACTGAAAGTATGCAGTAGAAAATAGTTAATAAAATTTTTGTTTCTAGATTAATTTTCTCATTTAAAAATATCTTCTTACGTAAAAAAAAAAGGTACTACTTGATTATCCTGTCGACCAAAAAACTGTCACCAAACTCTGAGTTTAAATGCTAATAATGGATGATCGTAAATGTCATGTTCACTTGATATGATTTCTGAAAGGAAGCACAGATTCACCCCTTCAGATCATTAATAAATAGCAAATCTGAAAACTTATGAGGAAGACACTTTGATGCTCTGGGAAAAGTGGATGTCTCTCTACCCTTATGAATTCATCACTGGTTAAAAGCGCTTTTAACCCCCTTACCTGTTTCTTTTTTTTTGACACAATTAAAAATAACGACCCAGCACCACTTTTTTTTTTTTACTACTAAAACATTTGACTTTGTACAATCAAAAAAGGTATGTCATTTAACTAAGGATGCACCGAATATTCGGTATTTTTTCGGTTTGGCCGAATATTGAATACTAAAAAAAAACTTTTAAAACATACTTTTAAAAACCTTATACAACTTCTACGTTTATAAAGATATTTAGAATAATTAGAAACAGAATCATATTTAAATAAAAAATGCTTTTACATTATTTATTTGCTGTTTGTGAAGTATTATTTAAGAAAATTAACCAATGACAAGGATTTTCATAGGAATTAATTATGTACAAATGCAAGTTCCTGAACATTGTCCAGTAAATAATCTGTTTCTTGCTAAGATTTTAAGAACAACGTTTACTTTGATGCTCTTTGATGATGTCTCTGAATCTCTGAAAATGATTGCCCACTTCAGACACCGATCTAAGATGCATTAAAAAACTTCCTTGCTTAATCAAAGGGAGTAGAACAGTTATTCTTGCTAAATTGTCACTATATAAAATTTGAATATATTGTATTATTTATTTACTTTTACTTTAGTCTCTTCCTGACAAACAATATATGATCTTGTACAATTTTTCTTCCAATTTTTTCACAATTTCTCTTTGATTTTAAAATGTTTTGTTTTAGAATTTAAGAAAATTTTATTCATTTGTTTTAATTCTCAGAAGAAGCCAAGAAACATAAAATTTTATTAATTAAAATGTTTTATAACTATCCTCTTCTTAAAAAAACTCAAAGCAGATATTTTTAAGCATAAAGTTTACTTGGAAAAAGCTTTTGTTTATTAGAATAAAAGTTTCTGTTTTAATATTATGTAAAATTGTTTTAAAATTTAACATTTTGTTGCCTTTAAACTTTAAAATATAAAAGTATTCGACAATCCAAATATTCGGTATTCGGGCGAATAGTTAGTATTCGACAGGCCAAATATTCAGTATTCGACATAGCAGTTACTATTTGGCAAGCAGAATATTCGGTATTTGGTTCGCCTGTAGGCCAAATATTTGGTATTCGGACAAAATCACTATTCGGTGCATCCCTACATTTAATAAACCAAAAATTATTGTTAAAATTAAGTGATATCCAAAAGCTTTTAGTATCAAAGATAGCAAACTCTTTTTGCCTGAGCGGCACTTGGGCAAAACAGTTAAGGGGTTAATTAAAAAAAAAAAAAAAATGTGGCGAGGGACCATCACACATTCAGATTGTTAATAAAAGAAAATCTGAAAATTTAAGGGAAAGACACGTTGATGCTGTGAGGGAGGTGAATGTCTCTTCTCTTCACCCTTATGAATTCATCACAGATTAAAAGTGTTTTTAATTTAATAAAACAGAAAAATCAGGAAAAATGAACAATTAATTAGAGTGATTCTCAAACTTTTCTATTACATGATCCACTTTAAAGTTTGAAAAACTGCCAAGGCCTACCTAATACATAGGTATACATAGTCTTTTACATAATCTATCCTCAAAAAAAGGCAAGATTTCATACAAAGCATACACATGAGAACAGTAATAGGTAATTCTAATGCGAAAGTGGCATAATCATGAAATGAGATCTTTTTTACTACATAAGAAAAAAAAATAGATAGTTAGGTATTATCAGTACCTTAAAGATAGATCGCCAAAAATGGTTGTCAATTGCCAATTTTGTTTATTGTTGCTAATCACATTCAAAACAGTAATGTAATATTATTAATTTGATAACATTGTTAAAAATGTTAAATAATACAAAAATAAATATCAGAAACTAAAATAAATAAATAACAAAAACTATAAAATATAATAATAATAATAAAAAAAAACTATAAACTGCATGTTTGCCAAAAAATAATGGCTACTATATTTTATATTATCTGCACCATTATTGGTGCAATTGTATCTTCAGGGCACAGATATTTCTATTTCTAGCTAAAAACTTTAGATTAAGAAACTGACATTGTAAATATTTCACAAATTAATATTTCACTGTTTTCATTTAAAAAATTATTAACTGATGCTAAAATTTGTCTTGAATCCAGTAGAAAATGTTTATTTATATATATTCTAAGAGAGTTACATAGAATTAATGATTTTAGTTACTTTTCAAGATATGAGAATTTGAAAAAAGAAAGTTGTCTGGACATGTCCTATATACTGTTTGATTTCGAGAGAAAAAAAAAATCAAAAAATAGTGAAATTTAAAATATGGCTAAAACTGCATATTAAAATCTAATTAAGTATATACCGGCAAAAAATTGTAAAAAAAAAAAGGCTAATAAAAAAACTTATTTATTTAGTGCTATAAACAATTCAATCCTTAACTAGTACAATCCTGCATGTGTTAACATTTAAAGGGTATCAGCTGACCCACCGAGCATTGTTCAGGCCCATGAAATAGCTATGTATAATTTTGCAGCTCAATATTGAGCAATCAGTTATTATAAGTGATAAATGGTGCCTCTCACATATTTTTAACATCAAGTTCAGGTAAGAAAATCCGTATGTAAAACTAATAACAAACATCATACGAATTGAATTTTTCTAACTGAGTGAAAATGAACAAGTCAGGATTCAAAACCAGAAACTTGACTTAAATTGCCAAAGCTCTAGCGCTTGAGCAATCTGAGACGACAACTAACGGGCACATTTTACTCAGACAACCTTATTGGCAATAGCATCTGGTCTGCCATGTAGACAACTCAACAGATATACCCAATGGTTGTCAGTCCAGGTAGCTCAAACGGTAGAAAACAAAGTTCTAAGTCTGAATCCCGGTTTGAGCATTTTTTCACTCATCTGGAAAAATTCAATTCGTATGATGTCCCCACCAATCAGTATAATTGAGAAAAAATAATAGTGTAATAACGAATGTGTTATGTAGTTTGTAATTTCTGACTGGTTGATAAATTGAGCATTACTTAATTTTTAAACTTTATTTTGGCTCAGTTTGTAGATTTTTCAATAAAATAACATTATTTTTTTAATAAATAAAGTTTGGAAAATACAGCTAATATAAGAATCAAATTTCAAGATCCTTAAGTAACCTTTAATAGAAAAACTAAAAATTTCTCAATGGATTTAAAATTTTTATGATTTTTTGCCATAAAGAAATTAAGCTAGATGAACGACAAAATACTATTAACCACTAACCAGTCTTCATCATCAGACAAGCAAGTAAATACTTAATAATAATAAAAACAAAGGGTTTCATCCACAATTTTTCTTAATTCATGCACAAGCTTTTAGCGAAAAAATATGTTTTCAATTTTACAAAATATTGTTATACAGTAAACTCTGTCTAAGGCGGAATCGATCGGGACTGAGAAAATTTTCCGTGGTAGACAATATTCCGGCTTATGCAAAAAAGCTCACCCCCCTCAAAAGAAAAAAAAAAAAAAAAAGAAACAACCCTCGAATTTGATGATTTTTTATTGATTTTCCTGACTCAAAAATCGGTTGAAAGCTGAAATTCGGAAAGATCTTTTGTCTTTATAGATAAATGAGAAACGCTATTCAATTTCTTAGTACTGCTGTAATACATGCGAATTGGAAGTTTACACACACACACACACAAAAAAAAGAAAAAAGAAAAAAAAAACAATAAACTTCGAGAATGAGACAGAACGCTATAACTTTGAATTTGAGTACATCCTTAAAGTATAATATATTGCACTTTCGAAAATATATATTTTGATAAATGTTCATTCTACTAGAAATATAAACTTTTAAATGTAATTTTGCATATGAAAAAATGACACAAGCATAAATTCCTTAAAATTTAAATAGTTTCTGTCCTTTTGAATTAACTTTTTCAAAGTGTTACGGAATTTAACTAACATGCACGACATTGAGTATTTGACTTATCAGTTTTAAAGTTTAATAAACGAAATGCCTTTCATTTTTAAATTATCCTTTTTTCTGTCTTATGCAAAATTTTGGTTTCGGTGGGACCTTAAAATGCTTTCCGTTTCCGCGTTAGACAGATTCCGCCTTATGGAGCATGAATTAATGTCATTTCCTAAGGGTTCGCCGGGACTTGAAAATTTTTCCGCGGTAGACAGATTTACGGCTTATACAGAGTCTGCCTTAGACAGAATTTACTGTACAAATTATATTTCAAATTCAGAAAGAATCCTAGAATTCAAATGTCTAATAAACAATCATAAGGCTTTTTTAACATTTTAAAATTTCAGAAAGAAATTAAAACTGAACACATAATAAACAATCAGCAACAAAATACGTTCTAAAACTATAATATTAAAATCGGTTTAAATACATATTTACTTTTAGCTGTTTGGCATCAGACATTTTTTGGATATCTTCACCTCCCCAGAAAGCACCACTAGGAACATATAAGCCATGGTCAGTAGCAGCATCTTGCAATTCTTTTAGCAAATTTTCGTCACAAAGAGCAGTTGGAGAACCTATCTGAAATCATACATATATATTATAATGACGTCCATATAGACTATTAGATCATTATGTTATAGCTTCAGTATATATTTCACAGCCTAAGAAGGGCTGCTCACACGAGGAAGACCAAGTCTGTAGAGATGGATGACTTCTTAATACCTTGTATATTAAAAAAAATGATAATACACATTTCAGCTAGAACTCAACTTACTGGTCACCTGACAGGGGGTGGGGTGAAAAATACTATGGCCTTGGGCCAGAAATTCACAAAACAAAACCCTTGTTCATGGAGAACAGTATATATTTATATAGTCTGTCATTAAATGGGCACCAAATGTATAAACTGCTAAATTCTGTATGAAAATCACTTAAAACTATCCAAATTTAGCTAATACTTGCAAAAACTGATATAAAATATACACTTCAGAGCCCACTTCAGCCACGGGAAGAAAAGAAAATGCTAATGGGGCATCTACGGGGGCGTTATTTTCAAATTTCTCGCTTTGATTTGAATATTTTTGAATGATTTTTTTTACATAGGGTAGCTGAGGATGATCTACAACTAGGCTAATTTATACTTTTTCTATTTTGGTTTCAATAATTTAAAAAAAAAATTATTTTCACTTTCAAACCCGATTCTGAAATTGAAGCTATTCTAATATAGAAAAAATTTAACCAAAATCAAAAAAGTAAAAACTAGCCCGGTTGTCGATCATCCTCAACTATCCTATGCAAAAAAAATCATTCAAAAATATTAAAACCAAAGCGAGAAATTTGAAAATAATGCCCTATAGACTTAACATTAGCATTTTCCTTTTTTCCTGTGACTGAAGTGGGCTCTTAAGGGGCTACTTCAGTCATGCGGAAATACATGTTCACTAATGTTAATCCAATGGGAGAATTCTTTTAAGATATCTCGTTTGCACTTAAATATTTTTAAATCACTTTTTTTTGCGTTGGATAGCTGAGGTCGATCTCTACAAAGGTTTTTGCTTTTTCGATTTTGTTTACAGGTATTTTTTAGGAGAAGGCTTTCACTTTTGAAACCAGTGTCCTAATTAAAAATACCTGTAAACAAAACCGAAAAAGTAAAACACGGCCTTTGTACAGATTGACTTCAACTGTTCAATACAAAAAAATAATCATTTAAAAATATTAAAATGCAAACGAGATATCTTAAAAAAATTTTCCCATTGGATTAACATTAGCGAACGGGTGTTTTCACATGACTGAAATAGCCTCTTAAAAGGCATTTTAATACCTTTACTCAGATTAACATATGTTTCATTGCTCAGACAGTGACATGCTCAAGCTGTTTGTTAATATAAATATTTTTGGAAAAATTTTAAAAACAAGAAATTGGTAAATAAAATCATGAGACCACACATATAATGAAAAACAAGTTAAAACATAAAATAAAATAAAAAGGAAAATGGATATTTGTGAATGTGAATTAATTTATACTATTTTTCTTATTCTGCAGAGCATCTTTTTCCAAATTTTAGGCAACTCAATCGAGGCTGAATCAATTATTAAGAATTTTTTAAAAAGTACGAAGAACATTCATAATGACTGAGCATCCATTGAGTCAACTAAAATTTGAAAAGAGATGCTTCATGCAGAATAAAAAACAATAGTATAAATTAATTCACGTTCACAAATACCCATTTTTATTTTATCTTTGCACTTGTTTTTCATTATACACATGGTCTCGTAATTTTATTTACCAATTTCTTGTTTTCAAATTTTTTGTGAAAATATTTGTACCAACAAATATCTTGAGAATGTCGCCATCTGGGGGATGAAGTGTGTATTGATCTGAATAAAGGCTTAATTTGGATGTTAAATTCTGTTTGACAAATGGAATAACCTATTTATAAAAAAAAAATCACCTTTTTAAAATTATTTCTCATTTCAAGATTTCTTTTTTCAACGAATAAGTTTTTGTTTTTTTAATATGGCTTACACAATTTGGTAACCTGCTAAAGAATGATACACACCAAAACCTGATTTCAAATACTCACATTTCTTTCATAGCTGCTATTCAATTTATAAATGCTTGTGTACATCCATAGATATCTGCAAAAATTCTGTGAATCATACTAGATTGAATTTATATAATGTCATTGATATATATATAAAAAATAGATATTTTCGAGTATGCTAAATGAAACCATATGCCAGCTGCACAATAAAATATTAATTATTTTCTTTTATTTGTGGATTTCATCTACATATTGTATATACAGTAGGCACTCTCAAATCCGCACAGGTTGGGACCAGAGGCTGTGTGGATTTTAGAATTTTGCATATTTCAGGTCATTGCTTTGTTTACATTTTTTAAACAGTAATTTGAACGAAATAATGCAATCAAAATTATAATAACTGGTTGCAATACAGTAGACTCCCTCAAATCCGCACAGTTTGGGACCAGAGGTTGTGCGGATTTTAGAATTTTGCGGATTTCTGGTCATTGATTTGTTTACATTTTTGAAACATTAATTTGATTGGTAGTTAAAGCAAGGGAAATTATAATGAATGCTTACAATGAAGTGAAACATTAAAATAATTAAAATATTAAAGTAATTTATTAGTTTAAAAGTAAGTAATTATTAAAATAATTATGTAAAATAAAAATATTATGATTGAAATCGATTGAATTCTATTCCAAAAGTCCTATGCTGCCATCTAGTGATAGCAAGGAGAACAGTGTTAATGCTATTATCAATATATTTAGCTTATTGGGCTCACTGTAACTTTTTTCATTGTTATTTAGAGTGTGAATTCTTATACTGCTTTGTATGTTTAGAAATAAATTTGTCTATAATTTTTTAAAAAAAATTCCGCGAACAATAATTTTAAAATAGCGTCCCGGTTCGTGGATTTTTCCATTTCGAACCCTGGAATTTTTGATATAGATATGCTAATTTATATCAAAATCAAAAGTAATGTAAATTTATTTAGTAATAAATCAGCTGTAATAGCCAAAAGGGACAATGATTAACAAAAAATTTAGTAAAAAAAACATTGCGGTAGTCACCGATTTCGGCGCCATCTTGAATTTTGTTCCTGCAATTTAACTGTAAATTTCATTGTTTACATCTGAAAAAATATGTGGATTTTAGGCGTTCGCGGATTTAAGGGAGTCTACTGTATAGTAAAATATTAAAATAATTAAGTAAAATAATAAAATAATAAAAAGTAACGTAATTTTAAAAATGATTAAATTATTAAAAGTAAAGTTCAAGTAAATAATTAATAATGTATAATAAAATAGGCATGATAAAGATGAAATACATTTTCCCTAGTCCTCATAAAGTACCCTATTAATTTACATCGAAATCATAAAGTAAGGAAATTTTGTTTCAGGTTTAGCCAGTCTTAATAACCAAAAAAGCTTGATTAATTATGTTTGGTAAAAAGATTGGGTACTTGTTAGTTATCCCGTCGACCAAATTACTGTCGCCAAATTGTAAGATTAAAAGTCAATAATGGTTGATTGTAAATGTCACATTCACTTGACAACACGTGTTTACGTCATCAAATGATTTTTATTTCGATGTTTTATTTGTATTTTTATTAATATTATACTAATTTATTTGTTTTTTCATTATTTAAAATAAAAATTATGTCAGTTTGTACAATTTGGCAAGTGGTTTGGCGATTTATATAATTTGGGGAAATTGGTCGACAGGATAACTAACAAGTACCAAAGATTGTGATTACCAGTGATACAGTACACTCCCTCAAATCCGCAACCCTAAAATCCACAACTCTCTAAAATCCACACATAATTTACAGATGTAAACAATGAAACTTTCAGTTCAGATGTAGGGACAAAATTTGACTTTTTTAGTTTTATATCAATTCTATATATATTTTAATCTGTATTTTTTGTTAATATTACTGAATTTGTGCTTTTTCACGAAGGAAGAATAAATTTATTTCTGAAAAAAAATCAAGATATTGCTGGCATCACTGGTAATCACAATATTTTTGACAAACATATTTATGCATTAATCAAGCTTTTTTGATTATTAAGTCTGGGTAAACCTGAAATAAAACTTCCTTATTTTATTAGTTTGAGTTGAATTAGTAGTGTGTCTTTATGAGCAAAGTTTCATTGAATAATTTAGGAAAAAATGCATCTCATCTTTATAATGAATATTTAATTATACATTATTGATTATTTACTTGACTTTTGCTTTTAATATTTTAATCATTTAAAAAAAAATTATCTTATTTTTTATTATTTTAGTTTATTACTTAATTATTTTAATATTTTACTATACTCTAAGCATTCATTATAATTTTGATTGCATTATTAATTACATTCAAATTACTGTTTAAAAAATGTAAACAAAGCAATGACCAGAAATCCGCAAAATTCTAAAATCCGCACAACCTCTGGTCCCAAACTGTGCGAATTTGAGGGAGTCTACTGTATTACTTGTTACAGTTTAACCTACATACACTAATTTACACGTAAAAATATTTTAAATCAATTTTAGTACTAAACTATTTTTTCTCGCAAAAATAGAATACAAACTATTTATGCACTTGTAAATTAACATTTTATGAATTAAAAGATACAATATATACCTGAAATCATATCCACAAAAACATGTTCTTAAAATTTTTAAATTTCAATAGTTTAACTTAACAACATTTTGAAAATCGAAATGCTACCATGTAACAAATTTCATGTTAAAATATCAATTTTACAGAAAATGATAATTCTTATAGAGAACTTATTTATAAGAAAACTTTTGCACAAAACATTTGTTTTATCTGCCAAAGCAATGATGTGTTTGTGGTCTGCAGAAAAAAAGTAAAAATTAACCTGTGAAAAAAAAGGCAAAATTTTTGTGATGAACCAGTTATTTGTGGCAACCATAGCTTGCTGTATAGTTTTGGGAAGGTTATAAAAATTTTCAATCTCTTGTTTTGTACTTGTTCTTTTTTTTTTTTTCACATTCTGTATATAGATACAGTAGACTCCCTTAAATCCGCGAACGCCTAAAATCCGTGTATTTTTTTCAGATGTAAACAATGAAATTTACAGTTAAGTTGCAGGAACAAAATTCAAGATAGCGTAGAAATCAGCGGCTACCGCAATATTTTTTTTACTAAATTTTTTGTTAATCATTCTCTTTTGGTTATTACAGTTGATTTATTACTAAATAAATTTACATTACTTTTGATTTTGATATAAATTAGCATATTTATATGATGACATATCGATCTTACGATCGCTTTACCGATAGATGGCAGCATAGGACTTTAGAAATCGAATTGAATCGATTTCGTCAGTAGTAATTTAATATTTTTCTAATTATTTTAATAATTACTTACGTTTAAACTAATAAATTATTTTAATATTTTACTTATTTTAATGTTTCACTTTATTGTAAGCATTCATTATAATTTCCCTTGCTTAACTACCAATCAAATTAATGTTTCAAAAATGTAAACAAATTAATGACCAGAAATCCGCAAAATTCTAAAATCCGCACAACCTCTGGTCCCAAGCTGTGCGGATTTGAGGGAGTCTACTGTATTTTTATATTCTATTCTTAAAATCAAAATTATTCCGTTTAAAAAAAAAATATCTGGTATTCACAACTTACTTTAAAAATTTATCTGCATAATGTAAGTAATATTTCTGTATTATTTCTTATTAATTGAATTTTATGATCTGATTTTCTGTATTAGAAGCTAAATTTATTAAAATCAAAAGTTATTTATGTGATTTTCAATATTCCTTTAATTTTCAATTATTTTTGTATGTTAATGTGCTGAAAACGACATTACTGGCTGAAATCAATCATAATTACAAAACTATGAGGAAATTTCCTTATTGAAATTACAGTAAACTCCCGACTATTTGGCCTAATGTGGTGGAAGGATAGCCCCAGGGGCGTAGCCACAGATATTTTTTCGGGGGGGGAGAATTCGAAAATTTCCCAACTTGAAACAAATTGCTCCATTTTTCGACTAAAATGATATGCACAACGTGTGTAATAATTATAATGATACTTTTGCATAAAAAATTCCTTTCCAAAGAAAAATTCTGAAACTGAAAACATAAAAATTCTAATTATGGGTTTGTTTACTAAAAAAATAAATACGCTTTTTACTTTCCTCTGTCTTTACAAGAAGAAAGTATTGGATTCATGAAAAAATTCGACTTCCGGTTTTAGACTGATTTATATGTTTTAGTAAGTCCTGAATACGATTCGACTGTTTTTAGAAAATCTGTCTGTCTATATGTGAAACAAATTTTGTGTGCGCTCTAACACAAGAACTAATGCACAAAATTTAATAAAACTTTAGAGATTCACTTATACAGTCAAACCTTGTTAATGCGAACACTCAAGGGGAAACTTTTTTGTTCGTATTAAAAGTAGTTTGTGTTATCGGAACTTAACTACATTACACACAACTGGACGAGGCAATCAGAAACAGTTTGTGTTAACGAGGTTTGACTGTACCTTGATAAAAATTGGTGCTGATTTGTTTTTGGTGTAAATCGTCCAACAGGTGGCACTGCTATGCGGCACTTTTCACAATTAACATGATTTTAGCGATAATTATATCTCAAAAACTATTGCACGGAATTTGATCAAACGTCATATTCTGTTAAACCTTGACATAATTTGATGCAGATTAGCTTTTTATGTGTATCATATAGCAGGTGGCGCTGCTATGCAGCATTTTTCACGATTTTGCGATAGCTGTATCTCAAAAACTAATGCATGGAATTTAGTAAAACTTCATATTCCACATAAGTAGCACTTCCACATAAATAGATCCTTATTAGGCTTGGGTCTATACTGTCCAAAGCTATCGCTTTTGTGCACTTTGAGTAAGGAATTTTGGTTACAGACATCTAAGAGGCTGGGTGTCAAAATTCAATGATTTGTTTGAAAAATGCTATGCTTATATCTTCTTTTTAAATGCACACAATTCAACAAATCTATACCTTTAGAGTTTGTTATTATAGGCAAAGAATTGTCATTTAATTTTGGCACTATGATTGCAAATTTTGAGGCATTAACATGTATGGAGTAGAAGAAAATTTTGGGTTTGGCACATCCGACTAGTTTTCACTTAATATTAATTCTTGTGGTCTTCAAAGAAGCCCACCTGTTAATAACATCACTTAGTTTAATAAAATTCCCTATTTCACTTTCATATTTTAAAAGCATTAGGCTGTCAAGTCTGTCATCCCTCATTGTAGCTTGCAATATATATATATTTTATTTTTATTTGACTAAAGATTCTTTCATTAGATGCAATGCCATGAAGATAAGCTGCTGTGAATGTTAAGGTACGAGTACATAGTTTGACGGCGTGACCCAAATAGTCTTTGAATTTCATGGCATGAGTAAAAGGTTTGTTAAGTGAGTTGGGATTTGGTTTATTTCTATTTGACTCTGCAAGTCATGTACATCCGCTTTCTCCTATCTAGGTGGAAACATTATTAACTTTTCCCTTGCACAATTGTAATTTAAATATGGAATGCATTGCTGCAATATTCTCTTGATATAGGGAACATTGTCATTTAAGCCCATTACTAAATTCCCGAAATTTTCTTGTATTTCTTATAATTCTTTATTGTAAAACTTATGTGTATCAATGTCCATTGCTGTGCTATTATTTTTATCTATTGCCTTTGGTGAAACCGTTTTCCTACGGTGCTTTAGGAACTCAGCTTCTCCAGTCATATCCTAATATTCATAATTGTTTGTGAGCTTGTCTGTAAGGAAATCTTTATTTCTTCAGAATTTTATTCAAGTGCAACGTGTCAGTGTTGCAGTGCATGTTGATTTTTTCTTCAGTTGATAGACTGCTTTCATGGTCATATTTCTGTTCCAAATTAAAATCGTCCATTTTTTACCTTTTTCATCCTTGAATGGATTTTTAGATGCTCCAAAATCTTGCACGAAAACTCTTTTCCTATTATGAAGGGTTTCTTCGTGCTGAGATTTATAGTAACTTTTTAGAACAGCTTTAAACACAGAACACTGGACTTTTGGTTTAAAATTTTATAAACACATATGAATATAAACGAACAGGGCTGATATATATTTCTGCACACAAATAAAAGTAAAATGTGACAAATTTATCTAAAATGCTGATATAAGAAGCCGTTAGACTTCTTATATCCGCATTTGCTCATATAACGCTTTTTACTTGACAGCGAAGGGTTAACTAATTTTTGCGGCAAAAAAAATCACGAGAATGAGTAAAATATTGTCCAAAAATCGCAAAATTAGTCGAAAAAGTTGTGAAAACTCGTCAAATCTTCTTGCCCATAGCTGTGTTTCAAGTAGGTTACCAGCTACCACATTCCTTTCTGTTGTGCTACAAGTGATCTCCAATTTTCAAAAGAAGCTGCAATCCCTTTGGATTAAAATAGCTGGATTCTCTTTTGGGAGGAGAAGGGGAGGTAGGGTGAAATTTTTGAGAAAGGAACAAAGTTTTGGAGGAAATAAAGGAACTGATTAGTCAGTTATTGATGGACTGGAGTAGAGAAATTTAGGTCTGGTAGATGTACAATATTTTTGTCGAACTGAAAAATACAATGACAGATTGAGTGTGTCTGATTTCTTTTTAAATTTCTTTTGATAATTTAACTTGTTTACTGTTGTAGTACTCAAAATTATCACCAAAACAATAAAAATTTCGTATTTATTTTACTATTACTTTAAAAAAAGAAAATGTCTCAAAAATCTAGAATTTCCCAACTCTAAATATATTGGGGGGGGGGGGGGGGGAGGCTCCCCTCCATGGCGATGCCTTTGGATAGCCCGGATAACAAAAAAGCCGAATAGGCCGGAGTTCTATAAATATTTACTCACTTCCTGCCCCCTTCCCTCATTATATTAAAAACGCATGTTACACATTTTAAGATTTTCACATGGTTTCAAAATAAGCAAAACATTAACGTGAAACATAAGCCTAATTCATAAAAAAAAATGAGTAAATCCTTTTTTACTGTTTATTAATAAATGATTGCAGCAATATGAAAAGTTATGCACAAGATAAAAGAGTCAAAACTTAGTTTTTGAAAAAGTCCTTGGTAGATGACTGCTTCTACCTGTTAGCCCTCTTCCGCCAGACAATGCCCCTCCATTTATGTAAGCAGATAGTATCAGCTCTCATTGCTGCCTCCTGCTAACTCGTACTTTTTCCTGCTTAGTCACTACAATCTTTTTCCCCCTTTATCACCCATTTCGTTAATCTTCGATAAATAAACACGAAGCATTTAAAAGACTATACGAAAGTAACCAGGATAAGCTGAAAATATCGCCCGCACTTGTTAACATCCATTGCACAACTGACGAAACAGGTTATCAAGCCTTAACACCCCCCCCGCCCTCCCTTCTTGTCTCTCTCTGCTATTGCATTCTGCAATCTCTTCTTGCTCCTTCCTGTCGTGAGTTAGCACTTTCCTATGGACGGGAACCTTCCTGTCTCGGCTGCTTGAAACATTCATCATTTTTTTTACTAGGCTGGATAATCGGGAGTTTACTGTAATCGTAATTACAAAAACTACAAAAAATTTCATTTTGAAATATAGTGATAACTTTAAAAACTTTTACATTAACTATTTTAAAGTGCCAATAAAATCACTTTAGTTTTGAAAGCAACAACTGTATTGGTTTATCACGGAGTTTCAGATTGACGATAATTTTCAAAAATGCCACTTTGGAAAAAAATCGACAAGTTCATCCTGTGAATCACAAACACATCTGTTCCAGCATAAAGATGAAAATAAGTACTCACCAGTTGTCACTCGGGGATTAAACTTGAAAAACTGGTGATTAAAAATATGGAAAGAACTGGTCAAATGCAGGATTTTTTTAATTTGATCTTTCCCAATTCATTCTTTCCCTACACCTCAGACATTTCTGATTTCACATTGCACTGGCAATTCGACAATCTTTTCATTCTCATACCTGCTAGTCAGTGGATAAACATACCCATTTTATTATTATCTTATCTTAATTCTTAGACAAATAATTAAAAGAAAACATACTTATGTAATTAGCTAGTTAAGCACCTAAGCTTAGTGGTACTTATGAGGTTAACTGCATAAGCATTTTGTATATAACTTTGCTGTGAGCTTATTTTAAAATTTAAAATAGAATGGAAATCTGTATTTCAAGTTTTTTCAAAACAATATAAATTAAAATATTTTTAGGTACTTTTCAGTTAGCTGGGCGCCAGTGTTATATATACACACATAGGGTAGATGCACCAGTTTTGACCACTGTACCAGTTTCGGCCACACTGGATCAATTTGTCCAATATTTAGCCTGTGAATTCATGCTAACAAATAATAGGCATTCTTACATTTTAAGCAAACTCTCTTTTATCATTTACAATATCATTTGTTTATTTTTTGATAAAATATGACTTGCAAAAAAAAAAAAAATAAATGTGTGAAACTGTAGTGTGTGCTTACATGTATTAAGATTTTTGCTTAGCTGACAAGTTTTCAGAAAATTTCAACATTAGGCACTTATTGGGTTCTATTTGTTCTGAAACAAATTGCTATTAGGTTTTATGAGGTAAGCTTTCTCTCTACTGCAATTTTACATTTAATTTAATTATTTTAACAGTTTAATGGGGGGTGGCCAAAACTGGTGCATTAAATTTGCTATATGTACCAGTTATGGCCATGGGGGTGGCCAAAAAGGGTACAACATTATGTTCCACTTTTGGCCACATGATTCATTATAGAGGGAATTTTAGCCATTTAATAAATTTAAGAACATCTGGAAAAATCAATTTAATTTTGTTTTATATAGTAATGGCTTCAATAATAATAATGAAAAAAGCAAGGCTAATGGCAGTTCTTATAAAAGAGATTTTGTTATTCTCTGTCCAATAGATAATTCACTTTAGAAAGAAGGACATTGTGCTAGTCACTAAAGAATGACATTGCTAAAGAAAATATAGTATTGTGTTTAGTATTGATAAAACAAAAGGGGGGGGGGACGATATGTAATGTTTAGATATGATATATAAACTAAAACATAAATTTTGAAAGATTTTCCAACTTATAAATTAAAAAGTTCAATAAAATTATAGCATGATTTCCTAGCATGTACTAGGAATTGAAGTTAAAAATCAATTAGAAAAGCGGATTTTAGATATTGTCAGAATACTATTTCCTATAAAAATGGAATAACTTTTAAGATTCTGCCCAGAAAATTGTAGCCGGCAAGATAGAAACTCCATTTCAAGATGGAAGACCAGGTATGAAATGGTATGATTTGCTTCTGAAATCACACCCTAAAATAACTTGCAAAGAAGCAAGGTATTTAAATAAGGCACAAGCTAATATAAATCAAAAGATGATGTCATAACTTTTTGATGAAAATCAAACAAAAATCAGAAAATGCTTTCAAGAAATATAACTCTTTGATGAAGATTCAAGTGTTCTAAACAAGCCACAATCCATGAATAATTATAAAACTGATTAAATAGTTAATCTTTATGTCCTATAGGCACCATTGTCCCTTTTATTAATCAAATTTAAATATATTTTTTGTTTTTTTAATTGAAATTTTCAGTTAAAATCAACATAAGTATATTTTATTTGATGTTTTTATCAATTCATTAAGAAATTTGCAAAATTCTCTTAATACAGCAAACAAATATATGTGTGGTAAAATAGATGTTGCATAAAAATGCTTTATTTTTACTTATTATCAATTAAAATGTTTGTTAAACTACATGATATTGGAGTGGCCAAAACTGGTGCATAGAGATGGCCAAAACTGGTGTAGGGGTGGCCAAAACTGGTACAAATTGGAATAAATTACTTGATGAGTTATTACTCATAATCTAAAATATTCTGTAGAAAGTCATTATAGTTAACAGAAAGACAATTAAATTTACTAAAGAATGATGTTATTATGATTTAATATGCTTCAATCGATCAAGAAGTGTAAAATTTCTATTCCAAATTTTCTCTAAATGTGGCCAAAACTGGTACATCTACCCTATATATACATACTATACACATATGTATATATACTTATAAATATATATATGTAGGGAGAATGGGACACTTTTTACAAAATAAGAAAATCAACTTTGTTTGTCACAAAAACAAAAAAATTGATATATATAATACAAAATAAAACACTTTCTAATGTCCTTGAACAATATAGAAACATAATTTGCAGAAACAATTTTATATTTAAAGAAATTGTAAATTTCAAAATATGTCCCATACCTCCTTAGCTATAAAACAATGTATGATAAGACACAAATAGTCTAGTGTCGACTATATATAGTACAGTCTAATAAAGATTGTATGTTGATAATGTCTGTGCTACAATATCAAATCAGTACCTTGATCATTGGAAGGAAAATTCAGGATTGTCAGTCAGAGATGACATTAAAAAATCATCAGTTCAATTCAGGGCCGAAACTAAGCGGGGGCATGTGCCCCGGGCGCCAGAACAAAGGGACGCCAAATGAAGAATTATATCTTTGGAATAGATCATTTTCTTCTGATGGACAAGATTGCGCAATGGCTTCCATTATTATGAAACAGTCGTTATAAATGAAGTGTTAGGTGAAGATGAAAGAGCAGCCGTAAAAAGTTAGAACTCTGATTTTCTAGTCAGAATAAAGGAAAAAAAAATGGGTATAATAAAAAATTGGTATAATTTTTTTTGAAAAAAAAAAAAAATATGGCCATTTTTTCCCCCACCCATTCTGACCAGAAAATCAGAGTTCTAACTTTTTACAGCTGCTTTTTCATCTTCACCTAACACTTCATTTATGATGACTGTTTCATAATAATGGAAGCCATCAGTCGATCAGAAGAAAATAACTTGGTCAAAGCTGAAACTCGGTTAGGCAGGACTCTGATAATCGGACTGTACTGTATATTTCATTTAAAAAATTATCTTTAGAATACTTTTGTTGGTGTTCAGAGGGGAGTCATGACCCCTGTGACCTCTCCCTTGGATCCACCATTGTAGATTACGTAGTTCAGTATTACATATATTATGATTACATATTTTAAAATAATTCTCTTTGTAAATATACTTTTCGGAAGAGAGAGGTTGGGGGGGGGGGGGGGGAGGTTGTGTGTAGATATCTCATTCTTAGTACCTCTATGATCAGCTGGAGCTGGAAAAAAATCTGGATCATCGTAATCTTCATCAGAGTCTGTACCAGGCAGAGTTCGTTTTGAAAACAATCCCTTCTTAGCTTTTTTTCTCTTTCTATTTTTTAATTGCTTAACAAGAGCATTTTTTACTGGCCTGGTTAGAACAAAACTCTTTTTTTTTTTTCTGTTTTCCTACTCTTACTTCTAATATATTCTATTTACTACTTTTATTACTAAAATAAAATATGTTTCATTGTACCCCATACTTAGGTTACTGTGTAAAAATTTATTTTCAAACTTCTAATTTTTTTTTTTTTTTTGGTTTTGGAGGTATGAAGACAACAAACCAAAGATAACAATGTGAATGTATCCAAATCACATCAGTAATTGGAACATGATATAGTTGTATAACATATATATAAAGTGCAACTCTCTGTGACAAATTTGACTGATTTTACAAGTAATGTTTCATTGTACCCCATATTCCTCTACCAATTTTTATTTAGTACATAAATTACTTGTTTACTGTAAGCTCATTATGTTATTTTTAAATTAAACATTCATTGATATTATAAATGTACTTACTATCTACTAAAGAAATTATTCTCACTAGCCAATAACTGGCTACTAAAAAAAAATCAACCTAGTGACCAGTGGATACTAAGCAAAATTCCTTATTTTCATCTTTATTCCAACAGTGTATCAAAATTAATACAGAATTATTTCATACCATGTAGTCACAATGATTTAAAATTATCTTCCCATAGCACTTGGTTATTGCAGGATGGGCAACTTCTAGAACAATATCAGGCTTAGTCTCAGCAAAATTACTGATGTCATCCAAAATATATCTTTCATCAAGATCTATTTTAGAACTAGTTCTATTCCATATAAAAGCCAATTCATATTTAGGACTATTTAAAATAAGTGAAGCAAGATATTTTCCTACAAAAATAAAATTTACATTAAAATAGCAATTTAAAAAATGATCTAATTAACAAACAAATCATGAATAAACAAAATTTTACATTATTTATTAGCAGGATTTTCGGCAAGTTTTTAATTTTTATCTTGTATTTCAAATATACTAATGTATTGTGATCACCATTTCTAAGACCAAACGATTTCTTTCAAAAAAGAAGGGAAAACATAGAATGATATAAATCTCAAGTACCATTTTGTATACTTAACAATATATAGTAAAATTATATTTTAAACAAAAGGGAAAAAATTAACTTTCTAGAAAAGATTAAAATCACCTAAATTTCCATAACCTATAATTCCTACTCTACGCGCCATCCTAATGATATAGACTATCGAAAATATATCGACGTAGTTGTATGTGCCTAATCAGTAAATCAGCGAAATATCATAGGTATTAGGCAATAATAGATTGATAAGAATGATTTACTTTTTAGTTTTTTTAAAAATAAAAGCACTTATTGCTGCTTTTAAATGACGTCAAAAGAGTTCTGAAGCGAAAGCCTACCCAGTTCGGAATAATTTCATTTAGTTTTAAAAAATTCCTTTAGAAATACATCAAAAATAAAATCACACACATAATTTATATTTGAACATTATTAGAAAGAACAAAGAAACGAAAAAAGAAACTGCCGAATTTTCGATTTATTTAGGATCGAATATTCGAATATGTAAAGTTTTATCGAAAAAAATAATTATATCGAATATGATAAATTTGACTTTGAACTGGTTCCATGTTGCAAACTAAGATAGCAGAAAAATTAATATTTAAATGTAATAACATCAGATAATTTGGAGTTACGTTTTTCGTATTGGTAATTATTCTAAAACACGGTCTGTATGTATGCACATTTTAAAGTCACAGAGCAGAGCAAACGAAAAACTTATAAGCACAATTTGTAGTGTCGCCATCTAGGGACTATAATTCAGTTTAATTTTACTAAATCATTAGTTTCGCTTATCAAGAACTCCTTCAGTCTATAATAACGTAGAATATTTTTGTTAGGGCTACAAAGGCTTTAGTATTATTTATAATTTTATGTATTTTAATTACTATGCATGGTCTATTTTAACAGGGGCAGGAAGTTGTAGCAAGGAAATTAAAATATGAAAACAAAAAAATGCAAGGTAAACTTAAAAATTAAGTGCAGGGTAGCTTGCACCATTACTTGAAAAATCTTGAAATTATGTGAAAGAATAATAAAATTAAAATAAATTGATGATGTTTTTAATTATGAGTTTTTAAAAATAAGATAAGCGATACTATTGAAATTTTATGATTATCTTTTATTGTAAAAAAGAAAATATACCATATCCCAGATAGCATGAACAATTGCAGCAAGATTAATTTTTTCTTGATATTTTCTTGTCTCGACAAATTTGAAGTAATGATATTGCCGCAAGCACACTGCTAGGTAGACGGAATATAACCAATCGCTCCCTTGGAACGCAACTTTGCTCTAAACCTGATACAACACTGTCATAAAATAACGACGTAAGCGAAAATTTCCTTTTGTTGGAAGGAAAACAGATATAAACGCGCATGCGCGGAAATTTGACAAAGACAAAATTACAACACTTCTTATTGAATCCCATGACAGCGCCATTCGATTAGCGTTCAAGTAAAGAACCCAGATATAAAGGTATTTATTACTTTAATTATTCAAATGTGATTCGGATATTTTTGTATTTTTTCTGTACAAACTACAACTTATTTCGTACACAAATTCTAATAAATTAAAAAGCTATGTTTTTTTACTGGGTAATGCTTACTTTCTTAAAATAGTTTGATTTTGGTCCATGTTAAGGCATTATTGAAAATTTTAATTTTTAAATGAATTTTTCTCAACTTTAAAGAATTTCTAAGGTATCGTTTTAATTAATATTTGCTTTTTTTCTTGCTATTCACGCGGATCGAGCAGTGTTGAATTCAGATATTTTTCTCCGGGAGCAATTTCTGCGGCTCTTGGGGGGGGGGGGGGGGGGCATTTTAGAGATTCGGTGTGGAAATTGCTTATTAAAAAGCATAAAATCTCAAACCTTCCGGGGCGTAATTCAATATTCCGGGGGGGGGGGATGCCCCTCCTCTTGAATTCAGCAGTGCGTTCGAATGTATTTTTTAATTTAAATTATCTTTTCATGGTCATTAAACCCTTTTCTCTATATAAATATTAAGTATTTTAAACAGTTTCTTAGTGTGCTATTCTCCATGCATCATGGACTTCTATTGTATCGGTATTTTCTAATTTTTATTAAAGTTATTAACAGTATTTCCTTCCGGCGTCAGTTTTATTTAATTCTTTAAAAAATTCTCTTTTCTTTTGACATAACTGCTTGTTAATCGGATGTGTATAAGTCTTCTTATTTCCAATTTTTCTTAAATTTTAAATACGAATATTTTGAAATTGTTAATTTTTTGAGTCAGAAAACCGGGACTTGAAATGTGCCAGAACAATATTCTGGTTCATAAAATTATGCCAAATATTGATCTGGTTTGCAGTGTTGTAATCGAAAAAAAATCAGAGTGTGTACGCTAAAGTCATGAACGTCATGTCTAGAGTATGTACGATATAGCTTTATTCGAGAAACCAGGGGTATACGGAGCTTTTTTAAAAAATCCAGAAGGTATACGCTATACGGCGTATACCTCCGTGTACCCTCCAATACACTCCGGCTGGTTTGTGAAATTATGGTAAATATCGTTCCGATTCGTTAAAACATATTATTATAGTTTTATACATATAGCTTTTATTGTGCTGACTATAACTTTTTTGATTATTTTGAATTTTGAGTGCATTTTTTAAAATTGGTTTTTATTGTTAGACATAAATTTGCCTTAAACTTAAAAAAAAAATTGTCAAACTTTGAAAAATAGCTTTCCGGCTCGTGAATTTTTCCATTTCGAGTCCTGCCGCAAACAATTGTACTGAAACTTGATTGGTAAGTTTTTTTTGCAATGAATTAGAGTTAAATAACTAAAATGCATTGCATAACCCCCTCCCCCCCCCCCCAAAAAAAAAAAAAAAAAGTTATAAAATAGTTTTGTGTGATACTTAAAACCTCGGATACCAGCACCAAAATATTATTTTATAGTTACAAAATAGTTTTTTTGTGATACTTAAAACTTTGGACCTTAAAACATTAATTCCATTGTTATATTGTTAATGTCATATTCGAAGACTATTTATTTGTGTTATTATTAAAGATGTTTCGTTTTGAATCCTTTTTCACATGTAAAATAGTGTTCAACTGCATCTTTATTTATTATTTTCTTCTATGATAACTATCTTTAATAAAATGTAATTCTTAAGAACCGACACTAGTCACCCGAAGTAAAATTTAACATTCAAGCTAATGTTAATTCTATGGGCAGTTCTTCACATATTTCGGGCTCACATTTTAATATTTTTTAATATTATTTTTTGCATAGGATACATCTGGTTGATATATGTAGTTGTGCAATTGTACCTTTTCGAGTTTTGATGCTATTTTTTATATGCAGATACTTTCAATTTTGAAACCTATTCTGAAAGTGAAACTGTACTCATATAAAAGAAAACTGTACCCAAAATCGAAAAAGTACAAAAGCACATTAATATTATAGTCCTCAGGTATCCTATGCAAATATATATATTATTTAAGCTGTATAGCATTTTAGCTGTAAAGATTTCTCCCATATACTAACTTTAGCGTTCAAGTTTCTTCGCGTGACTAGTGTAGGTTATGTATAATTATGTAGTGGGTTAAGTATATGTAATGTTACGAGACTAATTCAATTACGCGAAAACACGCCGTTCGCTAATATTAATACAATGGGAGAATTTTTTAAAGATATTTTCGTTTGCATTTTAATATTTTCATTTTTTTTTTTTTTTTTTTTTCTTGCATTTGAAAGTTGAGGTGGATCTGTACAAAGATCTTTTTGCACGTTTTTTTTAATTTTGTTTACAAGTATTTTTAATTAGAACACTTTCACTTTCGGAATCGGTTTCGAAAGTGAAAGCATCCTCATAAAAAAAATCCTGCAAACAAAATCGAAAAAGTAAAAAACTGTCTTTTTTGAGATCGACCTCAGCTGTTATATGCGAAAAAAAACAAGTTGGAAATTGCTCGTCAAACGTGGCAAATGAGGCGCGTTCGTACTATAACTTGTTTTATAAATATTTTTTGCACCACATATTCTACTGAATGTACATTTTAGTGCACTTCATAAGTGCATATTCATTTCATTCTTTTCGAAAAGCTGTAACATCATTAAAATGCACCTGAAATAATTTTTTCCCATTACCCGTAATGTAACGGAAAATTTTTGAATGTTCCTGTAATTAAACTATGCATCCGATTTTCATAAAATTGGAAATGACTCGACAAAATTTTACAACAATTATATATTTAAAATTTCAGACCGTTCGGAAGGCTGTAACGTGTAACATTATTAAAATGCACTTGCAATAATTTTTCCTATTGGCCGTAATGTAACGGAAAACTTTTGAATGTCCCTGTAATTAAACTATACATCCGATTTTCATAAAATTTGAAATAACTCGACAAAATTTTGCAACAATTATATTAAAAATTTCAAACCATTCGTTTGAATAGTTTTTGCTCTGTTATATGCGGACGGACCGAACGACGGCTATAGCTGCTACGTATTTATATAATTACGAACGCACCTAAAAATCATTTTAAAAAAATCAAATGAAAACGAGATATGTTTAAAAAATTCTTCCACATAATTAACATTACCGAACAAGTGTTTTCACGTGACTGAAATAGCCTCTTACACTAGTCATGTGGAAAAATTCGAACGCTAATGTTAATCCTATGGGAGGATTCTTTACAGATTTCTCGCTTGCATTTTAATATTTTTTAAATATTTTTATTATATGCATAAGGTACCCAATGTCGATAACTTTTATCGTGCATTTGTTCTTTTTCGGTTTTGGTTGCAGTTTTTTTATATAAGTATAGTTTCATTTTCAGCACCGATTCTAACCGGTTTAAAAAGTGAAACTATCTTGATATGAAAAACTGTAACCAAAATCGAAAAAGTACAAACGCACGATAAAAGTTATCGATCTTACGTACCCTATGCCAAAAATCTTTTAAAAATATCAAAATGCAAGCGAGAAATCTGAAAAGATTTTTGCCACAGGTTTAACATTAGCGTTAAAATTTCTGAGCGTTACTAGTTTTAACCCTTTACGCGAAAAAACTCGAACGCTAACGTTAAACCTATCCATCTTACTCACATTTGAATGTATTTTTAAGGGATTTTTTTCGGATAGGATACCCGAGGTCGAAATATATTCTTGTGCGTTTGTTCTTTTTTGGTTTTGGTAACAGTTTTTCAATATGCGGACACTTTCACTTTCGGAAGAGGTTGGAACCTGTTCTGAAAGTGAAACTATTTTCGTATTAAAAAAACTGTAACCAAAATCGAAAAAGTAAACAAACGCTAACATTAGATATCGACCTCAGGTATCCTGGAAAAAAATGATGTAAAAGTATTAAAATGCAAGCGAGAAATTTGAAAAGATATTACCCATAGGTTGAACATTAGTGATCAAATTTTTTCGCGTGACTAATGTAGACCCTTTACGCGGAGAAACTCAAGTTAAATCTATGAAAAAAATCTTTACAGATTTCTCACTCGCATTTTAATATTTTTAAATAATTTTCGTTAAACAGGATACCTGAGGTCGATATCTATTGTTGTGAGTTTGTACTTTTCTATTTTGTTTGCATTTGTTTTTTAATATGAGAATAGTTTCACTTTCACAGCACGTTCCAACCAGTTCCAATAGTGAAAATGTCTGCATAAAGAAAAAAAAAAAAACTGAACAAAATCGAAAAATTACAAACGCACAACTCTATATATCGACCTCGGGTATCCTATGCATATATATCTCTAGCATTTAAGCTGTATAGCTTTATCGCTGTGAAAATTTCTCCCACATACTTAACATTAGGGTTCGAGTTTCTTCGCATGACTAATGTAGGTTCTTAGTTCTTAAAGAACTCTCTTCAGTCACGGGGAAAAAGAAAAACGCTGATGCTAAGTCTATGGGGGCGTTATTTTCAAATATCTCGCTCAAATTTTAATATTTTTGAATAATTTTTTTGCATAGGATGGCTGTAGACGATCTACAACCGGGCTAGTTTTTACTTTTTCGATTTCGGTTTCAGATTCTTTTTTAAAAAATACTATTACTTTCGGAACCGGTTCCGAAATTGAAACTATCCTATTATTAAAAAAATAATAATAATAATAATCAAAATCGAAAAAGTAAAAACTAGTCCGGTTGTAGATCATCTTCAGCTATTCTATGCAAAAAAAAAAAAAAAAAAAAACATTCAAAAATATTAAAATTTCAGAGAGAATTTTGAAAATAACGCTCCCATAGACTTACCATTAGTGTTCGACTTTTTCCAAGTGAATAGTATGGGTTCTTAACCCTTTAAGACCGGGAATTTTTTTGTTAGAAATCGGAAGTTTGGGTGGTTTCCCCTTATCGATAGGATCGTATTTGATTGAAAAAAATATAAAAAAATACCCGATGTCAGGTTATGACAAGAGAGGACCCGCACAATTGTGTGGATTCGGCCTTAATGCAGCCGTTTTTGGGCGAAATCCACTCAATTGTGTAGTTTGGGATTATGTGTGCAAATATCTAAAAATAAAAGTTTAAGCAAAAAAAGTTGTTGTTTATTGAGATAATTTTCATCAGCCACAATGAAAATGTTTGAAACAATTTTTGTTTTTGGACAGACCACTACAATTTCATTTTCTGAGACGTGCTCAATGCTCGCACCCGCCTTAAGAGCGTTTGACAAATGGTATGCCTTTCACTTCGTGTGGATTGTGCCTGATCCTTCAAATTTCTTTTTTTTTTTTTAGTTTTTCCAGCAGCGGTATTTTGTTGAAATACCGATCGAAGTACATAAAACTAGGTCTGAACCAGAGTAAGGACTACAGCAGGTCCTAAGCCTAGATCCTTGTGGACCAGGTCTCTACTTTCCCACTGATATAATACAAAAAATCCCTGCCGCCCCAGCCTACAGGCGGAGGTAGATTTCGAAGTTAAGTATACTAATTTCATCAATAAAAACTAAATCATGATTAGAGATTTATCCACTTTAACATTTTATCTGGCTGCTTTTGACGAGTTTTTATTTCATAAGGAAGTATTCAAAAAAATATTTTTCCATGCTCAACAACTCGAAATTTTCTGGCACATTTTCAGATTCATTTTTAATAGAAAAAAATATTAAATTTGCTGACGTGATTTTTGAAGAGATTTATAAAAGACCTGTATTTTTATTTTTCGTTCAATTAATTAAAACTTGATTTATGAACAATTATTTTCTCAGTAGGACAATATTTTTCGTTTCTAACACAATCGCTTCAGGAAATTTCTGTTCAAAATGCCCACTTTGACATCATTTTATGAAATATATTCTGCCTCTATCAAAAAATCGATCATTACGGTACATTATATAGTTTCTGAATAATAGAACTTACCAGTTGGATGCGTTTGAGAGCAAAAATGAATTTAAAAATGAGTCAGAAAATAAGAAGTTTGGATTTGAATACACCCTTAATAAGATGATTTTTTTCTTCAACCGCTATGTATTTTCAATTTGCTTTTGCTGTAAGAATTGGTCCTATCAAAAACTTGTCTGTATAAATGTTGTAGACAATATTAAGAAGATATATGATAAATTCATGGGGATTTTATATCTTGTAAATTGACGGAGTTATGGATTTTTTCTTCTTCAACCCCCCCCCCCCTTTTTGTTTTCGTTTTTAATTTTTTTTGCGGTACGAATTTGTCCTATCAAAAAGTTGTGAATATAAAAGTTGTAGATAATATTTAGGAGATTTATAATAAAATTAATTGGATTTGATATCTTGAAAATTGACGAAGTTATGAATTTTTTCCTCCCCAAAACCCTATTTTTTTCGCCCCTTGAGCCCATTTTTAATTTGATCAAATATCTGTGATACATAATTTTTTTGCCCTATTTTTAGAAGTAATAAAAACTTTAAACTGATTTGATATGTACAAAAATTAAGAAGTTTTGGGGTTTCTTCGGTTTTCACAAAACCCCCTATTCCCATCCCCTTGGTCCGATGTTGCCCATTAACAAACTTATCCAGATTTTATGCCCCTTGATTTTATGTATCAGCTTGGAAGAGATTTGTGCAAAATTGTAGAAGTTATCGTGTCCAGAAGAAAGTGATATAGATAGATAGATAGATAGATAGACAGATAGATAGATAGATAGATATACATATAAGTTTTTTACAGAGGGTGGTTTTGGGTTCTAGGGGTCATGATCGGTGTAGATCTGCAAAAATTTTTCAGAAATTCCAACATAGGGGAGAATGTAATAGGTAGTATTTCATACAAAATCTACCTAAAATTAAAACTATCCCAGATGATGCCGTTACAACAGAGTGTGGTTTGTTTTTTATATACTGCTTTACTGAGGCACGTCCTAAAAAAAAGGAATCGTCTGCTCATCTATGGAAAATTTCCCCTAATCTCCTGGAAAATTCAAGCAGACATTACGGAATCTGTCGAGCATTTGCTGAACTTTCCATAATTTATGATTTATTCCTGGTGGTTTACTTGCTGTGTCGACAAAATGGAATGAATTTATCAAACTTAAAAATCAATCTCGTAGTATGCATATAACTCATATAAAACTTATAAATCATATATGGCATCTATAACTCAGAGCAGAAACATACAGTTCGTTACACGTGCATATTATATATCCAATACTATCCATTTTAAATAGAAATCGTGAATAGTACAAACCTATTAATTTAAAATTGGTCCGCTTTAAAAATATAATTAATAAAAAATAAATTGCTAAAAACATAAGTTAAAAAATCACTTAAAAATAAAAAAATTTTATATTAGGAATTGTATCTATTTTGGAAATGGTAAATGCCGGACCCGCACAATTGTGTGGGTCATTTGTTTTTCAACTTTTGTGAAGCCTAATTAAATTTATAAAAAACAAAATCAATTAAAATCGTGAATAAACTATATGAAAAGAAAAATTAAATCTAAGCAAACGCTATAAATCATATTTAAAAGAAATTACGACAGTACATACTTTTTGTCTATTGCTGTCAGATGATATAGTCTTTTTAAAAGCAGAAAATCTAACCCTGTAATGTAGTTGATACCCCCTAGGTGTGTCTTATCATAACATCTAAAGCCAATTGACTCATAAATGTGCAGATTTGGTTTTAAATCGCACAAAAACAGGAAATAGCCATTCTCTTTTACTTTAGTATCGCCCGCACAGTTGTGTGGGTCAGGGCTTAAAGGGTTAAGAGGCTACTTCAGTCAAGCGGAAACACCCATTCGCCAATGTTAATCCAATAAGAGAAATTTTTTAAGGTAAATCGGTTGCATTTCAATATTTTTAAATGATTTTTTTTTATATACTTTCACTTTTGGAGCCGGTATAAACAGTGAAAAGAGTAAAAGTGTCCGCACAAAGAAAAAAAAAAAAAATAAGTGGGTAAGTGTGATTACAGATCGCACAGAAGGTTTCGTTTAATATTCCTTTCAAAACACTTTATTCTTTTGAAAAATCTGTTAGTTCCACATTTCGCAACCAGGGGCGCACTCCATTCTAAACAAACCTCTATCCGAACGAAACTCCGTTTTACATACTACCCGTAGATATATTAGTCGAGGGGATTGGGATCATAGCACCCGAGATAAGTCGGCGCCCCTGGTGGTAAAAAGTGGAACTGAAATATGTAAGGGTATGGTGCATAATATGAAAGAATGGTCAAAGGGGTGTCGGCAAAAGTTGGAAAAGTGCTCCCCGGGTGAAAAGGGCGGGGGTTAGAAAAATTGCTTAAAATTCACAAGTTAGAGCCCGGAGGAGTAAATAATATGACTTTTTGAAAAATTTATGATTTGTCGTGCAGTCTGATGTATTCAGTCGAGAAGTTTGAGATCGTACGCAAAAATTCATGTCTCCAACTTAATTAAGGGCTCTTTTAGAAAGAATTCCTTAAAATACATAAGTGGTAGCTAAAAGGTTAAACGTAGGACTTTTTCAAGATTTTATGATTGGTCGCCTGGCCTCAGGTGTTCTGCTATAAGTATTCAAAATTTCAAATCCCCAGTTTAATAAGGGGCTCAGTTAGAAAGAATTGCTTAAAATACGCATGTGGGAGCCCAAAGGGTTAAATGTACGACTTTTTCAAAATTTTATGATTTGTCGCATGATGGTGTTCAGCTATAAGTATGCAAAATTTCACGCCTCCAACCTAAATATGGTCTCACTTAGAAACAATTGTTTAAAATACACATGTGGGAGCCCAAAAGGTTAAATAAATGTAAGACTTTTTCAAAATTTTATGATTTGTCGTTTGATGTGAGGTGCTCAGCTATAAGTATGCAAAATTTCACGCCTCCAACCTAATTAGGGCTCACTTAGAAAGAATTGCTTAAAATACATATGTGGGAGCCCAGAGGGTTAAATGTACGACTATTTCAAAATGTTATGATTGGTCGTTTGATGTGAGGCGTTCAGCTATATGTATGCAAAATTTCACGCCTCCAACCTAAATAGGGGCTCACTTAGAAATAATTGTTTAAAATACACACGTGGGAGCCCAAAGGGTTAAATGTACGACTTTTTCAAAATTTTATGATTGGTCGTTTGATGTGAGGTGTTCAGCTATAAGTATGCAAAATTTCATGCCTCCAACCTAATTAGAGGCTCACTTAGAAAGAATTGTTTAAAATACACATGTGGGAGCCCAAAGGGTTAAATGTACGACTTTTTCAAAATTTTATGATTTGTCGTTTGGTCTGAAGTGTCCAGCTATAAGTACGCAAAATTTCACGCCTTCAACCTAATTAGGGGCTCACTTAGAAAGAATTGTTTAAAATACACATTTGGGAGCCCAAAGGGTTAAATGTACGACTTTTTCAAAATTTTATGATTTGTCGTTTGATCTGAGGTGCCCATCTATAAATACGTAAAATTTCACGCCTTCAACCTAATTAGGGGCTCACTTAGAAAGAATTGCTTAAAATACACATGTGGGAGCCCAAAGGGTTAAATGTACGACTTTTTCCCAAATTTTATGATTTGTCGTATGATGTGTGGTGTTCAGCTATAAGTATGCAAAATTTCAAGTCTCCAACATGTATAGTTTCTGAGAACGGGCTCTGTGAGGGACAGACAGACGGACGGACGGACAGACAGACAGACAGAGGAGCGAGACGAACAGGGTTTCGTCAGATGAACGAAATCCTAAAAAATAAATAAAAATAAAGAAAGAAAGAAAGAAAATAAAATAAAAACTTCAACGAACTTAAAATAAAGTAAAAAACCACAATTGCAGAAATTGACCTCAGTTATCCAATGAAAAAGAAAAAGTCTTTTTAAAATATAAAAATACAAACGAGATATTTAAAAAAATATATCTCGTTGGATTAACATTAGCGATTCGGTCATTTTGCCTGAAGAGTTATAATTTGTGATCACCTTTAGACCTAATTGTAAGCAGGATTCTTGAAAACAGTAAAAATTTAACTTGTAACTTTTAAAATGCACTCTATTGTTTCTCTCTTTTAGGATGCAAAGACACGGAAATAATATAAGAGAAGAATGTTAAATAATTGTATGTTAATTTGGTAAATATTATGATATTACTTTGTGTTATAAACTATTATTTGTAACTATGTGAAAATAAACTTTGTAATTTTTTAGCCTGTATTGCTTTATTATAACTTTGTTCTTTTTAAATTCTTGAAACTTTTCAAACATTTTGTTGTTGTGGAATTATATTTATTCAGATTTGAGAATAGGGAAATTTCAATTTTAAAATGAGTGTTTTTTCCTCGTGGAAGTTAATATGTTTTAGTTATATTCCACTCTGGCCAAAAATAAATGAAAATAAATTATATATTTTCTTTAATAAAATTGTGTATGAAATTAAAATTGGGGGGAAGGGGGGTGTTTATATTCATCTAGGTTTGTTTTGAATTGGTTAGGTACATGGACCACTTATTTTTAGATAATGTTTTTAATTAACTTCTAAGAATTAGAAGGGAATAAGCAACTAATTGAAAATTGGCGAGTCTAATGAAACTTCTAAACAAATTAAGGTATATTATTGGAAGTTATTGGGGCTTACCAGGTAGTTGAATGGTTAGCCCTGTGGCCTCCGATTCAACTATTTCGGGTTTGATTCCTGCGGGTTTGGTAGTATATTTGTGGTGATTTGGAATCTACTTTAAACTATACGTCCTCGTTTACTCGGTCTATATAGCATAACTAGTTGGATGTGCCAATCCCAAAACTTTCTTCTATCTTATACATCTTAATATTTCAAAAACTAGTTACACATGTTAATACTTCAATATTATTATTTCAATACTATACAAACTTTGATTTTCATCTTAAATTTCTGCTTCAGTCAATTAAATTAACTAAAAAACGAGTTAATCTATATCATGATATTTGTTAAAATTAATAGTTTTTCCTTATTCTGTTGTTATCAGATGTTTGCAAATAGCCGGCTTAGCAGGAAGCGAGTTCCCGCCTTTGCACGATGCCGCCGATGGACAATAGAACTACGAAAAATCAAGAAAAGTATACAAAAATCGCTATCACAGAGCCCCTTTACCGCGCGGTATATCCCAAATTCAAGGAGGACCTGTTGGCCAAAGCCAAAAACATGCACAAAAAACATCGCTATTAAAGCGCCCCCCTTCCGGCAGATTTTTTTCAAATTCAGAGAGGACTTGTTTGCCATAGCCAGAAACGTACACAAAAAATTTGGTTCAATTCTATGCATAAATTCATACACTTTTCGATGGTACAATAATGAAAATGGCACAGAGATCCAATTATAGCGCCCCCTTCGAGCGGAATTTTTCCAAATTCAGGGAGGACCTTCCTGCCATGGCCAAAAACAAACGCAAAAAATTTGGCTCAATTCTATGCATAACTTCATAAACTTCTGGATGGTACAATATTCAAAATCGCTATTACAGCGCCCCCTACCAGCGAATGTTTTCCAAATTCAGGAAGGATCTGCTGGTCATAGCCAAAAACTAAAACTAAAAATTTGGTTCAGTTCTATGCATAACTTCATACACTTTTGGATGGTACAATATTCAAAATCGCACAAAAATAGCTGTTACAGCGCCCCCTACCGGCGAATTTTTTCCAAATTCAGGGAGGACCTACTTGCCATATCCAAAAACTTAAAATAAAAATTTGGTTCAATTCCATGCATAACTCCATACACTTTTGGATGGTACAATATTCAAAATCGCTATCACAGCCCCCCTACCGGCGAATATTTTCCAAATTCAGGGAGGACCTACTTGCCATATCCAAAAACTTAAAATAAAAATTTGATTCAATTCTATGCATAACTTCATACACTTTTTGAGGATACAATGGCGACAGACAGACGGACACACAGACAGACAGACATTTTCTATAAGCATGTTTTTTGGGATCTCTGACCCCTAAAACGTGTAAATCCGTCGAAAACCGGAAGTCGAAGAAAATTTCGATTACAATACTTTCTTCTATTGAAGATAGAAGAAAGTAAAAATGTCAAGTAATTGACAAACCTCCGATTATATGGAATCCTGCACAAAACTCGCACAACCTTCAAAAGTACGACTATTAGCGTACAGATAAAAAATAAACAATCAAAAATTGAGTAGAAATGCGACAACTGGTGGCCATTCACCAAAGTTTGGGAAGAATTTAATTTTGATATTGAATATCCGATAAGTCCTTAAAGAATAAAGTTCTTTTATCATGTTTTGGGTGCATTTTTAACTCAGGGAGCGGGAGGGGCAAACTAAAAAATTTTTAAGTATGTTAAGAGACAGGTATTGTTTATTATGTTTTTTTTTCTTTTTTTTTTAATCGAATGATTACCATTTGCAAATCGATACGATCATTTGTTACATAGTTACGACAAGTTTTATGAATACGAAGTCGAAAACTATAATTTTGTGCAGGTAAAGTAGGTTTTTACAGCAGCAACTCATAACCATTCAAGAAAATTTATCCAGTAAGAACTTCGTTTTGGCACTAGAAATGAAGATACGATGAGCCCCCCCCCCCCCAGATAAAGCTGTTTCATCGTGGGGTTCTTTTTGAGGAGGGGGGGACTTTAACACGGCATGGGCGAACAGAACTTATTTTTAAAATGTCAAATGAGGTATCGTTTGTTATGAATTTTTTTATTCTGAATCAAATGCTATCGCACGCAAGCCGATACGATCATTGTTTGCAAAGTTAGGCCGGGTTATAAGTAGTGGATTTTGGTAAATTTAATGACATTGAAATAAACTCAAAATTATCCTGATTTTGATTATTGCTATTTTGAAGACATTTAATAGTTTTGAGATGACTTAATATGATATAAAAAACTCTTTTTAAACGTAAAATAAATGTGACAAAACTATGCTAAAAAATAAAATATAATTTTCCACTTTGCATTGATAAAACCTTTTCTGTAACTTTTTTATAAATGTTCGTATCGACTTGCCGATAATGTTATTAAAATACATACGGAACGATATCCCACTTGACCTATTTAAAAAAGTTGAATTTTGCCCCCTCAAGCTAAAATGCCACCCCCCCCCCCACACACACACACAAAAAAAAAAAAAAAAAAAAACACGGTAAAACAACTTTACATTTTGGAGACTCATCAGCGGATCTTAATTTGTAGTGCCAAAACGAGGTTTGTCTCAAACTTTCGTGAATAGCAATCACTTGTTACTGTAAAAACCTATTTTACCTGCAAAAGACTTTGTATTAATAAAACCTGCCGTAACTTTGTAAGAAATGATCGTATTAACTTGCTGATGATTTCACCTGATTCGGAATTATAAAAAACATAATAAATAATATCCCATTTCACCTACTTATTTATTTATTTTTAGTTACCCCCCTCCCTGAGCTAACAATGCCCCCTTTTGCGCACAAAACATGATAAAACAACTTTTTTTTTTAGTACTCATTGGATCTTCATTTTTAGTATCAAAACGAAGTTCTTCCCAAATTTGGGTGAATGGCCATCTGCTGTCTCAAAAGATCCTATTTTACCTGTGTACTACACGCAAAATTCACAGAATTGACAGCATTTCAATGAAATTACTACATATTTGCAGCTATACTTGTCATGACAAGATTCCGAGGTTGCAATTCATTTGCAGATGTTCTGACATGACAATATTGCAAATTTACAATGCGTCTGCAACTAGTCTGACATCGCAAATTACTAGTTTGCTATGAGTTTGCAGTAAGATTGATGCAACAAGATTTCAACTTGCACGACAACTTAGCTGCAAGTTCAAAGTATGGTGACTTCGGAGTTTGCATAATCTTGTTGCAGTCTTGTTATGAACTTTCAGACTTGTCATGCTGAGCTTGCTGCAACATTGCAAGTCTGCAAAGTAAGATTGCTGAAATTTTTCTGCAAACTAAAATTGCTATCTGGGATAATACACCTTAAAATTTCAGTTCTGAGTAAAGAAAAAAAAAAAAAAAAAAAAAAAAAAAAAAGCAATTTAACAAATTACGACTATTTGGAAGATGATTTTTTCAAAGACTAAAATTTAAGACATAAAAAATCGCACCGAGTTGATCCTACATTACGTACGCCATGAATTAAACATTAATAAGTGTTATTATGGTGTTATTACACGAGGGGTCAAAGTCGCTTCAAATTCCATTTCAAGCGACAAAAATCTCCTGCGACTCGTACGTATTATCCACCAGAAACTTACGGATTATCCAAGCATTTCATTGGCTGTTCGGGAAAAGGCTTTTCCATAGTCAGATTTCCAAGAAATCTGACGACACATTTTAAATGAAATTTCATTCTTAAACTTCTAAACATCCGACAATATTACTTTTTACACCGTCGGATAGAGAAAAAAATGTACTTTTAAATGCAATTTGTTTGAAAGCTGTATCTCAATTTGTTTCTGAGTTGTTAATTTTTTTTTTGTAGTTTTTATTATTTTTTTTTGTCATAGTGGCAACAGAAGGTATCCATCGTTGTTGAATGTAAAAGGAAATACAGATTACTGTATAGACCAATCAGAACACGAATAAAATGCGGATTAAACCAATAAAAACCTTCAGATATGCTTCTGATTTCCTATCCTGGCAGTGAACAATAACCATTTTTTCAAATGGTAAAAAATAATAATAATAATAATAATAATAATAAAAACATTAAATTCGCAATAACTTTGATCTCCGACGCATTTTTTGAATAGTTATTACTTTTTTAAATTGTATATTGAAATTTTTAAAATTCTGAGTCATCTACAGATTTTGTTGATATTTGCAAATTACAATAAAAAAAAAAAAACGCCATTCTGTAAATAAATAAAATCTAACGTAAATGTCTGAAATGATTGAATGAGACCAGAATTTGCAAACAAATGTATTTGAAAATAAGTAAAAGCTTTTCTTCCCGTACATAATAAAAGGGAAATTTTCATTTCAAAATTCTGTGTGATTCAACCATCGTGACATTCAGGGATTAAAATTAAGTGGTACAAAAATGAACCACCACCCTTCAAGGGGTTAATAGAATAAACAGACCTCGCCGAACTTGGGTGATTGATTTTCTTAGTTTTGCATATTTATTTAGGTTACTGCAAATGTTACTTACATTATTGTTACGTCACGTGTTGATGTATTAAAAAATACATGCTTGAAAGTTATTCTAAAAATTATTTTAAAAAATCTGTAACTTAAGCTACATTCAAACAACTGTATTTGAAAATGTATTTTCTAACATAAAGATTAAAGTTGTGCAGTATTTAGATGCGAAGATATATGCGATGAAAAATGACGTGAATGTTACATAAAATATATTACAACTAGAATTTCGCCAAATTGGCCTCATTTTTGGTACTAATTTTGGCACGCGTATGCTCGCATGCGCAAGCAGGGCCCGACTTATGCAGCGGCATGCGGGGCAGGTGCCACAGCCCCCCCCCCCTTTTTTAAGGGCCTCTCCATGAAAGAAATCAGGATTTTCATTACAGGGTGCCAAATGATTAAAATTAGTCAAAAGCTCAAAAGTGACCAAAATTCATATATTTTCAAACATTTAGGAAGTGCGGTCCCCTTCCTCCCTTTTTTGCACCCGGGGCAAACATGGATTTTATCCCCCTCCTCTGCAAAATATATTTACAAAGAGAATTTTACTAATTTTCTAATAGCCGACTTATTTTAAAATTCGAAATATGCAACCTTAAAATATGTAATACTGAACAACGTAATCTGCTTTGTCAAATATTGATTCATTGAAGTCTTGAAAACGGAATCGAAAAATATTCCGCTTTATGCAGGATTCTTATGCCATATCATCCTTAGATTCTTCTATGTTTCGGCATACCCCAGGCAGGACGAATTTAACAATGCCGTGCTGAAAATAGATGTGAGAAAAATCGGCAAACAAAATCTTCATTTGCCGCCCCTTCATTCTGGCGCAAGGGGCACATGCCCCCTCTGCCCCCCCCCCCTTAGTTTCGGCCCTGCCCTTTCTGCTGCCAGTACCCCGTCCACCCATGCAAAAATCAAACTATATTGTGGCGACGCCATCTTGCGCGGTCAGTAAAACGAGTTTCTCGCGGGAAGCGATCGAGCTAGCCTTTTGCTCGGCACGTAAGATTTCGCTTTCTGACCGTGGGTTCTCCTGTTCGATCCCTATCGGCGCCCATTTCCTGCATTGGTGACCTTGGACAAACGAACACGCACCTTCACAAACATCATCATCTCCTTTCGAGACCAACAGATGGCAGCACTGAAAACACCCTCAGCAGCAAAGCCTGTGAAACGCTCACAGCACGCAAAGCGAGGGGTCTCTCAATGGGGTGTAATCTCGTACAACCGTTCCTGTAATCAGTGAAATCGTACTGTAATCAAGTCTTAATCATGCGTAATCATGTCATCACATGTAATCGGTGGTAATCAATGAAATCTTAACGTAATCACATGTAATCAATATAATCATGTATAATCAAGTGTAATCTCGAATTAAAAATCTCGAGAAAAATCTATTTTGTCGCCATTCTGTCTTCTTCCTCTCGCTGTCTTCAGTTTAGACGGAAGTTGGGGAAGGCAAAAGCAGAAATGAGAATGCCCTCGGAAATGGCAGAAAGGCGAGCTCACAGATGAGGAAAAAGATAAGCTAGATAAGAAAGTAGTCTGTGGGTGGGGGGGGGGGGGGCTTTCTCAAGAATTTGTGTTTGATTTTATTCAAAGAACGTTTAGTGGTCGGCATGGGGCCATCGTAATGGAGGGAAACTTTCAAACTGGTCAGCCCGGCAGCATTAGGACATATTTTTAACGGGGAGCTGGGGCAACAACAACAAAGAAAAAAAATCCGCGGGCTGTCGAACCCGATTTAAAAATTTAAACGAAACCGATAAAATATGAATAATTTTCAATGGATATGACCAGTGTTGGGGCAGAATCTGATTACAGAGTAATGAAATTATTGATTAAATTAAAATACATTATAATCACCTCATAATGCAATTGATTAACACGCAGAGCACTGAAAAGTAATTTCAATTTAAGCTTTTGAATTGTATAACCCGATAATTGTGTAAAGGATTACAAATCAATTCTTATTTAACATTTTAAGATTTAATTAGATTAATTTTAATCGATTACGTGCGGATTTCGATTACTCTTTTAATTATATAATCTAATTAACCTGCAATGGATTAAAAGATGATTTAAATTACGTTTTTAATTGTATAATCCAGTTAACCCGTAATGGATTGTAGGTCAATTCCAATCAGGGCCGTAACCAGCGAGTCCAGTCAGAGGGGGCTCTGAATTTTTTTGGTGGGGCTAACATCTTTTAACAATCCATATCTTAAGCAAACTAAATATAGTAAAACTGATAAAATGGACCTGTCTATAAAGGAACCAGTCTAAAGCGTAATCTCTCTATAACGGAACTTTCTATAATGAAATACTTAAACGGAAAATACTTCATGGTAATCAGAAAATGAATATAAAACAATTAGGGGCGGTGTACCTCTTAAGAAAACCTACCTAAAATAGAACTTTTCTCCATCCCGTGTGATTTATCTTAGGTCTTATTGTATTTAATGAGAAAAAAATAGATAGCATCTGACACCTCATAAAAAATGACTTTAATTAAATTTTAATAAGGAAAACTAATGGATTGTACACTGTATTATATTCCCATTGCAATTTTTGCATTATTAAGCATATTGCTTCTTTTGTCCCTTGGTGTCTTCGGAAAAAGGACCCCCCCCCCCTCTCTCCGCTCGCATTTGTTCGTACAGTGTGTGCATATATACACGCAATAATTTCTGTGTGTACTTCTATGTATAACTTTGTACCAATTTTGTGGAAAATAAAATTTTAAAAAAGTTAAAAAAATAACTTCTAAACAGGCCATTTGTAATATGCTAAAATGTGCACCACTACAATTGCCAGTCCTAAGTCTGGGAAAAGTGTGAAGGGAAGTTACCTGAAAATCACTGCCATAGCCGTTTTTTAAAGTTGTCCAATTATCCGCATTTTTCATTAACCGGATCGGCATCGACCCCGATTGGTCCGGATTATCAGTGCTCTACTCTATTGAACATCGATTATATATATGCATATTTGAACCGCTGATTAATCAAAGCAGTCTTTCTGTTGAATAAATTAGTGTAATTTATTATGCTAGCATTCTGACAGAAAAGTACATCTTTATTTACAAAAACATCAATTCATACAACAAACATAGAAATCTTCAACGACCCAGCATGACAATTTTTTTAAAGATGCGTTTTGAAAAAATTGAGAAAAAGGAATCTGTTGGTATGGAGGTCTGCACGGGCCGGAATTTCCAGGCTCGGGCCCGGCCCGAACGAAAGCTATCTTGACCCGGCCCGTTCATATTTTCACAGTTCACGGCCGTACAAAAATCAGTGAAATCAGACCCGGCCAGTGGAAAAATCAATTAAATCAGATCCGATCCGACCCGACTCAATTTCTACAAAAAATTCAGATTCTTATTAACATACAATTAAGATTCTTTTAAGGAATACTGCATACATATTTATGGGATAATTTTACAGCATATTTTAAATTTACGATGCGTTCACAAGACAGAAAATACACAATAGCAACATTAAGGATTTACTTAGAATCCTAGACGTTTCAACATTTAAATAAGGATTCGTTAAAAAATTCATATTGCTTAGAATAAAAGAAAAACGGGAAGGTTAAAAACATGATCATAACTTTTGAGGCTATATTATAAAAAATCCCTGCCGGCTCGACCTACAGGCGGAGGTAGATTTCGAAGTTAAGTACTAAAATCACCAACAAAACTTAATCAAGATTAAAGATAAACACGGTTTCTTCGTTAAGAATGAGCTCTAGGGAGTTAAACTTTTTGTGAAAATTCTATTACACACGAATACACACGCGCATGAATATGGAATAGGTTTAAAAATGACTAAAGCAAATTCAGAGAACCTCAAAGTGTTAAAATATGTTAATATTTCCATAGTCGGGTTTTTGTCATGTTTTAATACGTTTCTTCAAACTCCCATGACGTTACATATTCACCTGCTGAGATCCATTATATTACCAATATGACGCAATATTTTGCTTTTGTTTTTTATTCGTCAAACTACTTATTTTATTTTGAGTTTTCATGCGGAAATCTTGCTCTAGAAAGCATATGACGTAATATTCAACTTGTTTTCAATTCATTAAACTATTTAATTTATGTTTTCACGTGAAAACCTTGCAATAGAAAAGCAATTGTTGTGGTGATAATTTTATTGCTTTTTTTATTGTTGGCAACTGCTATAATGAAAATTATTTATTTTTTCCTGTCATTGTTGTGTAAGAGCTGGTTTTATCAGAACCATGTTAAGACGGTATTCAAAAATATTAACCCTCCCCATTTCCATTCCCTTGGGCCGATTTTGCCCATTTTCAATCCCCGCCGAGATATTAGACATCTCAAAGTTGTTGGAGAAGACGATCCGTCCATAATTGCGACTATATATATATATATAACTGTCCATGTAACTGTCCGATGCCAATCTCTACGCTGGAAAATGTTATATTTCGATATTGATACTAGCAAACTAGTATCGGCTCGCAATGCACATTTATACTTATTCTCGTGAAACTCATATTCATTGAAATACATCACAGTCATATATATATATATCATCACAGTCATATATATATATGTATATAAACTTTTTAGATGGGGGTGGTTTTGGGTTCCTGGGGTCCTATAATGAAAAGTTATGAAGGAATTTTTCAAAAGTAGCACCATGGTAACGACTGCAATATGTAGTATTTCTTACTAAATCTACCTAAAAGTAGATTTGCGGAAATATTTCTGTTATTCCTTAAGGCTTTTCTCAAATCCAAAGAAGCTACTTTCTGAATTCATTTCTTTTCGAAAACGTCAATATATTTTTGAGAAAATACTGTTAAAGTTAGCGTTTTGAATCGAATTTCCGGAGACGATAGCATGGAAAAGGAAAAAAACCTGCAGTTACGTGACAAGAATCTCTCATATCTCTATAAGTAATTTATTTATTAAAAATGGGAAACGCTATTCAATTCCAAATCCCTTCAATAGACAGGCTTGTCAATTTTATGCATTTACAGTTAAAAATGTGTCAGAAAGTTTTTCGTTTTTGAACAGTGAATTTGAGAACCACCTTCAAGTATATTTCCAAAAATTCCGTTAACAGAAGTTCATTATCGCTATTAATATTTTTACAAAACATATTGCCTGCCCTAAACATCCTGAGAACAATTAAGTCCATTTCTGGCTATGTTGAAAAAAAAATGCAATCCTGATCTCGGTCCGGCACGAGTCTGCTGAAAGAATTAAGCCCGGGCTCAAACGCCATGTAACTGTCCGATGCCAATCTCTACGCTGGAAAATGTTATATTTCTATATTGATGCTAGCAAACTAGTATCTGCTCGCAATGCACATTTATACTTATTCTCGTGAATTTCATATTCATTGAAAATGGTTCATATTTTCTCGTCTGTGTTTAAATATTTATATCGGTCCGACAGACCCGCTTAATTTCTTTTATTGGTCCGGTCCAGCCCGGCAGGCACGTTCAAATTTTGCCGGCCCGGCCCGTTTGAAACTTCGCCTTCATTTCGTTGTCCCGGCCTAGTACGGGCTTCTAGCCAAGATTGGGCCCGTGCAGACCTCTACTGTAGGATACAGTTCTTTTCACATATTTATTCTTTAAATTAAAGACATTACATAGATTTAAATATTATATTCTGTTCAATTTTTTAATATATAGAAAAAAAGAACGAAAATTTGAGATTTTGCAAATGTTTTAGCGTTATGCATAGATGCCAACAACACTTATCCGGAGTCTGTTACAAGACGAAAATATTTTCAACAGGAAATTTCATTTAATCAAAAATTTCAAACTGAAATCTAAAATGTACCTTATCGGAAAAAGACACAATTCCTTATATATTTTTTCCGGTTTAAAACATGCTTGTTTTGGATCAGACTCCCGAATAATTAAGAGATGTTGGCATCTATGGTTATGTGTCTTATATTTATTAATTTGAATAATTCACAAACTTACTATTATCATTTGAAAAATATTTTAATATTTTAATTCCATACGTTTAATATTTTTAATTAATAGCAACTTGTAATTTATTTAATTTTATTAATATTTTGGTTTCTGCTGAATTATTAGATCATTTTAAAATCACGGTTGTTTGTATACGATTTAATTTAGTGATGATATTGTTTCTCTTTAAAACGAGCGTTACCTAAACCTTATTTTATTAATAATATGATTTATAAAATTAACCATTTAACAATTCGCAATAATAATTAAATTTAAAATTCTGCATATGATTATAATCCTTTTAAATATGAATCAATTATTACAAATATATATTAATTACATATTTTTTTAAACATACTTGGACTTAATAATAAAAAAAGAGATTGTAATTTTAATATTATATTCAATACTTTTTTTTCAAAGAAAACAACTTAGATTTAATTCATTTAAATAGCGATAACATAGATTTTTTTTGCATACGTTTGACATGTGTTTCATATGAAATTCGTTCAATCTCATTTAGAAAAAAAAAAAAAGCACAAGGGCATGAACGCCCTTTTCGAACAGTTTTCATTAAATGTAGGCGACTATTTATTATTATACGTTTCTTCATTTCTAAAGATCTTTAAAAATATTCTTCTTTCACTCAATAACGAAACTTTTCCTGATGCAGTTAAGAAGTAATTTTCTTTCCCTTTGCCTAAAATTTTCAGCATCTCACATACATGCGCCTACGAATTGAATACCGTTTCCCATTTTCTTATAAATGCCATGATTATAAATAACATGATTTATAGTCATTTGCTACTCGATGACTAGCATTTCGTCGTTAAATGCCAAGAAAGTCAACAAAGCCTACAAAGTCAAATTTGCCGTCATTTTTTGACAGATTTTTTAAAATTTTCTGTATAGTTTGAATACTTGCAAATACCTTTATAAGTAAATGAAATTCGCGAATATGTCCGAAAATAGCTGGTTTAGATTGGAAAACAGCCTTATAAAACACAGAACACAGTTTAATTCCTTGAGCTTGAATAATCATATCTGCAAATTTTATGTCTTTATCATTAAAATTATTTCGAAAATGTGTCAGAAAGTAGCGCATTTATGCTTGAAAATAGATTTAAATTAAACATACGCCAAATAGGTGAAGATATTTTTGTCATAATCTTATAATAAACTTAACCTTAATCATTCTTTTTCACTTAATGTTTTTTATTGTTATATGACAAATAGAAAAAAAAATGTTTAACAAATTCGTGGAACACAAGCAAAAAAAAATTGGACGAAAGTTCAAAAAGCAAACAAAAAAAGGCCCTACCTCTGCTTTCCTACTGCCTACACCCATAGCATGAAACAATTTTTGGCTTTCAAGCAATTATTTTTCTTATTCCATTTGTATAAAATGACATTTTGTTATCTTTCTATTTTTCTTCAACAAACATTCTAGTTAGTTTCCAAGTGATATTTCATCATTAACTAAATCTGCTGTCAAATACATAATGTCAACAGGCAAATCATTAACATTTAGAAACACGTATTTTTTGTGACTACGTTTTAGTGAAGAGGTTTAACCTCAGAGTAAAGATAGTCTATGGGTTTAACCATTGCTTAACTAATTATCTATTAACTATATGAGCAGCATATGTGTATTTCCATTCATCCCGTATACGATCATTGCTTTTAAAATGTCAAGATGTACGAAAACATGTGGTGGCTAGTTGGAGCATCTGGACTTAATTTTTTTCGGGAGAAAGAAATGTTCCTACTTAGAACGCGTTTCGAGAATTGTATCGCAAGCAAGATAATGTAAAACAACTAATCTAATAGGGTTCTGAACGCAAAATGTTTGGCTTTTTCCATTGCATTCAAGCAGTTAAAAGATCTAAATGTTTTTCTTGCTAGTTTTTTTTTTTTTAAAAAGTTAAAACGTACATTTTGTTGAAAAAATAAAAAGTAGGGAAATCGTTAGAGGGGGCTCTAGAGGAAGCCAGGGGGGGCTTAGCCCCCATCGCCCCCATCTGGTTACGGGCCTGATTCCAATTATATGTATTTTAAATATAACTTAGATCACATTCTAATATCTTACAAGTTAATGTCGACTAAGTGTATTTAAAATACGCGGGAGATGAGAGGGACCGCAAGCAAATTTTTTAAATCTGATATATATTATTTATAACATATAAAAATATTAAAGATAGGAGGGAGTGATAATTGTCACCGGGGGGGGGGGCAATTTTCTTAACTTTTTCTGTGTAGTAGTTTAGGTAATAGTTTTTCTAGTTTAGGGCAGAGGGGGCGGCACTTGCTCGGGCGTAAGAACGAAAGGCCAGGGCCGAAACTAAGGTGTGGCAGAGGGGGCATGTGCCCCGGGTGCCAGAACGAAGGGGCGCCAAATGAAGGCTTATACCTTTGGAATGGATCATTTTCTTCTGGTGGACTGATGGCTTCTATTATTACGAAACAGCCATTATAAATGAAGTGTTAGGTGAAGATGAAAGAGCAGTCGTAAAAAGTTAGAACTCTGATTTTCTGGTCAGAATGGAAAAAAAAATGGCCATTTTTTTTTTTTTTTTTTTTTTTTTTTTTTTTGCCAAAAAAAATTATGGCCATTTTTTTCCCATTCTGACCAGAAAATCAGAGTTCTAACTTTTTACGACTGCTGTTTCATCTTCACCTAACACTTCTTTTATAATGACTGTTTCACAATAATAGAAGCCATCAGTCTATTAGAAGAAAATAACTCGGTGAAAGTGGTAACTCGGTTAAGCAGGACTCGGATAATCGGGACTCTAACTGTATATTTTATTTTTAAAATGATCTTTATAATATTTTTGTTGGTGTTTAGAGGGGAGTCATGACCCCCGTGACCTCCCCCTTGGATCCGCCATTGTAGATTACGTAGTTCAGTATTACATATTTTAAGATTACATGTTTTAAATTTTTAAATAAGTCGGCTATTAGAAAATTAGTAAAATTCTCTTTGTAAATATACTTTGCGGAAGAGGGGGGGGGGGGCGCCAAAATCCATGCTTGCCCCGGGTGTAAAAAGGTTAGTTTCGGCCCTAGGCGAAGAGGGCGCCAAATGGAAATTTTGTTTGTCGTTTGATACAAAAATGTATATATATATATGGAATTTTGATAAAATTCTCTTGCAGTTAAAAAATCCAAACACGTAAAAATAACCAAAAGTAAAATTTAAAAAATATGCAACGAAAATAGAAAAAAAATCATTTAAAACTATTAAAATGCAAGCGAGAATGTTTTTTAAAGAACGCTCCCATAGGTTTAACATTAAGGTTGCAGTCAGGGCGGCGCCAAAACTTGCCCTACGGGGTGGGGGGGGGGCATAGTATCCCGACAGGGTGGCCGGATTAGAGTCCTGCGCGGGTCGGGCATATAATATATATATATATATATGGGTGGGGAGGGGAATGGGTAAAAAAGCGCAAATTTTCATGTTTTAATAAAAGATAATCAAGGGAAAAATAAGTTCAACTCACGGATTATTTTGAGAGCATAGAATCCTGCGTGGTTTGGGTCATACCCGACCCGAACCTGTAAATTATATATCCACTCAGCCTGAACCAGTGTAAAAAAATTAGTTGGATTAATTGATCCTAATCTGACAAACTTCGACCCAGAACGGACAGGTTTCAATCCGAACCCAATCCCACCCCAAAACTGAAAAAATAAACATAAAAATCCACAATAGAATAATGGAAAAGTAGCCTACAATTGTATTTCTAGTATCAATTATATTTTGTATGAAGAAAAAACAATATTTCTGTATATGTGCTCCTTGATACCCAAGTAATATAATGTTTCATTTTTAAGTATATTTTGGAGAATATTTTGAGAAATCGGGTAGAATCGAACCCACCCACCAAAAGCAATTTAAGTTAACCCAACTCGTAAAATATAAGTCAATTCGAACCTCTCTGAAAAAAATATTCAGTTTAGCTGGATCCGATTCAAACTATCAGTCGGGTTTAGTTTTGTTTGCCCAACTCGATACAGGGTAGATTCGAACCCGAAACGAGATCTGAGCACGACAAAAAATTTCATCCTGCACATTTCGACCCGAACCCAAAATACTCGAACCTCAACTAAACCCCACCTCTTAATTTAAAAAAAAAAAAAAAAAAAAAAAGGTATATATATATCCATATTGTAATGCAACTATGCAAAAGTAGTCTACAATTATACCTCTAGTATCGATTTTAACTTTTAAGGATAAAGTTCAATATACATGTATACTCGTTAATATTCAAATGTATAGTTTTTCATCTTAAAATAAATTTTGTAAATTCCTTTGAGAAATCGATTCTCTAATCAAGAACCGTAAGTTTCATAACCCGATCCTAAATCAATTAAAGTTAACCCGACCCACAACGACATTAGTTTAGGTCCAACCCGATCTGGTCCAGACCGCGACTCGGGTCAGGTTGAGTTTGCCCGACCCTATGCACCACTCTACTTGCTACCCAACCGACCCCGACAAAATAATTTTCGTCCTCCGTATTCTTAACCGAGCCCTAAATACATTAAACCAAGCCGACCGTAAATCCACAATCAGTGAAAAATGGTCCACAATTTAATATAGCTATAAAAACAAGTTGAAAATTGCGAGTCAGATGGAACAAATGAGGTGCGTTCGTACTATAACTAGTTTTATAAATATTTTTTGCACCGCATACTGGACTGAATGCATATTTTAGTGCTCTTCATAAGTGCATATCAGTTTTATTCATTTCGGAATGCTGTAACATCATTAAAATGTGCTTTAAATAATTTTTTCCCATTAGCTGTAATGTAACGGAAAACTTTTGACTGTCCCTGTCATTAAACTATACATACGATTTTCATAAAATTTGAAATGGCTCGACAAAATTTTGCAACAATTATATATTTAAACTTTCAGACCATTCGTTTGGGTAGTTTTTGCTCTGTTATATCTGGACGGACGGACGGACAGACGGACCGAACGACGACTATAGGTGCTACGTATTTTTATAATTATGAACGCACCTAAAAATAGCATATCATAACTTCAGGATAAATTTTATCTTTTATGTTGAAAAATAAACAAAAGTCATCCTTTTATCAAATATATATTTTTTTATCTGAAGGAATTTGGACTTTTTTTTCTCTAAAAATCGGGTTCACCTGAACCCAACCTGCAAGAATCAAAATTCAATCAGAAACCTATTCATACCCGGAATAATTAGTTTAGTCAATACGACTACGACTTGCAAAGAAAAAAAATGATCTCCAACTTGACTTTAGCCGACTGGCCCAAAATTCAAAAGTCAAAATATTTTCTCCGGCGACATTGAATTGGGGGGGGGGTAATGCCAGGCGGGGAGGCATATGGCCCCCGGACCCCCCCCCCCCTTCTAACGGCGCCCTTGGTTGCAATTTCTTCACGTTACCAGTGTAGTCTCATAAGTTAATCTTAGTGTAGTCACACGCGAAAACACTTGCAAGCTAATGTTAACACTATGGGAGCATTCTTTTCAGAATTATCACTTGAACTTTAATATATATTTTTTTTCTTATGCAGTTTATAACTGAGGTCCGATATCTAACGTTGTGCGTTTTTATTTTTTCGATTTTGGTTCCATTGTTTTAATATGAGGATACTTTAAATTTCACAACTGTATTCCAAACTGTTTTCCAAAAATTAAAAGTGTTCGTATATTTAAAAGAAAAAAAAGTAACCAAACACGAAAAAGTATGAAAACATAACATTAGATATTGACCTCAGCTATCCAATGAAAAAGATAAAAAAATTGAAAATAATAAAACGCAAGCGAGATAATTGTCGAGAACGCTTCCATTGTTTTAATATTAGTTTGTGAATGTCTTCGCTTGACTTCATATCACTGTCACTTAAAACGCATGAATTATACTACAACTACCGTAAAATCTATGAAAATGAAATCTATCTATAACGGAATTCGAACTTAAATGAAAAAAAAGTATGTATTTTCAACAGAAAGAATATCAACAATTATACCTGCTAAGATGGAAACCTGTATAAAGCGGAATATTTTTCGGTTCTTTTTGATTCCGTTTACAAAGTTTTCATGAATCAATATTTGATAAAGGTGATTCCGTACTTCAGTATTACGTATTTTATGATTGCATATTTTAAATTTCAAAATAGGTCGGCTATTAGAAACTTAATGGAATTCTCGTTGTAAATTTTCTTTGCGGCAGAGGAGGGGGGGGGGGGGGTGCGTCAAAATCCATGTTTGCCCTTGGCACAAAAAAGTCTAGTTTCAGCTCTGTGCACGTGTGAGAAAAGATATCATGACTCGTCATGATTACTATGTCTGGAGAATCCGATCATTGTCCTTTTCCTTACAACAAACGAATAATATAATCACTACACAAAAACATCATGCCTCGCTTCCTGTCTCTCACGGTTTTCTGGGGTTTTCGATTATATTGACGTCCCTTGAATACAGCCAGCCGTGGTGCCGAGAGAATTGTCCTCGGAATTGTCCGTGGGTCCACGGTGTCTCGATAGGAACACACACAGTGGCGTAGCCAAGGGGGGGGGGGGGGGGGTCCGGTCCCAACCTCAAACGAAGAACTGCTTTACTGAACATGGATATAACAACAGTCAAAACGGCTAAGATGGAATCACATAGAACGTATGGAAATTGCCGCTTTAGACAGGTATTCGTCTTAGAAGGTATGATTCAAAGGTATGTCTTTTGTCGGGACTATGAACTTTCCGTTTTAGACAGATTTTCGTTATAAACACGCTCCGTTTTCACAGTATCCATTAAAACTATTAAAACGCACTCCTTCTATACTACACCTCTCAAGAGCATAAATCGAGGCATAAATGTATTACAGTAAAATCTCTGAAGATCTATCTTAAAGGGGAAAAAAATCAAGATTCGACGAAAACAATATATCTTGCTAATCTAAAATGGAACATTTTCCAGTTGTGATTCCTTCTTGGCAGGTTTTTTGTGAACACTGAATCCAGGGGCGGCGCCAGAACTTGCCCGACGGGGGGGCACAGTATCCCCGACAGGGGGGCCGAATTCAAAATATATATTAGGGGTTTCCACGAGCCCTGGCCTCTTCCGAAGCCCGAACTCGGTAAAAGTTTCTTTCATTAAACTCGGGCTTTCGTTAATTTTATCTGAAAACTCGGTACGGGCTCGGGCTAAATTTTAGCTTTTGAAAAGTTGGTCCAGGCCTGAACTTCATTATCCCCGGGATACGTCCGGGTCCTGCATTTTTTCTGTAGATTCGGGCCGGACCGGGACTGTATTTGTTCTTCAGAATTTTTTTGGAGCAAATGAACAATAAAACATTTCTTTGTTTCTTTTTCCCCCCTTTTTTAAATAGCAGGTGGAATATGTTGATCAATCACATGAAAAACGTAAAATTTTCGCGTTCGGATTTGGCATATCTCGAAACGCGCAGATCTGTAACACTCACACTGCTGTTTAAATTAGAGATAAATTGCAGATGGCCAAACGATTTTTACTCGAAACATAAATTTCGAAGCTTGTCAAAGAATATTGTAGATAAATTAAGTGAAAAAAAAAGCTCTTAAGGTTATTTTTGAAACACCTCACTAGTCACCTAATCTTTATAGGCGGATGAATCCACAACAGAAAGGGTTTCCACACTTTTGAGCATTACCCGAAAGGAAAAACTCTGCTTCGTACTTTTCTTCCATACAGCAACCTCCCAATAAGCGGTCATTCAATATTATTGATTTTACGTGCACATATATGGCATATACACTACATAGCAGTATGTGAAAGACCATAGGCGTAGCGTGACCAGAAATTTTGGGGGGGCACCAAGTAAAAACGGCGCCCGGAGCGAATTTTCAATCTTGCGCCCCCCCCCCCCCCAAAAAAAAAAAAAAATCTCTCTCTTTTTGATGGGTGTAATAAAATTGATAAAGTGCAGAAACATAAATAAATTCTATCAAATAAATATTTCGTGTTTATTTTGGAACTTTAAAAGGTTTATTTTTAATTTAGAAATTCTGCAAAACTAAATAACATAAAAGAAAATTGTACTTATTTGTTAAAGAGTTCATGATGTTTTGCATGTTTACAGGAAAAAAAAATAATCAAGAGAGAAAAAGAAATTTCACCGGAAAATGATAAGCGGCCAAAAAATTAATAAACAAATAAAACGGTGGTTCGTAGCATAAATTTCGCGCCCGGGGCGACCTCTCCTTTAGCCCCTCTTTTCACGCCCCTGGGAGTAACGCCCCTAGAGGTCTGCACGGACCGCAATTTCCAGGCCCGAGCCCAGCCCGGTGAGAAAATTAAAAGTTCCACCCGAGCCCGGCCCGTTCATATTTTCACAGTTTACGACCAGGCCCGGCTCGTACAAAAATCAGTCAAAACAAGCCTGGCCCGTTAAATATCAATTAAATCAGGCCCGGTTCTGCTCGACTCAATTTCTCAAAAAATTCTGATTTTTCTTAACATACAATTGCAGGGCTGCCACTTACTACTAAAATGCTACAAAAAGCGACTATTTTCAGCATCCGGCGGCTATGGCGACTATTTTAGGTCGAAAATCATTAAAAAGCGACTATTTCATGAAAACCAGCTACTTTTTTCTCATTTCAGTGACTATTTTTACTGAAAATACTCGATCTTTTTCTTCAAAGTGCCTGCAAAGTCAACATCCCAAAAGCACTTTTCCAACGGTTGTGTGAGGAGATTCGCGATTTTTTCCTCAATCAATCGACGAAAATAGTTATTTCTTTTTGCTATCTTTTGCTACGATCTTTGAAGGAGATTTCGCAGTTTTTCCTATGACCTAGTGCAAATTTCCCGATTTTTTTGGGGCGATCGTTTCACGGAACTCAATTTTTTTCCCCGTGATACTTTGCCAAATTCCGCGTCTTTGTTTCTAGCGATCGTTTTACGGAACTAACGATTTTTTTCCCGCGATCCTTTGCCAAAATTCGCGAACTTTTCTGCGACAGATTGGGGAATTTTTTTTTTCCGCCACCATTTGTCGAAATTCGCGATATGTATTTTTTCACGACCGATTGATGGCATTCGCTGTTTGTTTCAGATATCATTTTATGAAATTCGCTATTCTTTTCCACGATAGTTTGTTGAAATTCCTGATTTTCTTTTCAAAACCGACTTACGAAATTCTTGATTATTCGCGCAAAATCGTTTGTTTAAATTCTCGACTTTTTACGCGAATTTTCCGAAAATTTAAGGCATTAGGTTCCGAAAATTTAAAAAAATCGGTTATTAGTCCGAAAATTTGGTCATAAAAACTATCGCGAATTTCGGCAAATGGTAGCCGAAAATTCAATTACGACAATCGTTCACAGAAAAAATCGCCAAATTTCGTCAAAGGATCGCAGAAGAAAAAAACTAATTTCGCCAAAGAATTGCGGAAAAAACGCGACTTACGAAAAAATGCAAACTTCGTTAAGGGATCGGGAAAAAAATACAAAATTCCCCAAGGGATCGCAAAAAACACAAATTTCATCAAAAGATCGCAGAAAAACACGAATTTCGTCAAAGGATCGCAATAAAGAAACACAAATTTCGTCGAAGGATCACGGAAAAACGTAAATTTTGTTTAAAAGATCGCGGAAAAACGCGAATTTCGGCAAAGGATTGCGGTAAAAACGCGAATTTCGCTAAAGGACCGCCGAAAAAACGCATAATTGGTAACGGGAGGAGATTCCCCACCCCACCCCCTTTTTCTCCTCTGCTGTAACCTTTCGGAAAATTTGCTATGAATTTCAGAATTTTTTTTTTTTTTTTGCTCAGATCCCTGCTGTCTTTTTGCCCGCGACCATTTGACGAAATTTTCAATTTTTTTCTCTTGATCGTTAGACAAAATTCGTAGTATTTTGTGCATTATTTTGACGAAATTTGCGACGATTTTTCGGTGACAGATTGACGAAAGTCGCCATTTGTTTCCGCAACCTTTGATAAAATTCAAGATATTTTTCCACGGTCCTTTGAAAAGATCCGCGATTTTTTTTGTCGAGAATTACCAAAATTCGCATTTTTTTTTCTGCCGATCGTTTCATTGAGTTCACGATTTACTTTACATGATCCTTTGCAAAATTTCGTGAATTTTTCTACGGCCGATTGATGAAAATGATATTCGGTATTTGTTTCAGAGATCTTTTGACGAAATTCGCGATATTTTTTGCTCGATTTTTTGCGAGACTATTTGACCAAATTCGCGGGGTTTTTTTTTCCTTGTCCGCGACAGTTTGACAAAATTTTCGATTTTCGTTCCGTAATGGTTAGGCAAAATTTACAAGTATTTTTTTTCGAGACCGATGGAAAACTATTTTTCTGCGACCAATTGTTGATATCTGCAAAATCCCATGTATAATACACAATTACATATCTTTTTAAAACAGTGACTAATGAATATTTTTAATATATTGCACAATAACCACACCCTTAATATCAATCGTACGGGCAGGGTCGAAACTACCCTTTTTTTGCGCAATAAAAATCATTTAACAGTTAAAATTAGAATAAGAAATATGTAAACAACTTTTCCATAGGATTAACATTAGCTTGAGCGTTAAGAGGCCACACTAGTCACATAGGATTAACATTAGCTTGAGCGTTAAGAGGCCACACTAGTCACGGCTTGAAGTTCGAACGCTAATGCTAAGTCTATGGGAGCAATGTTTTCAAATATCTTGCTTGATTTTTAATATTTTTAAATGATTTTTTTTGCACAGGATAGCTGAGGACTATCTGTTTACGGGCTATTTTTTACTTTTCCGATTTTCGTTGTAGTTTAATTCTCAGGATCCTGTCAATTTAGGATCCAGTGAAATTCGAGGTATTGTGTCCTTTTTAGTCTTATAACATTCATATCAGCAAAATTCAGGAAAATATTTTTAATAACAACGAAAATATAGAGTTTAAGCTTTCCAATAACATGCTTTCAATAGTTCTACTACAATTAGGCTGAGCAAAATATGCAAAGATTTTGATGAAAAATGTGTCAAAAATGGCCTCGTAATGTTATGCACTCCGCCTCTACCAAGACGATTAAAACCACGCCTATTAAAAATATGATTGGCTAGTATCCAAACACTTTAGCAAATGGAAACGATTTAATTGTGATTGGATTATTGTATCGTGTTAAAATAGATCACTCCTATTTCAAACCTTGGATTTATTTTTTTCTAAAATTATTGTTTAATTTCAACAAAAGACTCTTGAAAGAATGAAATATTTTAAATTCTATATTTCTATGAATAACGAAGGAAATTATACATTTCGTTTATATAAACAATTTCAGAACCACACAGAGGGAGTTACAACATATAGAAGTTATTAAGGAATCAAATTTCAGTCCTAGTTTATTAAGTAAAATGGTAAAAAAATAGACGAGTATTTTTTAAATTATTTTTTAAGTTAAAATAGTTAACAAATAATTACGAAGTCATAATTTGTTAGAACATATTTGTGGCCTGGCCAGGAGACTGGTTTTCAAGCCTCCTATTCTTGTATATGTATAAAATATTCGACAATTTAACATTTTACGTTCGAAAAACAGTTTTTTTAATTAAAAATCAGCAGAATTTAAAGTTAATAAGTTTTAAAGATTGTTAACTTTAAAATTGTAAATCAACTTGTTCAAAATTTTAAAGAAATATTTTTATAGTTCATTACTTTAATATTTATTACTTTTAAGGGGACAGTACACCTTTAACAGTCGGAGAACGAAATTTGTCCTGTGTAACAGATATATTTTTTAAAGAGCCCACTTCAGACACGGAGAGAAAGTAAAACGAAGTCTATGGGGGCGTTAATTTAAAATTTCTCGCTTTGTTTTAATATGATGTTTTTTACATAGGATAGCTGAGCACGATCTTCAACCAGGCTAGATTTTACTTTTTAGATTTTTATTTTATATATATATATATATATATATATATATATATATATATATATATATTATATATATATATATATATATATATATATATATATATATATATATATATATATATATATATATATATATATATATATATATATATATATATATATATAATATATATATATATATATATATATATATATATATATATATATATATATATATATATATATATATATATATATATATATAATATATATATATATATATTGAATGTTTTCTTTTCGTTCATGGTTTTGTTAGTAAGTTTTTTCCACGGTTATTTTGTTAATTTTCTCTGTAGTTCAGTAGTTTTGGGATTGGATGAGTAGTGTGTGTTTTTTGGTATATATATATATATATATATATATATATATATATATATATATATATATATATATATATATATATATATATATATATATATATTTATTTATATATATATATATATATATTGTATTAACTGCATCCTTTGGTATCATTTACTGTGATTTCTTAACTGTTTTATTCACCTTAATCTTTTTGATATACTGGAAGACATGTGCACATGGATTTTTGTAAAATACTGAAATATTAATCGGTATGGTGTTTATTATTTCTATTTTATATCCTATAAATATTTAAATACGTTTTATTGATTCTTCCATTTCATATTATTTGTTTCTATTCTGCTTTCATTTTTAATCAATTCACTTGATTTTAGTGGTTGTTCTATAATTCTCTATATATAAGGATTTGTTTGGTTTTGCTGTTTAAACAGTTATTTACATTCAAAGGCTTGCAAATTTTTATTTTGCGATAGATGTTTAATATAATTATTAATAGATGGCAGCACTAAAATTGTATCTTTCATATTGCTCTTATTTTTAATTTTTCTAGCTCCATTTTAGTTATATTTTATACACCAGGGTGTATTTTTAGCTAAATTTTGACGATATTGTTAAATTGTTATCTATTAATTTAATAGTGCATTTTAAATAATGTAATTAATTTCTATATATTTTATATTAGATTAAATTTGTTTTACAAGGTATTTCAAATATTATTTCAAAATGTATTAACTGCATCCTTTGGTATCATTTACTGTGATTTCTTAACTGTTTTATTCACCTTAATCTTTTTGATATACTGGAAGACATGTGCACATGGATTTTTGTAAAATACTGAAATATTAATCGGTATGGTGTTTATTATTTCTATTTTATATCCTATAAATATTTAAATACGTTTTATTGATTCTTCCATTTCATATTATTTGTTTCTATTCTGCTTTCATTTTTAATCAATTCACTTGATTTTAGTGGTTGTTCGGGCACAGGGGAAAATTAATTTTAGCTTTAGCTTATTTCTCCCACAGAAAACAACCATTTTGCTTATATCATTGAATTCTGTGCCCTCGATAACGTAATTCAATGTATAAGCTTTTCAATTTTTGTCGGTGTCCACTTTTTTCTTTGTTCTTCCATAATAATTCTTATAATATATATATATTTTTTAATACTTACAGCTTTAATTCATAATAATTGACGGTGGCAGGTTATGTTTAATTAATGGTAATATATATATATATATATATATATATATATATATATATATATATATATATATATATATAATATATATATTGAATGTTTTCTTTTCGTTCATGGTTTTGTTAGTAAGTTTTTTCCACGGTTATTTTGTTAATTTTCTCTGTAGTTCAGTAGTTTTGGGATTGGATGAGTAGTGTGTGTTTTTTGGTATATATATATATATATATATATATATATATATATATATATATATATATATATATATATATATATATATATATATATATATATATATTTATATATATATATATATATATATATAAGAGCCCAGTGGTGTAGTGGTCAGGGCATCTGACTGCCGCACCGCAGGTCGAGAGTTCGACTCCCGACTGGGCAAGGTTCACTCAGCCTTTCATCCCTTTGGGGTCGATAAAATGAGTACCAAGCTTGCTTGGGAACTAAACACCGAGGGTCTCGCGTTAGGCTAACCACCTGGCCGGGACGCATGCTGTATAGCACCTCGGGCCTAGGGTCAAGAAAACAGAGATGGGCACTGTCGGCCCTGATCCTCATGGATTGTATAGCCGCAGAGTTTAGTTTAGTATATATATATATATTAGGAAAGTTTCAATTTCAGAAACGATTCACCCCTGTTCTGAAATTAAAAGTATTTTTTTTTAAATATCTAAAACCAAAATCGAAAGAGTAAAAACTAGCCCGGTTGTAGATCGTCTTCAGCTATCCTATACAAAAAAAAAATCATTTTAAAATGTTAAAAAGGAAGTGAGATAAAAAGGAAGTTAGATTTGAAAATAACGCTCCCATATATTTAACATTAGCGTTTACATTTTTTCCCCGTAACCTTCGTGGGTTCTCAAATGTAACGCAAAGATATTTTTTTTGCAACGGTTAGGAAACGCGAAAATTTATCATTAACTTTAATAATGTAAAACTAAAAGTTATGAAACTGTAAGATAAAATATAGCATTTTATAAAAATATACTAGCTAGCAATTTTTTTTTCTAATACGTATTACCTTTTAATATTTTATACTTCACTTACATGGACATTCAAAAGTATTTTATATTATGGTCTATGTGGGAAAATACATTTGCGTGTATTTTAATGACGTAAAACAATTTTAAACATACAATTTATTCGCATTATTGAAGAGCATAGGTACTTGTACAGGGGAATTAAAAAGTATATTTCGTTACATTATGGACTACGAAGAAAAAACGTTTGCGGGGTATTTTAATAACGTTTTCTGTTACAACATAATGAAATTGATATGAATTTATGAGGCGCAGTAAAACATGCTTTCTGAAGGGATAGCAAAGCATTTATCATTCATTTACAGGGTCACAGAAAAGGGTTCAGTTTTATTACAGAAAAAACTGCTTGCAAAGTGTGTTTTAGTTATGTTTCACGATTTCAAACAAGATGGAATTCATATACGTTACTGAGGTTTACAATATGATGCTTACATTATAATATGATGTGCATCACATTTTATTTAATTTACAGGGGCACATAAAAGATATTGGATACAATATTGCATATGAAGTATTGTCTATTAGGGATGATTGCTGAAAGTGAGATTTCAGCTATGATATACGTTTTTAACTAAATTTCTGCATACTAGATTATATATATAAATTCGATAGACTACGTATAGGGCTACGCAAAAGAACTAGGAAGAATTGTTGAGAAATTGATTAATTTTATTTTCAAATTCAACTACATTTAGAAAGATATGTTTGGAAAATAAAAATATAATAATATACAAGGCTATTCAAAGAATTGGATGCATGCACGCCTATTTCAGACACGGGAAGGAATGAAAACGCTAATTTTAAGTCTATGGGGGGGGGGGTGTCATTTTCATATTTCTCACTTTGATTTTAATATTTTTGAATGATTTTTTCTTTTTCTTTTTTTTTTCTTTTTTTTGCGTAGGATATCTGGTGACTATCGACAGTGAGGCTAGCTTTTACTTTTCGATTTTGGCTATAGTTTTTTTTTTATATATAATAGGATAGTTTAAATTTTAGAGCGGATATGAAAGTAAAAGTAATTTTAAAGAAAAATATCTGAAACAAAAATCGAAAAAGTAATAACAAGCCCGGTTATAGAGCGTCCTCAGCTATCCTAACAGTTTCTTAGCAACAACGAATGATAGCTTAACACTGTCATGATCGGTAAGGTCAAGTAAAGACTATAAACTAAAAGCACTGCTAATTTACCAAATTCCGATATAGGACACAGATTGGTAAAGGATATTACGGCAACTCCTCCTGATTATTAACTGGGAAGTAGAGGAAGAAGATGGAGAATCTCTGGAGATATTTGACTGTGAGCTTTCAACTGACAAGGTAAAAAAAAAATCTGTATCAGCAATGCGGGGAAAATAAAATTGTAACATAGTCTAAAGATAAAGATGCAGTAAAATAAATTTATTTTCACTGATTTCTGATAAAGAAAAAGAATGCTTTGGTAAAACTGGAAGAAATTCGAAATATTGCTTTGAAATGGAATTCTATGAAATTCATTATCAGAATTGCATATCAATGTAATGAAAAATCCAAGCAGTTTTCAGAGAAAATAAAAACAAAGTCTTTCTCAAACAATTGTAAAAAAAAAAAAATACAGCTGTATTTTCAGAGTAATGAATTAAAAAAGGTTTTTATACACAATCTAGGTATAAAAACACAGATAGGATGTTTTTGTGCCTGTCCACAGATTCCTAAAGAGTGATACAAGATTTCACAGGAAGGGATTTGTTCGACGGGTGGCAATTGCACAGACCATCAGCTCATCAAGTTGAAGGCTGAAATTTTAGGATTAGATAGAACTCAATTAGCATATTAAAATGCAAATGGTCTGCTAAGTCATATCTTGATAGAAAACACCTGCACACCGGAGTTTAGTTTTTGATCGATTGGTTTATCATTGTATTTTGCAGCACCCAAATGTATGAAAATATTGAAGTTTGGGTGCATGAAAACACAATGGTAAACCTGCGGATCAACCACTAAATTGATGTTCTGCAGATGGTTTCCACCAAGATACGACTTGGCAGACCAATGCATATAGCTTGTATATAAAATAAACGGTCAAGTACGAGTATTACTCGCGCTCAGAGAGTTCCGTACAATAAATATATGAATTATTAACTGTATTATTTAAAAGAATAATGAAACTTTGTAAAAACCTATACAACGCAGAGTTGGGTATAGCTGTATATATTAGAAAAGTATGATTGAGTATACCACAAAGGTTCAAAGAGATATGAAGCCGAAATAAAATTAAATATTGCTATTTTGTATAATTCTTTTTTTAAACGTATCTTAATCTGGATATGGTGAACTTAATTTGGTACTAACAATAAAAGTACTGCATATTTAAATTTCATTTGGCATTTCATAAAACTAAATTCAACATAGAAATATTTTTCTTTTTACAGTGTAGATGAAATAAAATCCTTGTTCAAAGTTTAAACTTGGCGTTGTACTACGCGCGTTTCGAAAGGAGGTCGCAAAGATGCAACTCGACTTTGTCCGTGCCGCGTTTTTTCAAATAGGTCTTTAATTATCATTTAAAGACACGGGAGGCGTATTGAGAGATCCACTCAACGCAAACTAGTCGCGAATCCCATAGTATTTATGCGATTAATTATAATTAAATTGGTCTGTTTTTAACAATTTGATGTTTACTGCTTTTATGCTGCTACTGGGTATTGCATTACACATATATATCATTGAAAGTTGTTATCTAGTATTTAAAAACCGATGGTATATAGAGTACGCCGCCTCTGCCATTATGTATGTCCAAACCAACCGTGTCTTTAAGGGTTAAGGCTCCTGCCCCTGCCAGCGAAGACAATCACGAGCTAATGCTAATCGTATAGGGAAGGATTTTTCTAATATCTATTTTGTATTTCGATATTTAAAATTTTTTTTTGGCATTATATAGCCGAGATCCGTCTCTACATCGCACCTTTCTTTACTTTTTCCTCCCCATCGGATTAGCATTAGCTCGTTAGTGTCTTCGCCGGCAGGGACAGGAGTCTTAATATCTCGGCGAATTACCGACGATTTTTTTTCGAAAATCATTATAAACAATGCTTTTATACTTTTGATACGATAGGTACCTTTAGCGCTCTTCGATACCTTTGCTGAATGCCCGCAAATAGAAATCTGTATGTAACAGAAAAATGCGATTTTATGAAAAACTATGCCACCTAGGGCAATCGCTATAATTTTCCTGCGAGTATTAAATTAACCTCTACTACCTCTAATTTTTTTCATAATTTTAGTTTCAGTAGATTTGAAAATAGATTGGGGGGGCGGGGGGGGCACATTTTTGCACTACATTTTCGACGATATCTCTGAAATTATAATATCAAAAATTAAAAGAAATGTATTTTTGAGTTATGCGTTACGGAATCTTTTAACCGATACCCCAAACGATACACAAAGAAAATATATTTCTTCTTTAAATAACCTAATTATCCCCTCTACGTTTTTCCCACATATATTTGTGAATGTTTAATAATCTGTAAATATGTGGGTCAATAGTCTTTATTACATCTCCCAATTTGAACTTCCCACGTTCTGTAGTTTACGAGTAAAATGGCTGTGACAGACAGACACAGGAGTGATCTTATAATGATTCCGTTTTTACTTTTTAAGTACGGAACCCTAAAAATCATGATTATTGCAACTGAGAAATACAAAAACATAAGAAGATGAATTATTGAAAATAAATAAAACAAGAAAGGAAAACCATGTGTCAAGTATGGATTATGAACCGTTTCCTACATTTTTAGTTCAGTTAGAAAAACACATAACACATTTGAATATACACATTTATTAATTCCTAACAATAGACGGAAACGTACTTCAATTGTTTTGTGAAGCTCTGTATGTTCCTTATAAATTTTTATACACGCCACATACTGAGCTGAAATTTAATTCAGAACTAAATACGCTGAAAATTACTGATATCACACTTCTAAGGCTAACATTAGCTTAAGAATTGCTATCCATGGACGGCCATGTATCCAGTTTTTTGTCATATCCCTATTTATTTATATGCTACAATGTCACTTAGCCGACGGGACATTTAGCAGACAGCAATTAGACGACAGGATGTTTAGCCGACAGCGACTGTTAGCCGACAAGGCAGTTAGCCAACAGAGGACAATTATTCGACATGGACATTCATCCGACTTAACTGTAACGTAACTGTAACCTGATCTTAACCTAATTATAACCTAAGCATAAACTAACTGTAGCGTAACTGTAACCTAACCAATACCAAACTGTAACGTAACTATAATCTATCTGTAACCTAAACGTAACCTAAGTGTAAGATAACCGTAACCTAACTGAAACCTAACACTAACCTAATTGTAGCCTAAATGTAACCTAACTGAAACCTAACAGTAACCTAATTGTAGCCTAAATGTAACCTAACTGGGACGTAACCGTAATCTAACTGTAACTAACGTTTACCTAGTTATAACCTAATCGTATGCTAACTGTAATGTAACTGAAACATAACTTTACCATGACCAAGCTCTAACCTAAGCGTATTCTAATTATCACCTAAACGTAACCTAACAGTTATTTAACCGTAATCTAAACGTAACCTAACGATAACCTAATTATAAAGTAACCGTAACCTAATTGAAACCTAACAGTAACCTAATTGTAGCCTAAATATAATCTAACTGGGACGTAACCGTAATCTAACTGTAACTAACGTTTATCTAATTATAACCTAATCGTATGCTAGCAGTAATGTAACTGTAACACAACTTTACCATGACCAAGCTGTAACCTAAGCGTAATCTAATTATCACCTAAACGTAACCTAATTATAACCGAACAGTTACCTAACCATAATCTAAACGTAACCTAAGTGTAACCTAATTATGAAGTAACCGTAACCAAACTAAAACCTAACAGTAACCTAATTGTAGCCTAAATGTAACCTAACTGGGACTTAACCATAATCTAACTGTAAATAACGTTTACCTAGTTATAACCTAATCATATGCTAAATGTTATGTAACTGTAACATAACTTTACCATGACCAAGCTGTAACTTAAGTGTAATCTAATTATCACCTAAACGTAACTTAATTATAACCTAACCGTAATCTAAGAGTAACTAATCGCAATTGTAACCAAACTGCAAATTAACTGTAACCTAGCGGGAGGTGCATAATATGAAAGAGTGATCAAAGGGCTGCCCAGTCCAATGATATATCACTTGAGGGATGTCGGAAAAGTCAGAAAAATGCTCCCGGTGATACAAATTGGGGGAGGGGGAACGGGAGATACATAATATGAAAGAGTGATCAAAGGGCTCCAATGCGATGTATCTCATGAGGGGTGTCGAAAAATGTTAGAAAAGTACCGGCTAATTATACTATCAGCTAAATGTCCTGTCGGTTAATCGCCTTTTCGGCTAAATGTCCTCCCGGGTAATTGCCACGTTCGGCCAGTTGCCTGTCGGTCAATTGACTGTATTGCTAAAATTATTACTATATGTCCGTTTCGATCAATTGTCCTGTATGCTGTATGTAAATTTCAGCTAATTGTGTTGTCGGCTATATGTACGTATCGGCTAAATGCACGTCTCAGCTAACTGCAATCTGCTAAATGTCTTGAAGGCTATTTGGTTGTCGGCTAAATGTCTGCGACCGGCTACGGGTCAAACATCTATACTAAAAGTAGTTGAGCTTGAAAATGCATAAAGCAAATTAAAAAACATCTTTAAGTAATTCATAGTCATTCTCGGTACTACTGATGAAATCTTTTGTGTAGTGTCTATGCAACGGAATAGCAATAATTTCAGCAATACAGACAATTGGCCGACAGACAACTGGCCGAACGTGGCAATTAGCCGGGAGGACATTTAGCCGAAAAGACGATTAGCCGACAGGACATTTAGCTGATAGTATAATATGCCGGTACTTTTCTAACATTTTTCGACAACCCTCATGAGATACATCACATTGGAGCCCTTTGATCACTCTTTATATTCTATGCAATTCATATACACCACCTATGTGCCTGTGCAAAAATATTAGTTTAACTTAACTTATACCATAACTTATCATAAATCAAACATATCATAATTTAAAACTCACTATCAGCAATCATCCCTAATGTTTCCCTGTAAATGAACAATAAATTCGATGCACACCATATTCTTATCCAAACATCTTGCACTCTTTGTCTCCCCTTCTTCCGAAATTTCGTTTCCCGTTTTGCTCCCCTTACAGTATCAAGGTTTAAAATCTTTAAAATTCCTTAATATTTTCTTTAATTTTCTGTTTTATTTGTTACTTTAAACTAACAATAAATAGTCAGTCATAAATTTCGTTATCAATTTATTTCACCATATTCATTTCATTAAAAGTTCTTGTAAATTGCCTCCATCGAAAATGTCATTTCTCCCTTTTGCTCCCTCATCCACGGTACCCATATTTTAAAATAAAAACCCTTTAAAACGCTTTAATTTTTTTAAATCTTTTCTGCTCAATTTGCCACTTTATTTTAACAATAAACAAACGATCATAAAAATTTCTCCTCCCCCCCCCCAACCCCAACTGAAATTGGTATTTCCTCCTCGCCTCTCCCTCTTACCAAGCATCTGAAATTTAAAGTCCTTAATTTTTTTTCGTTTATTATTTTTTTAACTTATTTGTAAATATTTTCTAAGGTAAGTAAATAATAAGTCGCCGATAAACTTCCGCCACCCCCCCCCCCCCCGCATAAAAAGAACTAATTCTGCTTATTCCTCTTTTTTTTCTCTCATATCACAAAATTTTAACCTTAAAAGTCATTGCTTTTTTAAAAACATTTTGTACTCTATTTCAAATGAAAATCAAATTTCAAATTTCAAAGTAATTGCTTAAAAGGCGCAAAGGCCAACATAGTGAAAAAGATTCCAAGCCGGGACTCGAACCCGGGCCATCAGTATAGCGCACTGACGTTCTACCGACTAAACCACTTGGAACGATACCTAGCTCGGAAAATTTCTCACTATTATATGTTGGAAAGGCTACAAACGCAGCACAAGATGGAATATTTATCGTGAGTCACCGACCTGGGACAAACACGAAACATAATTAAATCCAGCATCGATAGAAATTATATTAATACATGGAAATTATTCCAGAGAGAAACATTCGCCTTGCATACAATATTTCAAATGAAAATCAAATTTCAAATTTCAAAGTAATTGCTTAAAAGGCGCAAAGGCCAACATAGTGAAAAAGTTTCCAAGCCGGGAAACCACCAGTGGCCGAGAGGTTCTGCGTTCAAAGCTGGTAGACGGGAAGTGCTGGGTTCGTCTCCCAATCGCGCCCGTCGGCCTAATCGTTCGGAGTTTTCGTGGTTTTCTTCGAGCCGTGGATTTTCCATGTGTAAATATGGATTAGGTTCCCTTAGAAAGACCCCCACGGAGGGCACTCCCCCCCGGGCCTATATCCCTCGTGTAGATAATCGGCCGTCAAAAAATCAACCAATCCAAGCCGGGACTCGAACCCGGGCCATCAGTATAGCGCACTGACGTTCTACCGACTAAACCACTTGGAACGATACCTAGCTCGGAAAATTTCTCACTATTATATGTTGGAAAGGCTACAAACGCAGCACAAGATGGAATATTTATCGTGAGTCACCGACCTGGGACAAACACGAAACATAATTAAATCCAGCATCGATAGAAATTATATTAATACATGGAAATTATTCCAGAGAGAAACATTCGCCTTGCATACAATATTTCACCGACCTGGGACAAACACGAAACACAATTAAATCCAGCATCGATAGAAATTATATTAATAGATGGAAATTATTCCAGAGAGAAACATTCGCCTTGCATACAATATTTCAAATAATGTATGCAAGGCGAATGTTTCTCTCTGGAATAATTTCCATGTATTAATATAATTTCTATCGATGCTGGATTTAATTATGTTTCGTGTTTGTCCCAGGTCGGTGACTCACGATAAATATTCCATCTTGTGCTGCGTTTGTAGCCTTTCCAACATATAATAGTGAGAAATTTTCCGAGCTAGGTATCGTTCCAAGTGGTTTAGTCGGTAGAACGTCAGTGCGCTATACTGATGGCCCGGGTTCGAGTCCCGGCTTGGATTGGTTGATTTTTTGACGGCCGATTATCTACACGAGGGATATAGGCCCGGGGGGGAGTGCCCTCCGTAGGGGTCTTTCTAAGGGAACCTAATCCATATTTACACATGGAAAATCCACGGCTCGAAGAAAACCACGAAAACTCCGAAAGATTAGGCCGACGGGCGCGATTGGGATCGAACCTAGCACTTCCCGTCTACCAGCTTCGAACGCAGAACCTCTCGGCCACTGGTGGGGCCCCGGCTTGGAAACTTTTTCTCTATGTTGGCCTTTGCGCCTTTTAAATTTCTTTGAAATTTGAAATTTGATTTTCATTTGAAATATTGTATGCAAGGCGAATGTTTCTCTCTTGAATAATTTCCATGTATTAATATAATTTCTATCGATGCTGGATTTAATTATGTTTCGTGTTTGTCCCAGGTCGGTGACTCACGATAAATATTCCATCTTGTGCTGCGTTTGTAGCCTTTCCAACATATAATAGTGAGAAATTTTCCGAGCTAGGTATCGTTCCAAGTGGTTTAGTCGGTAGAACGTCAGTGCGCTATACTGATGGCCCGGGTTCGAGTCCCGGCTTGGATTGGTTGATTTTTTGACGGCCGATTATCTACACGAGGGATATAGGCCCGGGGGGGAGTGCCCTCCGTGGGGGTCTTTCTAAGGGAACCTAATCCATATTTAGACATGGAAAATCCACGGCTCGAAGAAAACCACGAAAACTCCGAACGATTAGGCCGACGGGCGCGATTGGGATCGAACCCAGCACTTCCCGTCTACCAGCTTCGAATGCAGAACCTCTCGGCCACTGGTGGGGCCCCGGCTTGGAAACTTTTTCACTATGTTGGCCTTTGCGCCTTTTAAGCAATTACTTTGAAATTTGAAATTTGATTTTCATTTGAAATATTGTATGCAAGGCGAATGTTTCTCTCTGGAATAATTTCCATGTATTAATATAATTTCTATCGATGCTGGATTTAATTATGTTTCGTGTTTGTCCCAGGTCGGTGACTCACGATAAATATTCCATCTTGTGCTGCGTTTGTAGCCTTTCCAACATATAATAGTGAGAAATTTTCCGAGCTAGGTATCGTTCCAAGTGGTTTAGTCGGTAGAACGTCAGTGCGCTATACTGATGGCCCGGGTTCGAGTCCCGGCTTGGAATCTTTTTCACTATGTTGGCCTTTGCGCCTTTTAAGCAATTACTTTGAAATTTGAAATTTGATTTTCATTTGAAATATTGTATGCAAGGCGAATGTTTCTCTCTTGAATAATTTCCATGTATTAATATAATTTCTATCGATGCTGGATTTAATTATGTTTCGTGTTTGTCCCAGGTCGGTGACTCACGATAAATATTCCATCTTGTGCTGCGTTTGTAGCCTTTCCAACATATAATAGTGAGAAATTTTCCGAGCTAGGTATCGTTCCAAGTGGTTTAGTCGGTAGAACGTCAGTGCGCTATACTGATGGCCCGGGTTCGAGTCCCGGCTTGGATTGGTTGATTTTTTGACGGCCGATTATCTACACGAGGGATATAGGCCCGGGGGGGAGTGCCCTCCGTGGGGGTCTTTCTAAGGGAACCTAATCCATATTTAGACATGGAAAATCCACGGCTCGAAGAAAACCACGAAAACTCCGAACGATTAGGCCGACGGGCGCGATTGGGATCGAACCCAGCACTTCCCGTCTACCAGCTTCGAATGCAGAACCTCTCGGCCACTGGTGGGGCCCCGGCTTGGAAACTTTTTCACTATGTTGGCCTTTGCGCCTTTTAAGCAATTACTTTGAAATTTGAAATTTGATTTTCATTTGAAATATTGTATGCAAGGCGAATGTTTCTCTCTGGAATAATTTCCATGTATTAATATAATTTCTATCGATGCTGGATTTAATTATGTTTCGTGTTTGTCCCAGGTCGGTGACTCACGATAAATATTCCATCTTGTGCTGCGTTTGTAGCCTTTCCAACATATAATAGTGAGAAATTTTCCGAGCTAGGTATCGTTCCAAGTGGTTTAGTCGGTAGAACGTCAGTGCGCTATACTGATGGCCCGGGTTCGAGTCCCGGCTTGGAATCTTTTTCACTATGTTGGCCTTTGCGCCTTTTAAGCAATTACTTTGAAATTTGAAATTTGATTTTCATTTGAAATATTGTATGCAAGGCGAATGTTTCTCTCTGGAATAATATCCATGTATTAATATAATTTTGTACTCTATCTGTTAAATTATTGTAATCATAAATAATCATATAACTATACTCCTCCCCCACAAAAATTGACGCTTGCTCTGACTCTACCCTTACCAAGAACACAAAATTTAGTCTTTTTTTGTCCTATTTCTTATTCTTTAGTAAGGTAAATAAATAAGTCATCAAATAAAATCCCCCCCTTTTTTTTCTTTCCCTTATTTAAGTTTAAAATCTTTGAAAGTCTTTTTTTAATACATTTTCAGCTTTATCTGTTTCATATTGAACAATAAATAATCGATTATATAATTTCTTCCACCCCATATAAAATTGACGTTTTCTTTTCTCCCCCCATTATTTCTATGCTCATAAAATTTAAAGTCTCTAAAACTCCTAATTGCAATGTTTTTGCCCTATTTGTAAATCTTTAATAAGTTACATAATCGGTCATCTATTAAATCCCCCCCCCCCCGCCAAAAAAAAAAAAAATCTTTCTTGATTTGTCTTACCCTCAACTCATGAAGCTAAAAAATCTAATTTACAGTCTTTAAAACTTTTTAATTTTTACTTTTTTTTCGTCCTAATTATAAATCTTTATTATCTATAATATTAACTAAATCATTTCAACTATGTACGAAAGTGTTAACAATAAAGCGATAGGTGTACATTTAATTGTGCATAAAAAAATTTTTAACTGTATTTTTCAAAGGAAAATGTCTTTAGAGAGATATTTGTAAGGAAAATATTGTGGTTTCTCGTCAACGTGCAAGTAAATTCTCAAACCTTTCGAAATCAATTTATTCCGACTAGCTCAGAAAGAACCATCAAACGTAGATACCAAAGGTGCCTGAGTAATCGACTGAACCGAGTATGTCCATAAAGAAAAAACAAAAATCATGCGTCTACGTCGATACTTTCCAACACTTACAGAACACTGTAACAAAACTTCGCCGTTTAATAAAGTAAAGAAGATATCTAACTAAACATTTGTAATACCTATGACACGTTTGAAAAGCAGATTTCAACAATTGCACCCATAACCTGGAAGGTACTCAAATTCTTTTGTGCAGCTCATATGATATATGCAGCTCATATGAGGCAGTGTATATGATATATTTGTACTGCATATATTTGTGCGGATTCTACATACTATGTTAAAATTTAGTTTTGTAAGAAAATACATAAAACAGTTGAAAATTCACCCTCGGCAATTTCTACTTATAGACGGAAACATACTTGAATTCTTTTGTGCATTTCTGTATATAGAAATTTTTATACACGTCAAACAGTATTAAGCTGAAATCTAATTCATGCAAAATCATGCTCAAAATTACTGAAATCACACTTGCAGGAATTATTTTCTATCGGCGGCCCATGTATCCAGTTTTTTTAATATCCCTGTATAGGATTTTATTTGTATGATACAAACATCTCTAAGCATATTAAATGTAGTTGAGCTTGTACATTTATAACTAAAAAAAACTTAACACCTTTAAGAAATTCATACTCATTCTCAGCAATGGTTACGAATTCTTTTGTGTGGTCCTGTATAGGGTTTGTAAAATATGTGCACACCACGTAGTGCGCAAAAATTTAGTTAAACTTAAAAACGCATTCTGTAATTGAAAATGTACTTTCAGCATTAATTTTTAATAGCTATATCGGATACAGTATTGTATCAAAATATTTTATGTTTCCCTGTAAATGAACGCTAAATGAAATGCAGACCATATTCGAATGTAAGCATCTTGTAGTAAATCAAAGTAATGTGTATCTATTTCGTCATGTTTGAAATAGTGTAACGTGATCAAAATACGCTACAAACAGTTTTTCTCGTACACCATATTGAACCAAGTTCTTTTGTCTGACCCCGTAAATAATTGTTAAATGCTCATGTTGTACAGAAAGTAGGCTTAGGACACCTCAGAAATTCATATCAATTTCATTATCTTTGTGACAGAGTAATATCAATCAAATACGCCGCAAACGATATTTCTTCATGGGCTATAACATAACGGAATACTTTTGAGTCCCCTATACTCGTACTTTAAGCATTACACATAACATAGTCTATAGTAACAATTTTAAAGTGTGTCTCAATGTACATAAATTTAACTGTGTTTAACATTGTGTAACACTATTAAAATACATCCTAAATAATCCCCCCCCCCCACATAGACCATAATGTAGCGAATACTTTTGAGTGCATCTGTAAATGAACCATGAATGGTGCACCGAACATACCATGATGATTTTCAATATCGTATATCAATTACATGGCAATCCGACTATATTTACGCTAGTTAGAGCACGGATAGACAGACAGACGGACGGACAAACTCAATCCATAAACACTTTTCAACTTTCTTAAAAGTGTTAAAAATGGAAAAATGTAATGAAAATAAAAGTATTTTAGTGTTATTTAGATTACGAACCGCTACAAAAAACATTCTTATTTGACCGCATCATTTAAAAAATACTTAGTGCTCAGAAATCCCCCCCCCCCCCCCCACACACACACCTGAATTTACTCCTGTGCACTTAAAATTTCAAATTGTTAAAACTCCTTTATGTTTTATAACATTCTTGTAAAAATAATCCATAATCTAAATTTTCTTCTGCCTGAAAATTTCACTAAAATTTTTGCCATCCTTCTTTCTGCTAACATCACACAAAGTTTTTAATATTTGGAAAACTTTATTTTTTCTGTCGCATATTTTAGTGCTAACAACAATAAATTGTGTACTATATCTATAAATGACTACGCTGGGATTTAGATTTATACCCCCTCTACAGATGTACAGTACAAAATATACAGTTTATTTGTTTAACTTTTCCTCTCCTAATTTTATGAACATCTTATTTTTAACCTTCAATGTTATTTAGCTTTTATAAATCTCATAAATTTTATGTTCTAAAAAGAATTCGCACAAAAGATAGTTATTTTAGAATATTTGTACCTGATACATTTCCCCCCTCATTCAATATCTCCCCCTTGATTTTAAATGTAATTGCCTTATGTGAAATAAAATAGTTTTTATACTGCACTAATTTCAATTTTATGTTTGTAAAAGCTGTAAAATAAACGTAAAAAAAAAAAAAAAAAAAAAAAAAAAATTGAAAGTCAAATCGTTTTAATTTTTGCACTTTTATCATAAACAGATTAAAATTCTTTTTACGGCTTTTGCCGTTATCGAGTCTCCACAAAACAGTGGGCTTTGATCTACGCTTGTAAAGCGAAGACAATTGAAAAAAAAATCCTTTACACCTGAAACCTACTGGAAATTATCACATGTAGCGCTCAGCCGAAGTGGGGTGGGGGTTGGAATCGTGCCAGATAATTGGCCATTTGCTGATTGGAAGAGCTCGCTTGTCAATCATTTGAATTTAGACCATCCTTTCAATTCAGCTAAAATGCCAGCGGCCATCTTTATTTCTTTTTATCTGTGACTGCAGTGAGCTCTTAAGAGCCTACACTAGTCAAGCGAAAAAAATGGAACGCTAATACTAAACGTATGGGAATGTTCTTTTTAAAGTTTTTCGCTTGCATATCAATAGTTTTAAATGATTTTTTTAGCTTATAAAAGCTGAGGTTGAATTCTAACCGAGTTAGTGTTCACATTTTCGATTTTGGTTGCAGATATTTTTTATAAAATTACTTTCACTTCCAGTACAGGTTTCGAAACTTAAAAGTATAGCAACACTAAAGATGAATCTAAACTATCCTAGGAAAATAAAGCATTGTAAAATATTAAAATGCAAGAGAGAAATTTGAAAAGAACGCTCCAATAAGTTTAACATTAGCTTGCGAGTTTCTTTGTATTTCGTATATATATATATGCAATTTTGTATGAAACGACAAACAAAATCTTCATTTAGTTCCCCCTTCGCCTTTATTCTGATGCTTGGGGCACATACCCCTTCTCTACCCCCCTAGTTTTGACCCGGGCTATATTCTTAAAAAACCATTTAAAAAGCGGGTTACTATTCTATCGTGCATATATTTCAACCCTTAGTTTTTAGTCATTGACAATTGCCCGACCTCGCGTCATTTCAGGCCGGATCTGGATGTAAAAAAAAGTAATTTTAGTAAACGGCATGGGCGGCAGCATTTTTCAGTTGTCACCTACCTAGGAATGGCAAAAGGACGAGAAATGTAATTTGGGAAGGTAAAAGCAGGGGCGGCTGCGGCTTTTACTCATGGCGCCCTGGGTGAGAGTTTTTTTTTTAAATCACGGGCAGTTGTCCAAGCTCGCCTCCTTTCTTTAAGACTGGATCTGGTTGGTTGCAAAAAAAAACAATTGCCCCAAAAGTAATGCAAAAAATAATGCACCAAAAGTAATGCAAAAAATAATTGCCCCAAAAGGAACAGAGCGGCATTTTTCTACTTCCGCTTGGGTTGGCAAAACGCGTAGAAATGACAAAAAGAAGAGAAAAAATCATTTTGGGGGATAAAGGCATAGGCGGATTCATTAACCATGGCGCCCTGTGGTAGATTTTTTACTGTACCACTGTAAATGCTATACTCATTTTTTTTTCTTTTAAAGGGTTTTACTAAAGCATTTTGCTTTGTGCACCCCTTCCAGGTCCGAAACTAGCTATATTTTCACTCGGGGCAGACATGGATTTTGGCGCCCCTCTACTTCCTCCGCAAAGTAAATTTACAAAAAGAAATTTACGAAAGTTTCTGTTAGCGGACTTATTTTAAAATTTAAAATGCGTAACAGTAAAATACGTAATATTGAAATATATAACCAGCTTTGTCAAATATATTCCTTAAAACCTGTAAAAAAAATTGAAAGGAAGCTGAAATAATTCTGCTTTATACAGGTTTCCGTCTTAGCAGATATAACTGTTGGTATTCTTTCTGTCGAAACCATGTAGTTTTTTCATTTAAGACAAGATTCCATTATAGACGCATTTCATTTTTCCAGATTTTACTGTTGTTGTAGCATTACAAATAATTACAATTGAGGCAATTTAATATTATAGTGATATGAATCACATTGTTTTAGGATAAAAAAAAAACAGGATTTACTGTAGGCATAAAACTGAATTCCAGTATTCTAAAATATCTTCCTGTACTATCTACACCAATTTCGTGGAATTATCACTTATACCACTCTTCTTATTTATAGATAGATATGTCAACATACTTTCCTCAACCTAATGCTAATTTTCAAATTTATGTGTGACTCAAAACAAGAATAACAAAATTATTAAGTTTTTACTTTTTATTTTGTGAAATTTCGACCGCTTGGTTTTTATTGTCCCAGTCAGTCACCTGACCTCGCCTCCTCTAAGGCCAGATATGGTGATATGCATGTAAAAAAGCAATTATAAGAAAAATGATGGGGTTATTTGCTGTCTTGTATATTGTAGGCGAATCTTTTTATCTATCTGACAATTTTAATGCACTTTAGTCAGCTTTTCTTTTTCATTTTTCTGCTAGAAAATTTTTTTCTACACAAATTTCACACGAACATATATATAATGTATAAAACGGCAAACCAAATTTTCATCTGGCGCCGCCTTCGCGTAGCGTACAGGGCACAAATTTCACACGAACATATATATAATGTATAAAATGGCAAACCAAATTTTCATCTGGCTCCCCCTTCGTGTGGCGCACAGGGCACAAATTTCACACGAACATATATATAATGTATAAAACGGCAAACCAAATTTTCATCTGGCGCCCCCTTCGCGTGGTGCACAGGGCACATGCCTCGTCTGCCTCCCCCCTTAATTTCAGCCTTCAATTAACAGCCTCCCGTTTGTTTTTATTGTCCCGGGTAACCACCCGACCTCGCCCATAGCAAGACGGGAAAAAAGAAAGCTCAACGCTGCTCAGGGAGAGAGATAAAAAAATTGAACAGCCTTCATGGAATCTTTTCATCAGAACAGTCAGAGTCAAACAAAATCTTCATTTGGCGCCCCCTTCGCTTTTCGTTCTGGCGTCCGGGCACATGCCCCTCTGCACCCCCCTCCCCCAAGGAAATCGGTTGACGTTTGGCAATTATCGGTGAGGGACAGTTTCACACAGAAGAGATGAGTAGAGACTGACTTTGGAAAATGTTAGTGATTCTCCTGACAGAAGAAGTGATTTAAATGATAGAAGATACATGGTACATTTGAATTGGAGAAAGAAAATAGCCCAAGAGAACAGCCCTTTCTTCTAATTCATTTGCAGTCTTCTGTTATAGATGAATCTTTTTATATATTTGTAAATTTTAATGCAAATGGTTCTTAAAAGAAAATTCTTTCAAAAAAAATCTGCATTTGGCGCCCCCTTTCTGTTCTGGCGCCCGGGGTTCAGAAGGTTGGGGGGGCACATGCCCCCCCGTGCCCCCCCGACGCTACGCCTATGTGAAAGACAAAGTATGGACCAGTTCTCCGGTTGTGAGTTGAACCAAAGTGTCACGCATCAGCAAAAGGCAGGTAACCAATTTTTTTCGAAACGCGGTTCATGTTACGGCCGGGTTGAGCATGTATTTTAATGCCGGAGGTAACTGAAAATAATCAGTTGACAAATCCCTATAAAAAACGCATAAAGTGACCAAAAATTATTTTAAAATAAAATTATTTAAATTTGTTAGTGAAAGTGTCATCGTGAAAACTAGCAGTTAAACGTTACACCTAACTAGGGTCCTTCCCGGGTAATAAATAAAATTTGAAGGCCTGTAAATTTTATTTAAAACAAAGCTGCAACCCGAACCAAACCCAACCAAAAATATTCCGTCTACCTGCGACCCGATCGAACGCGAAATACTTAATTCCAATCCCAACCTAGAGATCCCCTTTAGATAAATGGGTTTTTCATGCAAAATTATTCGATTTGCTTCAAATTTCATATACCAGTTTAATCCGATATGGCTTTCTTCATTTGATTTGAAGGTTCATTTTTTAAGTATAAAAGGAAGAAAGGGGGCAATTGTCTCCTCCCCTTAATTGAGATTAATGGGTTTTCATGCAGAATTATCTAATTTAGTTTAATTTTTTTGTTCTAGGTTCATTCTGATAGATATGATAGATAGCTTTTCTGATTAGATTTGAAGGTTCATGGGTTCAGCATAAAGGGAGAAATGGGGGAGCTAATACCCCCCTTAATTTAGCGAAATAGTTTTTTTTCATGCAGAATTATCTGTTTTGTTTCAAATTTGGTATGCCAGTTCATTACGTTAAAGAGCTTACTGATTAGATTTGGAGGTTCTTTGGTTAAGTATAAAGTGGGTAAACGGAGGCTAATTCCTTCATTTATTTTTTGAGGGGCAATATTTTTTTTAATAAGAGTATAATGTACAATTAGTGTGGATAGCCTGTGAGCTCAATGCCATCAGTTTAACTGGGCAATTTCCTTTTTTTTTTTAACAGCGTAGTTTCTCTTTGCTTGTTTCTGCAATCCGAGGGGAAAGAAATATAAATTCTCGATGCGGGTGAAAACTTTTTACCCGACTGCCAAGAAGGGTTATGTGTTTGATTCGTATCTGGGTATGTGGATTTCTTTATACCCTCGAAACATCCCAACGGCTGGATGGATTTTAATGAATGAGATCTCTATCCATTCGTGTTAACCGTCCGACGGTTATAGGCTAGGTTTTGTTTTTATAAATTCAAAATGGCGGTCGTAAAATACAAAATGGCTGTATAGAAAAAAAATTACGCATCCTATTGAGTGGCCTATCATTGGATGGGTCTTTCAAAATGAAGACGATGTTTCATGGGCTATTTTACAATCAGAAGCTCCGTTTAAATATTACACAACCTGGAAGTTGTGTAAGTAGGATCTAGCTTTACTGCAACTCCTTCATAGATATCTATAGGCCTCATCAAAACAGTGTTTATAGATAGCAACTAAGAGTTAAACATAACTTAAAAATCATCAGTAAAAGTAAATAATAAAAAAAATGGGTAAGTAATATAAAAAATATTTTCACATTGGTGAGATATAACTAATTAGTTCGCTTTTTACGCAGTCGGGTTTTTTGATTTTTTAAATTTAATTTTTACTTGATTCGCTGTGCTTTTGTCTCGGCTTTCGTGGTCTAAAGTTTATAAAGAATAAGAAAAATATGTCTCGAAAGAGAATGTAGATGGAAACATATAGTGCCTCAGCCTAGAGGTCTGAACGGGCCCAGGCTTGATCCTAGTCCCTTGCCGGGCCGCCGAAATGTGGGTGAACTTTCAAACGGGTTTGTTCCGGCAGAATTAGGACAGTTCACAGATTTTCAACGGACCAGGACGATAAACAAAATAAACGGACCGGGTTGGGCAGGCAAAAAAATTCAACGGGCCTGCCATGCCGGGCCGATAAAAAAAATTAAGCGGCCTTACCGGCCAGATATGAAAATTTAAATGTAGCCGATAAAATATGAGCCATTATCAATGAACATTACTTTTGCGAGAATAATTATAAATGTGCGTCACGAGCCGATCCTAGTTTGACAACACCAATACAGAAATGTAACATGTTCAGCTTACAGATTGGCATCGCACAGCTACATGGTGCCTGAGTCAGGGCTTAATTTTTTCAGCAGACACGTGCCGGGCCAAGATCAGGCTTTCATTTTTTTGTACACAGTCGGAACTGGACCTGATTGTTCTTAGGATGTGTAGGGCAGGCAATCTGTTTTGTAAAAGTATTAAGAGCGATTATGAACTTCCGTTAACGTAATTTTTAGAAATATACCTTAAGGTGGTTCTCAAATTCACTGCTCAACAACGCGAAACTTTCTGACCCATTTTCTGACTAATTTTTAAGATCGGTGCCGGAACTGGACCTGATTGTTCACAGGATGTGTAGGACAGGCAATACGTTTTCTAAAAATATTAATAGCGATAATAAACTTATGTTTATGTAATCTTTTGAAATCAGGTCCGAAACTAGGGGGGTGCAGAGGGCGCCAGAACGAAAGTCTAAGGGGGCGCCAAGTGAAGATTTTGTTTGCCGTTTATACAAAAATGTATATATAGTTATACATAAATGTATATATATAAAATACACCTCCCTTTTCCCCCCTTTATCCTTAACCAATGAACCCTCAAAACTAATCAGGGAAGTTCCTTAACATAATAAACAGGTATACCAAATTTGGAGCAAAGCGAATAATTCTGCATGAAAAACCCGTTTATATAAATTAAGGGGGGTAGACTAGCAGACCCCTTCCCCCTTTATCCTTAACAAATGAACCCCCAAAACTAATCAGGGAAGTTCCTTAACATAATAAACCGGTATACCAAATTCGGAGCAAATCGAATCATTCTGCATGAAAAACCCATTTATCTAATTTAAGAGGGGCGGGCTAGCCTCCCTTTTCCCCTTTATCCTTAACCAATGAACCCCCAAAACTAATCAGGGAAGTTCCTTAACATAATAAACCGGTATACCAAATTCGGAGCAAATCGAATCATTCTGCATGAAAAACCCATTTATCTGAATTAAAGGGGTGGACTAACCCCCCTTTATCCTTCAAAACTAATCAGGGAAGTTCCTTAACATAATAAACCAGTATACCAAATTTGGAGCAAAGCGAATAATTCTGCATGAAAAACCCCGTTTATATAAATTAAGCGAGGTGGACTAGCCCCCTTCCCCCTTTATCCTTAACCAATGAACCCCCAAAACTAATCAGGGAAGTTCCTTAACATAATAAACCGGTATACCAACTTCGGGGCAAATCGAATCATTCTGCATGAAAAACCCATTTTTCTCAATTAAAGGGGTGGACTAACCCCCCTTTATCCTTAACCAATGAACCCTCAGAACTAATCAGGGAAGTTCCTTAACATAATAAACCGGTATACCAAATTTGGAGCAAAGCGAATAATTCTGCATGAAAAACCCCGTTTATATAAATTAAGCGGGGTGGACTAGCCCCCTTCCCCCTTTATCCTTAACCAATGAACCCCCAAAACTAATCAGGGAAGTTCCTTAACATAATAAACCGGTATACCAACTTCGGGGCAAATCGAATCATTCTGCATGAAAAACCCATTTATCTAATTTAAGAGGGGCGGGCTAACCTCCCTTTTCCCCCTTTATCCTTAACCAATGAATCCCCAAACTAATCAGGGAAGTTCCTTAACATAATAAACCGGTATACCAAATTCGGAGCAAATCGAATGATTCTGCATGAAAAACCCATTTATCTGAATTAAGGTGGTGGACTAACCCCCCCTTTCCCCCCCCTTTATCCTTAACCAATGAACCCCCAAAACTAATCAGGGAAGTTCCTTAACATAATAAACCGGTATACCAAATACGGAGCAAATCGAATGATTCTGCATGAAAAACCCATTTATCTGAATTAAGAGGGGTGGACTAACCCCGTTTTTCCCCTTTATCCTTAACCAATGAACTCCCAAAACAAATCAGGGAAGTTCCTTAACATAATAAACCGGTATACCAAATTCGGTGCAAATCGAATGATTCTGCATGAAGAACCCATTTATCTGAATTAAGGGGGTGGACTAACACCCCTTTTCCCCCTTTATCCTTAACCAATGAACCTCCAAAACTAATCAGGGAAGTTCCTAAACATAATAAACCGTTATACCAAATTCGGAGCAAATCGAATCATTCTGCATGAAAAACCCATTTATCTGAATTAAAAGGAGTGGACTAACCCCTCTTTTCCCCCTTTATCCTTAACCAATGAACCCCCAAAACTAATCAGGGAAGTTCCTTAACATAATAAACCGGTATACCAAATTTGGAGCAAAGCGAATAATTCTGCATGAAAAACCACGTTTATATAAATTAAGCGGGGTGGACTAGCCCCCTTCCCCCTTTATCCTTAACCAATGAACCCCCAAAACTAATCAGGGAAGTTCCTTAACATAATAAACCGGTATACCAACTTCGGGGCAAATCGAATCATTCTGCATGAAAAACCCATTTATCTAATTTAAGAGGGGCGGGCTAACCTCCCTTTTCCCCCTTTATCCTTAACCAATGAATCCCCAAACTAATCAGGGAAGTTCCTTAACATAATAAACCGGTATACCAAATTCGGAGCAAATCGAATGATTCTGCATGAAAAACCCATTTATCTGAATTAAGGTGGTGGACTAACCCCCCCTTTATCCTTAACCAATGAACCCCCAAAACTAATCAGGGAAGTTCCTTAACATAATAAACCGGTATACCAAATACGGAGCAAATCGAATGATTCTGCATGAAAAACCCATTTATCTGAATTAAGAGGGGTGGACTAACCCCGTTTTTCCCCCTTTATCCTTAACCAATGAACTCCCAAAACAAATCAGGGAAGTTCCTTAACATAATAAACCGGTATACCAAATTCGGTGCAAATCGAATGATTCTGCATGAAGAACCCATTTATCTGAATTAAGGGGGTGGACTAACACCCCTTTTCCCCCTTTATCCTTAACCAATGAACCTCCAAAACTAATCAGGGAAGTTCCTAAACATAATAAACCGTTATACCAAATTCGGAGCAAATCGAATCATTCTGCATGAAAAACCCATTTATCTGAATTAAAAGGAGTGGACTAACCCCTCTTTTCCCCCTTTATCCTTAACCAATGAACCCCCAAAACTAATCAGGGAAGTTCCTTAACATAATAAACCGGTATACCACATTCGGAGCAAATCGAATGATTCTGCATGAAAAACCCATTTATCTGAATTAAGGGGTTGGACTAACCCCCTTTCCCCCCTTTATTCTTAACCAATGAACTCCCAAAACTAATCAGGGAAGCGCCTTATCACAATGAACCTAGAAAAAAATTTTGAAGCAAATCGGATGTTTCTATCAAGAGTTAGCGCGTTACGTATATACATACATACATACGTACGTACGTACGTACATACATACAGAACGGGCGGGCACATTAGCTCTCAGGCTTTGATAGCCTGTGAGCTAAAAAGAAAAAAAATTGCCGTTTTAGCAGAAGTTACTACTTTTGTTATTCATGATTTAGTGTACGGACCTATCGTTAGAGGGGGACATTCCGACCCCACCCCCTTGGCTAAGCCACTGTCGGCAGAACGGTGATAGGCAAATCACCGTCCCGCTTGATACTATTTTCTTATTTTGGACAAATCTAAAAAGTTAACATGTAAAAAAAGAAAAAAAATTGCCGTTTTAGCAGAAGTTACTACTTTTATTATTCATGATTTAGTGTACGAGCCCATCATTTGGGGTGAGATTCAGACCCCACCCCCTTAGCTACGCCACTGTCAGCAGAACAGTGATAGGCAAATCACCGTCCTGCTTGATACTTATTTCTTATTTTGGACAAATCTTTAAAAAAAAAAAAAAAAAAAAAAAAAAAAAAAAAACAGATTTTTGGAAGGCAATAAAATCGAGTAAAACTGTTAAATCATAAATTTTAGCAATTTAATCACGTATTTCCAAGTGAAATCAACTGTAATCAAGTGTAATCAGGTATAATCACATGTAATCTAGGTGTAATCAGGTATAATCACATGTAATCATAGTAATCAGCTGAATCAGCTGTAATCAAGGTGATTCCGTAATCTCGTACACGATTTCTCCCATTGAGAGACACCTCGACGCAAAGCCTATGACAACTCTCATAGCACAAAGCCTGTCACGCCGGCTAGCGCAATTCCGAGAGCACACACATGCGCACGACAGCATCACCTGGCAACCGCCAACGCAACACGAGTGCACATCGCTCGTACAGCATTAACGAGATGCTCTTCTCACTGGGAGTATACATGGAAGGGAAACAAACCCCTTTCCCATTAGAAGCAGGGAGAGGACTCGATGCCACCGGATTTCTTTGAGGGTCCCACATTTCCCAGAATTCCCTGAGAGAATGGCAATAGTTTGGCGCGCTTATCGCTTATTTGGCCCTTCTTACACTCGACATTTTGTTCTTTTTAACGTTTCATCACAGAGTTAAAAAGAACGTGATATTGTGTTTGTTTACAGTAGAATAGATTATTTGACGTAGCGGGAAACTAACGTTTGATAACTATCCTTTCAAAGCTATTTTAACAGCTATGTATCTTGAAATTAACTATATAGAATTAAGACTTTTTAAAAATAATATTAATCGGCTGCTTTTATATTTCACTAGATATTTCCAACAGATCTAATTTATTTTAAATAACTCATCCAAAGTAAACTTTGCTTTGGTTCTTCCTTACCACGTGCGTTATTTTATTGCTATCTTACTTTTTGCTTTGTGTGATAACTTTAGCGAACTACAATCAGTCATGGATATTGATGATGATTTTAAATTACCAGAACAACGTCCAACTTCAAGCATTCGCGATGAAAATAAAAAGAAATTTCGATGTGATGCTTGCAATGGCATGTACTCTTTGTACGAGTCTTTAAAGCGACACCTGAAAAACAAACATCCGGAAAAACTTAATGATTTGGCTTCAGGTTTGAGAAGCAATAAGCTTTTTAAATGTGATTTCTGCCCTTACAACTATAATGATGTGAGAAATTTGCGTCATCACATAAAAAAAGTGCATTATGTAGATGACTGCAGTGACAGTAGCAATATCCTAGTAAAGGACAAAGAATGTCCTCTATGCCATCTTAAAGCTGCTAAAGATGAAATGCATGAGCATTTCAAAAATAATCACGACATCAAAACGGAAACTACTGTTTTGAATTTTGAGAATTTCGATGCAGTGAACGAATGGAAACAAAAAATTGAAAAAGATACATCTTCAAGGTTTGTAAAGAGATGGGGAAAACAATTCACAAAAAATTCGATCAAGCTTTATTTTATATGCCATCGATCTGGATATTACACTTGCAAGGGAAAAACAGAAAGATACATAAAATCTCAAGGCAGCTGCAGAATAAATGGATATTGCCCTGCTGAAGTGAAAGTAGAAATTAGTGAAGCAGGAGCCTGCACAGTGAAGTTTTGTTTGACTCATATTGGTCATGAAAATGATTTAGAACACATATTTCTCACTGACTCTGAACGGCAGTCTATAGCAGCCAAAATAGCATCTAAAATGCCATTCGATGCCAAGGGCGGATCTGGAGAGTCCTCAAGGGGGGGGGGGGCGATTTTAGAAATTTGGAGACTCCAATCTGATGAGCGGGTCGTGTTACTTCTATTTTTTGCTGCGGGTCGGGTTTGGGTCCGGTCGACTTCTGTTTTTTGCTGTTGGTCGGGTTAAATTATACTTTTTTGCTGTGGGTCGTGTTTGAGTCCGGTTGACTTCTACTTTTTGCTGCGGGTCGGGTTAACATCTACTTTTTGCTGCGGGTCGGGTTTAGGTCCGGTTGATTTCTACTTTTCTGCTGCGGGTCGGGTTGACTTCTACTTTTTAGCTGCGCCTAGCGCGTTGGTTTTGTGGCAGAATGACATACATTATTTTGCGTTTGGATCAGTTTCGGATTGGGTTTTCACTCTTGCGAGAAGGATTCGGGCCAACCCTAATTTTGAAAAGAAAGTCTAAATATTTTTTAAGATAAATACTACATACAGTAAAAGCTCCATAACGGGCACGCCCAAACAATTATTTAATAATACTTTTTAATTTTCAGGATTATGTAAAAAATACCAATTTGTATAAGACTGCTTGTCTCTCTATATCTAAGATCAGTTGTAATTCACTAAAGAATGCTTTGAAACTTATTAAAAAACATATCGGGTGTCTTAAAATGGGCTGACTGATTTTAAAATTCAGTAACTTGCAAATGGTGACAGCAATTAAAAACAAATCTTGCAGGAGGATTATGTAAGATGCCAGGAGATTTTTCATTGCGATTCTTGATTTTACTTTACAATAGCAGCGATATATGGCGCTGCAAACATTAGTCGTTAAATTTGGCACCTGTTTAGCGCCTATTGCTTGCAGCGCCGTCTGTTGTTGCTATTTTAAACTAAAATTAAGAATCACAGTAAAAAAAAACTCTTGATCAGGGGTGATTCTCAGTAAAAAAAAGAAAAAAATTGACATGTTACAGCAGAGAGGGGACGGGGGGAATTCCTTCCTGGCACTAATTATTTTTGTTGCAGGTCGGTTAGCTGTTTTCGATTCGGGTCGATTTCAAGCTGAGTGTAGATTCCTAAAAGTTGGGTTTGGGTTAACCCATTTTCTTCAAAGTTAGTTCGGTATATTATTTCAGATTAAAATCTATACCTATAATAATAAACATAGGTATGTGTGCTGTTTTCTAAAGCGACCACTGTACTTTTCCACGACTCTTTGATGAAATTCGCATTTCTTCCTCGACTCTGATGAAATTTGCAGCCCTTTGATAAAATTCGCGTTTTTCCGTAGCCGTTTGATGAAATTCTCATTTTTTCCCTTGCCCTTTGACGAAATTTACGTTTTTTCTGCAACCCTTTAACGAAATTAGGGTAATTTTGTAGCCCGTTGATAAAATTCGCGTTATTTTCCCGCGACATTTTGACAAAATTCTAGTTTTTTTCCGCGATCCTTTGACGAAAATCGCATTTTTTCAGCGATCGTTTGACAAAAATCGCGTTTTTAAGAAATTCTTTTACGAAATTAGCTTTTTCTCCGCGATCTTTTGACGAAATGTTAGTTTTTTCGCGACCCTTTAACGAAATTCGCGTTTCTTTTGCAACCCTTTGATGTAATTCGTGTTTTTCTGATAAGACTTGAATTTTTTTCGCGATCCTTTGACGAAATTCGCGGGTTTTTTTTCTTACAAAATTCACGTTTTCTCCGCGATTCTTTGAAGAAATTCGCGTTTTCCGTGATCATTTGAAGAATTTCGCGTTTTTTCCGTGGCCCTTTGATCAAATTTATGTTTATCCCGCGACTCTTTGACGAAATTGAAGTTATTTCCTGCGAACGATTGACGAAATAGATTTGTTATGGCGACTATTTGTCAAAATTCGCGGTTATTTTTATATCCGAATTTTTGGATTGGTGAATTTTTTTAATTTTTGGAACCGAATGCCTTAACCATCTTACTGCGTATATATATATATGTATTATGAATATAGGTTCAAAAATTGCACATTTAGTTTATTACATATTTCAAATCTGCATATATTTCAGAGTTCAAATATGTCCAAAATGTTTGTGAAAGAGCTTCTCTGTTAAATAGAATTAGATCATTAAAAACAAAGAAAAGCTGCGGAAATTGCGGGTTGCGCAAATTTTGCCGCTTTTACGTTGGCCGTGGAAATCGCGGTATGCGCAGCGAGAGGGTTAAATTTTCGGAAAATTCGGAACAGAATCACCCCTGCTCCTGACATCTTACATAACCATCCTTCAAGTATTTTTTTAATAGCTGTCACCATTTGCAGGTTATTGAATTGTATTTAAAATCAGTCAGCCCATTTTAGGACACCCGGTTTATTCAGTAGCTAAGAGATGATGGCTGAAAGAAGCACTAAAAAAAAAATTAGAGCTGGCTTCGATATGTCAGTTAGAGATTTACCCGGGCTGAAATTTCCAGGTCCAACCCACATGAAAAAATTATTGGCCCGGCCCAGTATAAAAACTAAAAAATCGACTCCAGCCCAGCCTGCATTTTGCAATTAAAATTATTCATAAAGAACATTTACTTGCTCATATTTTATTTTAGATTGTGTTCGAAATTCATGAATACAGAAAAACATTAATAATAATGACTATTTAGACAATTATGTACAGTCGTGGAAAAAAAAAAGTAAACACCCCCTTCTAACTCCTCAACAAATCATCATAGAAGAAAGTGACTGGTACCGAACGATTGGAAATAAAGTCTACTTTTAAATGATGTATATAAAATTTTCTTAGGGGGTTATCTACATATTAAAACGAATCCAAACTTCATTTTTTTCAATAGCAATACCCAATTTTAACGAGATATTTCAAATCTTCGGTTCAAACTATGCCTAGACACCAAATTTCAAGTCATTTGAATGATAAGTTTTTAAATTATAAACATTCAAAATTGAGTGCTTCTAATGTTAAATTATTTTTCATATTTTTATTTATATCTCCCGAAATTATGCTCCTAATGTGCTAATTTTTTTTGTGGTAATAATACTAATATATCCAAACATAAATAAGCTGAATTTGCAATTTTTATAATTTTATGATATAAATTATGAATTATGAAATTAATATTCGAAAAAATTATGAATTGCAACCTACAATTTTTTTGATGGATTTAGATTTATTAAGTCCTGCTTTATGGAAATTCAAAAATTTCACATTTTTTTTCCAAGTAGTTTTCAAATTATGCTTAAAAAACGGCAAAATGATGGTTAAAGGGGCCGTCTATGATGGAAGTGAGTAGACATTTTGAAATTTATTCTGCCGTACTGTAATCTAACACGCTTCATTGACTCCTTGAGTGGCGCTTAAGGTGCCTTGATCAAGGAAGCGGCTCTCTTGGTTAAGAATCCAGTACGGAACTTCAATTTGGATACAGCCCTTAAAATACGCTCGTTTCAAAATAATTAATTTCTCGGAAACTTATGGTACGAATTGCATAAAAATTCGTTTTTAGGCTAATTGAAGGGTGTCGAGTTCATTTATGCTGTCAGAATTGGGTACTGCTATTGAAAAAAACAAAGTTATGGTTCGTTTTAATATGTAGGTGGCCCCCTAAGCAAATTTTATATACATCATTTAAAAGTAGACTTTATTTCCAATCGTTCGGTACCAGTAACTTTCTTCTACGATAATTTGTTGAGGAGTTAGTAGGGGGTGTTTACTTTTTTTTTTCCACGACTGTACATAAACACTATATAGAAATCATTACTTAGACTAGGGATGCACAACCTGTGGCCCGCGGGCCAAAAGTGGCTCGTGATGGGTTAGCGTGTGGCCCGCGAATTTCGTCAATTTATAACGGGAAAAAATTGCAATTTTTGTTAATAGGTTGCAAGAAAAAATCGTGAATATCATCAATTTGCTGCGGGAAAAATGGAAATTTGCCATTTAAGAATACCGAAATTTTGTCAATCAGGCGCTGAAATATTGCAAATTTCGTTGATCGGGCACGGAAAAATCACGAATTTTGCCAATGAGGCGCGGAAAAATCGCAAATTTCGCTGATCGGCCTTCGAAAAATCGCGTGTTTTGTCGATCGGTCTCGGAAAAATCGTGAATTTTGTTGATGATGCGCAAAAAAATACAAAATTTTATTCAATGGCAGCTGGAAAATCGTGTGTTTCTCAGTTTATTGGGGGAAAAAATGCAAATTCTGTCAATTTGCCGCGGAAAGAAATACAAATTTCGTCAGAGAGTTCAGAATCGCGAATTCGTTTATTGGGCGCGGAAAAATGGCGAATTTCGTCTATCACGGGCGGAAAATTCGCAAGTTTTGTCAATGGGGCACGGAAAAATCACAAATTTTGTCTATGATGCGCGGAAAAATTGCAAATTTCGTTGATCAGCAACTGAAAAATCATAAGTTTCTCAGTTTATTGAGAGAAAAAATGCCAATTCTGTCTGTATGCCGAGGGAAAAAATTGCAAATTTCATCAGAATCTGTTAAGAATCGTGAATTTTGTTGATTGCGCGCGGAAAAATCGCAAATCTCATCGATAAGGGACGGAAAAATCGCGAGTTTTGTCGATCAGGATCCGAAAAATTGCGAATGTTTTTGGTTGAGCACGAAAAAATCGCGAATTTTGTTAATCAGGCGCGGAAAAAGCGAATTTTGTTGATCGGGTGCGGCAAAATCGAAAATTTTTTCGATTGTCTTTGGAAAAATTGTGAATTTTGTCGATCACACGCGGAAAAATCGCAACTTTCATTGATCAGGCGTGGAAAAATCTCAAATTTCATTGATTGGCTCCTTCTCTCCTCTTCATTCATAAAGTTCACATTTTTTTTCTGCACTAGCCACTTTCATGTTTGTGTTTGTTCTTTAGCATTTATAATAAAACAAAATTTACTCCCCCAAATAAAGTCAAGGAATATTATCACTCTTTGAAAACAACCCTTGCTATATCTATGTTATATATACAAACGTAAACAGTTGATATATCCTTGCCAACTGAATTGGATACGATGACTGGGAAAGGGAACCTAGAGGAACCTAGGGTACCTAGAATTCAACCCCCCCCTCTCTGAAACCTTATTTTTTATCTGGTTATAGGCCACAGATCACCTCCTCGAAATAGAATTCTCTCCGTGTTACTGATGCGGCCCTCGACAATCCAGACATTTTTGTAAGTGGCCCTTCTCTAAAAATGTTTATGCACCTCTAACTTAGACAAATAAATTCAAATGAAAATCCTGTAAGAAAATCAGTTTAGAATGAAAGAAACGGATGATAAAAGAAAATCACAAATTTAAAGCTCTACAAATAAAAAAAAAGTAGATTTTTAAAAATGCATCTCTGTAGCTTATCAAATCAAATTAAATTTTCAAAGATTTCGCTAAACAAATGTACAACATAAATATAATTTTTACAAATAACAAATTAGTAAAATGCCAGACCAACTTGTGCTCGGAGAGAAGAATTTAGAGAAGTGCACGGGTCGCGGTCGGACAAACCAGGGCCGTAACCAGCGAGTCCAGTCAGAGGGGGCTCTGAATTTTTTTGGTGGGGCTAACATCTTTTAACAATCCATATCTTAAGCAAACTAAATATAGTAAAACTGATAAAATGGACCTGTCTATAAAGGAACCAGTCTAAAGCGTAATCTCTCTATAACGGAACTTTCTATAATGAAATACTTAAACGGAAAATACTTCATGGTAATCAGAAAATGAATATAAAACAATTAGGGGCGGTGTACCTCTTAAGAAAACCTACCTAAAATAGAACTTTTCTCCATCCCGTGTGATTTATCTTAGGTCTTATTGTATTTAATGAGAAAAAAATAGATAGCATCTGACACCTCATAAAAAATGACTTTAATTAAATTTTAATAAGGAAAACTAATGGATTGTACACTGTATTATATTCCCATTGCAATTTTTGCATTATTAAGCATATTGCTTCTTTTGTCCCTTGGTGTCTTCGGAAAAAGGACCCCCCCCCCCCCTCTCTCCGCTCGCATTTGTTCGTACAGTGTGTGCATATATACACGCAATAATTTCTGTGTGTACTTCTATGTATAACTTTGTACCAATTTTGTGGAAAATAAAATTTTAAAAAAGTTAAAAAAATAACTTCTAAACAGGCCATTTGTAATATGCTAAAATGTGCACCACTACAATTGCCAGTCCTAAGTCTGGGAAAAGTGTGAAGGGAAGTTACCTGAAAATCACTGCCATAGCCGTTTTTTAAAGTTGTCCAATTATCCGCATTTTTCATTAACCGGATCGGCATCGACCCCGATTGGTCCGGATTATCAGTGCTCTACTCTATTGAACATCGATTATATATATGCATATTTGAACCGCTGATTAATCAAAGCAGTCTTTCTGTTGAATAAATTAGTGTAATTTATTATGCTAGCATTCTGACAGAAAAGTACATCTTTATTTACAAAAACATCAATTCATACAACAAACATAGAAATCTTCAACGACCCAGCATGACAATTTTTTTAAAGATGCGTTTTGAAAAAATTGAGAAAAAGGAATCTGTTGGTATGGAGGTCTGCACGGGCCGGAATTTCCAGGCTCGGGCCCGGCCCGAACGAAAGCTATCTTGACCCGGCCCGTTCATATTTTCACAGTTCACGGCCGTACAAAAATCAGTGAAATCAGACCCGGCCAGTGGAAAAATCAATTAAATCAGATCCGATCCGACCCGACTCAATTTCTACAAAAAATTCAGATTCTTATTAACATACAATTAAGATTCTTTTAAGGAATACTGCATACATATTTATGGGATAATTTTACAGCATATTTTAAATTTACGATGCGTTCACAAGACAGAAAATACACAATAGCAACATTAAGGATTTACTTAGAATCCTAGACGTTTCAACATTTAAATAAGGATTCGTTAAAAAATTCATATTGCTTAGAATAAAAGAAAAACGGGAAGGTTAAAAACATGATCATAACTTTTGAGGCTATATTATAAAAAATCCCTGCCGGCTCGACCTACAGGCGGAGGTAGATTTCGAAGTTAAGTACTAAAATCACCAACAAAACTTAATCAAGATTAAAGATAAACACGGTTTCTTCGTTAAGAATGAGCTCTAGGGAGTTAAACTTTTTGTGAAAATTCTATTACACACGAATACACACGCGCATGAATATGGAATAGGTTTAAAAATGACTAAAGCAAATTCAGAGAACCTCAAAGTGTTAAAATATGTTAATATTTCCATAGTCGGGTTTTTGTCATGTTTTAATACGTTTCTTCAAACTCCCATGACGTTACATATTCACCTGCTGAGATCCATTATATTACCAATATGACGCAATATTTTGCTTTTGTTTTTTATTCGTCAAACTACTTATTTTATTTTGAGTTTTCATGCGGAAATCTTGCTCTAGAAAGCATATGACGTAATATTCAACTTGTTTTCAATTCATTAAACTATTTAATTTATGTTTTCACGTGAAAACCTTGCAATAGAAAAGCAATTGTTGTGGTGATAATTTTATTGCTTTTTTTATTGTTGGCAACTGCTATAATGAAAATTATTTATTTTTTCCTGTCATTGTTGTGTAAGAGCTGGTTTTATCAGAACCATGTTAAGACGGTATTCAAAAATATTAACCCTCCCCATTTCCATTCCCTTGGGCCGATTTTGCCCATTTTCAATCCCCGCCGAGATATTAGACATCTCAAAGTTGTTGGAGAAGACGATCCGTCCATAATTGCGACTATATATATATATATAACTGTCCATGTAACTGTCCGATGCCAATCTCTACGCTGGAAAATGTTATATTTCGATATTGATACTAGCAAACTAGTATCGGCTCGCAATGCACATTTATACTTATTCTCGTGAAACTCATATTCATTGAAATACATCACAGTCATATATATATATATCATCACAGTCATATATATATATGTATATAAACTTTTTAGATGGGGGTGGTTTTGGGTTCCTGGGGTCCTATAATGAAAAGTTATGAAGGAATTTTTCAAAAGTAGCACCATGGTAACGACTGCAATATGTAGTATTTCTTACTAAATCTACCTAAAAGTAGATTTGCGGAAATATTTCTGTTATTCCTTAAGGCTTTTCTCAAATCCAAAGAAGCTACTTTCTGAATTCATTTCTTTTCGAAAACGTCAATATATTTTTGAGAAAATACTGTTAAAGTTAGCGTTTTGAATCGAATTTCCGGAGACGATAGCATGGAAAAGGAAAAAAACCTGCAGTTACGTGACAAGAATCTCTCATATCTCTATAAGTAATTTATTTATTAAAAATGGGAAACGCTATTCAATTCCAAATCCCTTCAATAGACAGGCTTGTCAATTTTATGCATTTACAGTTAAAAATGTGTCAGAAAGTTTTTCGTTTTTGAACAGTGAATTTGAGAACCACCTTCAAGTATATTTCCAAAAATTCCGTTAACAGAAGTTCATTATCGCTATTAATATTTTTACAAAACATATTGCCTGCCCTAAACATCCTGAGAACAATTAAGTCCATTTCTGGCTATGTTGAAAAAAAAATGCAATCCTGATCTCGGTCCGGCACGAGTCTGCTGAAAGAATTAAGCCCGGGCTCAAACGCCATGTAACTGTCCGATGCCAATCTCTACGCTGGAAAATGTTATATTTCTATATTGATGCTAGCAAACTAGTATCTGCTCGCAATGCACATTTATACTTATTCTCGTGAATTTCATATTCATTGAAAATGGTTCATATTTTCTCGTCTGTGTTTAAATATTTATATCGGTCCGACAGACCCGCTTAATTTCTTTTATTGGTCCGGTCCAGCCCGGCAGGCACGTTCAAATTTTGCCGGCCCGGCCCGTTTGAAACTTCGCCTTCATTTCGTTGTCCCGGCCTAGTACGGGCTTCTAGCCAAGATTGGGCCCGTGCAGACCTCTACTGTAGGATACAGTTCTTTTCACATATTTATTCTTTAAATTAAAGACATTACATAGATTTAAATATTATATTCTGTTCAATTTTTTAATATATAGAAAAAAAGAACGAAAATTTGAGATTTTGCAAATGTTTTAGCGTTATGCATAGATGCCAACAACACTTATCCGGAGTCTGTTACAAGACGAAAATATTTTCAACAGGAAATTTCATTTAATCAAAAATTTCAAACTGAAATCTAAAATGTACCTTATCGGAAAAAGACACAATTCCTTATATATTTTTTCCGGTTTAAAACATGCTTGTTTTGGATCAGACTCCCGAATAATTAAGAGATGTTGGCATCTATGGTTATGTGTCTTATATTTATTAATTTGAATAATTCACAAACTTACTATTATCATTTGAAAAATATTTTAATATTTTAATTCCATACGTTTAATATTTTTAATTAATAGCAACTTGTAATTTATTTAATTTTATTAATATTTTGGTTTCTGCTGAATTATTAGATCATTTTAAAATCACGGTTGTTTGTATACGATTTAATTTAGTGATGATATTGTTTCTCTTTAAAACGAGCGTTACCTAAACCTTATTTTATTAATAATATGATTTATAAAATTAACCATTTAACAATTCGCAATAATAATTAAATTTAAAATTCTGCATATGATTATAATCCTTTTAAATATGAATCAATTATTACAAATATATATTAATTACATATTTTTTTAAACATACTTGGACTTAATAATAAAAAAAGAGATTGTAATTTTAATATTATATTCAATACTTTTTTTTCAAAGAAAACAACTTAGATTTAATTCATTTAAATAGCGATAACATAGATTTTTTTTGCATACGTTTGACATGTGTTTCATATGAAATTCGTTCAATCTCATTTAGAAAAAAAAAAAAAGCACAAGGGCATGAACGCCCTTTTCGAACAGTTTTCATTAAATGTAGGCGACTATTTATTATTATACGTTTCTTCATTTCTAAAGATCTTTAAAAATATTCTTCTTTCACTCAATAACGAAACTTTTCCTGATGCAGTTAAGAAGTAATTTTCTTTCCCTTTGCCTAAAATTTTCAGCATCTCACATACATGCGCCTACGAATTGAATACCGTTTCCCATTTTCTTATAAATGCCATGATTATAAATAACATGATTTATAGTCATTTGCTACTCGATGACTAGCATTTCGTCGTTAAATGCCAAGAAAGTCAACAAAGCCTACAAAGTCAAATTTGCCGTCATTTTTTGACAGATTTTTTAAAATTTTCTGTATAGTTTGAATACTTGCAAATACCTTTATAAGTAAATGAAATTCGCGAATATGTCCGAAAATAGCTGGTTTAGATTGGAAAACAGCCTTATAAAACACAGAACACAGTTTAATTCCTTGAGCTTGAATAATCATATCTGCAAATTTTATGTCTTTATCATTAAAATTATTTCGAAAATGTGTCAGAAAGTAGCGCATTTATGCTTGAAAATAGATTTAAATTAAACATACGCCAAATAGGTGAAGATATTTTTGTCATAATCTTATAATAAACTTAACCTTAATCATTCTTTTTCACTTAATGTTTTTTATTGTTATATGACAAATAGAAAAAAAAATGTTTAACAAATTCGTGGAACACAAGCAAAAAAAAATTGGACGAAAGTTCAAAAAGCAAACAAAAAAAGGCCCTACCTCTGCTTTCCTACTGCCTACACCCATAGCATGAAACAATTTTTGGCTTTCAAGCAATTATTTTTCTTATTCCATTTGTATAAAATGACATTTTGTTATCTTTCTATTTTTCTTCAACAAACATTCTAGTTAGTTTCCAAGTGATATTTCATCATTAACTAAATCTGCTGTCAAATACATAATGTCAACAGGCAAATCATTAACATTTAGAAACACGTATTTTTTGTGACTACGTTTTAGTGAAGAGGTTTAACCTCAGAGTAAAGATAGTCTATGGGTTTAACCATTGCTTAACTAATTATCCATTAACTATATGAGCAGCATATGTGTATTTCCATTCATCCCGTATACGATCATTGCTTTTAAAATGTCAAGATGTACGAAAACATGTGGTGGCTAGTTGGAGCATCTGGACTTAATTTTTTTCGGGAGAAAGAAATGTTCCTACTTAGAACGCGTTTCGAGAATTGTATCGCAAGCAAGATAATGTAAAACAACTAATCTAATAGGGTTCTGAACGCAAAATGTTTGGCTTTTTCCATTGCATTCAAGCAGTTAAAAGATCTAAATGTTTTTCTTGCTAGTTTTTTTTTTTTAAGAAAGTTAAAACGTACATTTTGTTGAAAAAATAAAAAGTAGGGAAATCGTTAGAGGGGGCTCTAGAGGAAGCCAGGGGGGGCTTAGCCCCCATCGCCCCCATCTGGTTACGGGCCTGGGACAAACACTGCTTATCATACGGCCTGAAACGGACCGAACGTTTAGCTTTGATTCCGGGCCGAGCCCGACCTGGAAATTTTTGCTGTGCAGACCTCTAGGAAGAATGAAGTCCAGGCCAGGGCTGCGGAGTCGGAGTCAGGCCCATTTTTGAGCGAAAGAGTCGGAGTTGGGGTTGTCCATTTTTCAAACAGGGCTGCGTTGTCGCAGTCGGAGTCAGGCCCATTTTTGTGAGAAAGAGTCGGAGTCGGATCTGTTAAAATTCCCGGAGTCAGAGTAGGAGTCGTCCATTTTTCCCGCAACCCTGATCCAGGCCGTGCTCGACCAGGAAGAAAAATAAGCCTGGCCCGACTCGAATTTGCAGAAAAACTTAAAATCAGGGCACGACCCGGCTCTACAAGAGAGAAGACCTTATCCAGGCCGAGTCTTGTGGTTTTAAAATGGCGCGACCCGGGTCGGGTTGCGCCGGACTCGAGCTTCGCCCCAAATAATTTCCCGTGAGGATGCATAATGAGGTTTTGCAAACCCTTTATTTGCCCAAGGGGGGGGGGGCGATCGCCCCTCGCCCCCCCCCCCCCTAGATCCACCATTGTTCGATGCAATCTTGGATGAAATTCGGGATTCTGTTTGCAACTTAAAGTTAGATAGAATCCATTTGTTGGATAGAAAAGATTTACACAACATTGAGAAAAGATTCAATGTAGGCTCTGAAGCAATAAAACACAAAAATGATGCTGTGAGTGTTGAGGCTTGGGTTAATGAGATGGAAAATAGTCAAGACTCGTGCATTCTGTTTTATAAGCCTCAAGGTACTTTAAATGAGATTTACCCTGAATTAAAAGAAGAAGATTTTGTTCTTATTATAATGAATCAGGCATAGGGAGAAATGCTAAAAAAATATGAAAGTTATATATGCATTGATGGTACTCATGGTACTAACAGTTATGATTTTGAATTAATAACTTTATTAGTTCTAGATGATATGAGACAAGGATTTCCATGTTCCTTCTTATTATCAAACAGATCAGACAGCACCTTGTTAAAAATATTCTTTTAAAAAATTAAAGAAAAGGTAGGAGAAATTTCACCCTCTGTCTTCATGTCAGATTCTTTTTTAATGGTTGGTCAGGCACCTTTTTACACAAACCAAAATTCAGACTTTACTGTACCTGGCATGTAGACCAGGCATGGCGAAGAAATCTTTCAAAAATCCAAACAAAAGCTATGCAAGTGGAAATTTACAAAATGATAAGAACTTTAATGGAAAAAACAGATAAAAATTCCTTTCAAATTATGTATGAAAATTGCATTCAAAAGCTGCTTGAAAATAAGTTAACATGTGAATTTGGAAAATATTTTAAAGAATACTATGGGAAATGTGTAAAATCCTGGGCATATTGCTACCGTATGAAATCGGGACTAAACACCAATATGCACATAGAAAGGATGCACAGAACTTTAAAATATATTTACCTTAGAGGTAAACAAGCAAAGCGCCTTGATAAAACTTTGAATGCCATTATGAAATTTGTAAGAGACCGTTATGTTTGACAGATTGATTATTTTACATAAGGGAAAACTGACAAACAAAATCAAACAAATTAGAGCCAACAATAAAAAGAGCCAAACTTTGTCCTTAGATCTGGTCACTAAGAAGGAAAACTCATACGAAGTTTTTGATTCTTCATTAAAGAAGATTCACTTGATTGAAGAAGAAGAAAAGGACTGTTCCTGTAAACTCTTATGTACTGACTGCAAGACTTGTATGCATCGTTTTTCGTGCACATGTATAGAAGCTAGCATTAAGTGGAAGATGTGTGAACATATACACTTAGTTTGCCGCTATCAACTTGTACAGACACAGTCAACTCTTTCAAATTCAGATAATTTAGACAAGCAATATGAACAAAATGATTTATGTATCAATGATCAAGAAATAACAATTGCCCAGGAAAGGCGTTTTTTAATTTCAGAAGTGAACAAGAAAAATGAACCTTCTACTAGTCGTTTATCTTTTTTAAAGCAAAAAGAACATTTTAAGGGGATTTTACTTAAGATCTTGGATGATGTATCGAATGAGGATGAACTAGAAATTTTTGTAAATGCTATAAAACCTGTTACACCAACTATAACAGCCTATCGAAATTTAGAAAGCAAGAACTTTGCTAATTCTGAACAGAAATCTGCAAATTCAACAATTCCTTATAACAAAAAAATAGAACCACAAAGGAAATTATTTTCCACACGAAAAAGAAAAAGGAAAGATGAAAAGGGTTTAAAAAAGCCTAATAAAGAGGAATCTGAAAAAATTTCCTTATCATTAATATTAAATGAATCCAATTTCAAATAAGTGACAATGAAGAAATACCCTACCAGATTGATTGTTGTTTACCCCCCCCCCCCCCCAAAAAAAATAATTTTTAAACACGCCAGTATTATCAACCCTTTAATCTCTGGTGCGTGAATTTCTTCCACCTTAATTTTAATTCCTAAATTCAGTATGTACTAGAATTTTCAAAATATTTTTTGCTTCATTATGTACACGAATTTATTTATCAAATGCATTTGATAGTAAATTTTGGTGTGAAGATAATTAACTGGGAAGAAATTCGCCCACCAGAGTTTAAAGAGCTGCCAGTCTTAAGCCTGGATAAAGTGTGAAGGGAAATTGTTTTTCTGTTTTTATAAATAAAGAGAAAAAAAATTATACATATATGGCAGTGGCAGTACACATACTCACATATACTTCTAAGTTTAATATTTGGTTATAAAACTTTCATTATTATTATTTAGCTTTAAAGAAATTTAATTTCATATTTACTAGCTTATGATGTTATATAAAAAATTGAAAATTTTAATGCTAATCACAGAAGGAACACATAACTATTATTTTTTTTTTAATTAAGAGTTTTTTAATGAATTCATTTTTCATCTTGTTGAGAACTAAGAAAAGTTTAATTTAAAGAACCCTGGAAGATTTTATTTTTCATAATAAGATTCTGAATTTATACTTAATAAAAGATAAAGTGGGATTAAAAATAAAATATTAATTCTTTTAACTATCAATTATCTTCAATGATTTTAGCTAAATTTCAATTGGCCTGGTAAATGATTTTTATAAAAAATAGTACGATTTATTCAAGACGAATTCTCATACCTATTCATAATTTTTCAATAATTTAATAGAGAAAAAAATTATTTTTTATGCAAAGAAAAAAAAAGCTACATTTATTTAAATTAATTCTGGCAAATAATCAATTAAATGAAATAATTTACTTAGAAAAGCAATATTCCTTTATTTTTCGATTTAAAAAATAATAATAAGGTAATATTTTTTAACTACATTTAAAAAAATTAATCTAAATTTTGCATTTAAAACTTTAAAAAACCCTATAAATTAGTCTAGCACAAAAAATTCAATTCTTCTGTTTTCATTTCATGCCAATAGATGGCAGCAGCTGCGTTCTATCTTCATCTAATTGAAAACCGAGCCTCGGCTGAAAAGTTGTACTCTGCCGCTAGACGCTTGTAGAAAATGCGCTGATTAAATAAGGCAAATTTTACTGGTGAGAAAAAACAAGGATTCTGAGCGTTTCATACGGCACGTATACGTGCCGCTCATCCCCAAGGGGTTAACACGTATTTTTTTTTTTTTTTTTTTTTTTTTTTTTTTTCAATCTTATATGAATTTCTTGAGTTATTCGACCGTTTCCAAACTTTTCGGACACACTGTATTTTGTCACATTTGATATTTTATTGTAATAATTTATAAATAATTAAACAATTTTCTACATCATCCTTCCCCTATGAAAATTAGAGCGTCGTCTTCCCCAGAAATAATCAAGAAAGCGTAAAGAGTTTAATTATATTTTAAATGAAAAAGTTTAAAGAATCAAAAATTTTCAATTGTTTAAAATTATTAATTTTAAAATTATGAAAAAAATGTTAAATTGAAAAATATTTTAAATTGCAATAAATTATTACGTTTATAAGAATTACTGAAGCAGTGTCTGCCCGGCTTGATATTTTGGAGTTACAGTAACTAATCAATCATCAAAATATATAACTCCACCCCCACTGAAATTTACGCTACTTCCCCATCCTTTGCTCAGACAGCATAAAAAGTTTATATATATATATATATATATTGTCCTATATTTTGTTCTATAGTAATAATTTAAAAAAAAAACTGTACACCAGCATCAGACTCCTGAATTAGATGATATTTAAAATAAAAAAGCAGCAGAAGCCATCAAAACGCAGAAAATCTGCACACTCCGCCCCCAAATAATAAAGATTATCCTTTTTCTGTCCGGGAGGGAAGGTCGAGGGGAAGGTGTATATTTACACGTTAAAAAAATCAAAATACGCAGGTTATTATTTTGAACTGATTGACTGGATAAAAAAATATGCAAATACAGTACTAATTTAATATATTTCTATTGATTTTTATGGAAAAAGCATGTAAAGCGTCATCGAAACAACCACCACTGATGGTTTTCGAGAAACACTATTCCCGCAAAAGACGGCTACTTTGACGATGAAAGTTCTGTCCAATCAGATTTCAAGATGTCAAAACCTGGTTGGGAAAACCAAAATATGTATCTGTTTTATTTGCTCGATTACACCGTGATCAACTAATATTAGAAAAAAATGTTAAATACAAAAGTTACGTATTTTTGTCCGTAGAATCCGAATCTGCAATAAAAATTGGGGATTACCATTCAAGATTTCAAAGCTGGACCCCCTCTGACCCCCGGAAGTTCGGTTGCGAGGGTCAAATTTGGTATCACTGAGTAGCTTTTAAAAAAATATTTAACATGTATATTTTCGTTTTTCAATCTGCTTTGTATTTCTCGAGTTATTCGACCGTTTCCAGACTTTTCGGACACCCTGTATAATGTTCTTCCAAATGAAAAGTTAATTCCAAATGAGAAGTTAAATTAATTTTCCTTTCCTCAGTGAATGTTTGGTAAGATTAAAGTAATTTTATCCCTTTGGTTTGATAAAAATGTACTTAAAAGCTTCTTCAGATTTAAAACCCAGATTTCATACATAATTGTCGTTCGCCAATATGTTAAGTTCAATAAAACATTTTAAACTCAAATGAAGGGACGGAGCTTCGTTACTAGGGCCCATTCTATGCATGACATGACACCTTAGACGGTACTTAGACCTTAGAATGACAGCAATTGAATCTTTATTGTAAAACACGCTCTAAAGGAAAGATATTGAGCCCCGCCAAATAATTATTTGCCTTAGGTAGAAAAATGTAACAGTGGTACTGTTTCTGATCAACAAATAGTGTTTTTAGAAACTGTCGTCTCTGTTTATGAATGATATATATATATATATAAATAAAAAACCCCCACTATCTTATACAATAATTACGTTTAATTTTAGTAGTTTAAGTACTAGTAGGAGAGCTGTTGAACATTTTTGAGTAGGTATTTGAGGCACCCTGAAAATTTGTGCAACACTTCTTTTGTAATGCCTGAATACAAAATCGAATGTCTGGCTGAAGGATCGTGGCCCAAAAACTGTGCCAGACACGTGTCAAGTGAAATTTGGCACTTGACACGTGCCTGGCACAGTTTTTGTGCAGACTAAAGTGTCTGTCATTTTCAAAATATTTTTTTCTAAGCATAAATATTATTCTGCCTCAATCTCAGCGTGCCTCAAGTACCTTTTTTGGGTAGTCAAAAAATGGCACTTGACACGTGTCTGGCACAGTTTTTGGGCCACGATCCTTCAGCCAGACATTCGATTTTGTATTCAGCCATTACAAAAGAAGTGTTGCACAAATTTTCAGGGTGCCTCAAATACCTTCCCTAAAATGTTTAACAGCTCTTGGACTATACTGTTCTGTGAAGTTTTCATTTCGCCTGATCTCATTGTGTACTTTTTTTGTTGCTGTTATTGCGTTGTGTGGTTGAAATATTTGTAAAATGCTTTGCTCATTTTTATGCTTCTCATTATACTTCACGGTACGCTCTTTTCCTATAGTACCACAACATTAACCCCTTCGAAATTTTTTACGAAATTTTACTTCTAATTTATCACTTCTAATTTGATTGAAAGAATTGATTCACAGCAAAATTGATCCTATTCCCGATTATGAAAAAGCTGGAGTCTACATCATCCCATTCAGCACAAAACAGCATAAGAGTTTATTTTATATTAGTATGACATGTCGAAAATTTAAGGAAAGATTAAAAGAGCACATTTCTGATATCAAGTTTAACAAACCAAATACAGCTTTATCCAGATTGCATCAAACAGAAAATATTAAGATAAACTTCGAAAAAGCTAAAATTATCAATTCAACGTCTAACCACTACTCGTCAATAATCCGTGAATCCATTGAAATTTTAATTAGAAGCGATAATGTTTGTAACGATGTCCTTTCGTATAATATTCCCGCAATTTGGTACAATATCCTAAATATTTCATGACCTTCTGATAATATGAACTGATATTTTCACCCCTCGGCAGAGAAATAGACTGAACTCCGTTTGCGCATGCGTACTATTTTTGTTTTTGTTTTTATAACGTGTTTCTATTCAGTCAATCATCTTTTTTCCCTTTGAAAATGAACGCGTGTGCGTTCGAAAGATCTCGGGTTACATTAAATAATATTTTTATATGTTTTTATATGTTTTTGTCACCTTTTAAGTAATTATAAATATATTATAAGATTTATTAATAACAAGGTGAAAATTCACGACACTAGTGTTTAAAACAGTGTTTTGACCCTATTGACAATGATTATAGATTGTTTTTTTATATATTGACTAGGGCACTCTGCCCCCTGCAAGCTACGCTTGCCAACCCCCGTTCAGACACCGCAGAATCAGCCCGCTAATTTGATCGGTTTTAAAAAGATTAGAGAAGATTGAATTATAATGAAAAAACCTATAGCGATCTCCCTGTAAATGGGTTTCCATTCAATTCCGTTTGATTGCGAAATCTTAAGGCCGATTCAGTTGCTGTTAAGACATCCAATGGTTGTTTTTGTGTTTGATTAAAAAAGATCAGTTAAACATTTAAAAAGAAACTAAAATAAAAGGAATTAAGTAAACAGAGTCTTTGCCTCCCGGTATTTTTTAACCGCGTTATAAAACGATTGACATAATACAATTTACTATAATTACAACAATTTACTGGTTTAACCCCTTCAAGGGTGGTGGTTCATTTTTGGACCACTTAATTTTAATTCTTAAATGCCACATTGGCACCAGAATATTAGAATGAAAATTTTCCTTTTATTAAGTAAGTGAACAAAAGCACTTCCGTATTTCGAAATTTGTTTGTAAATTCTGGTGCCATTCACTGATTTCAATATTTTACGAATAGAAGTACCTTGATAGGGACCCCTGAAAGGGTTAAACGCATATTAATGTATTTATTATTTTAAAGTTTCCTTTCTCTTTTAATATTCACGTGTAAATACAATTTTCAAGACATAATTTTCAATATTTTTCTGCTTTTAACACGTACTTATTTAATAGTAATTTTAAAGTTTTTTTTCTGTTTTTAATAGTCACGTGTAAATAGTTCACGTGTAAATCGTTAGGAAACACTATTCTTTGAGCTGTTTTTAGAATTGAAAACAATCTCTATAATAGGGATAAGTCGTCAAATATTTTTCTATCGTCATCATTTCCCCTTTTCATAAGAAAGGTTTCCATTTTGATTAAAGAATAAATGTTATTTTTTCAAATAAAACTACATAAAAGTTGCCATGATCGAAAACAATTCTTGGTACTTTTATGTTAGCCGGGTGCAAATCTCGCCAATAGCTTTTTTTTTTTAAACTCGTCAGTTAGCATTTTTTTATTTTTCGAGTGGTAAATTAAAACGATACTACTTGGTTATCCCATCGACCAAAAATCTATCGCCAAACTATAAGATTAAATGCCTATAATGGTTGATCGTAAATGTTTTATTCACTTGACTGTAAGAAAGTTACACGTGTTTACGTCATCAAGTGATTTTTATTTCGACGTTTTATTTGTATTTTTATTAATGTTATACTAATTTATTTGTTCTTTCGTTATTTAAAATAAAAATTACGTCAATTTGTAGAATTTGGTGAGCGGTTTGAATAATTTGGCAAAATTGGTCGACGGGATAACTAAGTAGTACCAATAAAACATTATTTTGAATTTGAAATTAAACGTCAAGATTTGTTGCATTATTTAATCGGGTTTGGCGTGATTCTTTTTTTTACGACAATTTGCCGAAAACCTCCTTTTCGAATACCAGTTACATATGCATTTTTAAATTATTTTCTATTATTTTAAAAATGAAATAACAATAAATAAATAAAAAATTAATTAATAACTATAGAACAAAACAATTTATAACATTTTTTTTAATAGAAAAAAAATAAATGTAAATAAACATTTATTAATAAATAAGCAACAACAGAAGCGTTACCATGTCAGGCAAAATAACGCCATTTTGGCGCCAATTAGGTACCCCGGTGCGTATATGACATCTGCGCCTAATATTTTTCTTTTCGTTTCGTTTAAAAAAGAAAAGAAAGAAGTGAAAGCCATTAATTTTAAATGTTTCAGTTTTAAATGAAAGTTTCGTATTAAATCAAATGATAACGAATTACAAAAAAAAAAAAAAAAAAAGAGAGCATTGTTCTTAGCATAGATTTAAGGGAGGCCAAACTGGTCGCCATATTAGTTTAAAATAATAACCCTTTCCTGAAATATGAAAAAAAATATATCTGTAATGATTAATATTTGAGTTACCATCATTAGAAGAAAGCATTTAAAATTAGAAAAAAATTAATATTTCGAAAACTAATTCGAATTTAAAAAATCAAATATCAGTTTTGAGATCTGCGGATCAACACGGATTTTTGATGTTAATTTCCTCCCAAAATATTTCATATTTTAGGAGAAATCGCCGTGAAACATAATCAGTCTTTTCAAAGAATCGTTTCATAAATTCGTTTCATTTCAGCCGTTTCATATATCCGTTTCACAAATTCGTTTCAGTAGGATTTTATATATATATAGGGTAGATATAAAGGGAATTATATAATATCGCTGTAAACAGTGTGTAAAGTTGTAATAGGCGGTGAGTTATAAATAATCTTTACGAAGTTTTAAGATACAATTATATTATTTTTAATATTACTTAGATTAAAATTAAGGGATTATTTAAACAAAAACTATTTGCAATTAAACTTTTAGATTAGTACAATTTTTAATCTTCTAAAAATTATATTTTAGCACGAAGGTTTTATTTTTTTTCAATATAAATTTTAAAATACAAGCTATATCAGCCAAATAATTGAAAAATTATGTTTCACGCATAATAATTATTTTACATTTACAATTACCGTATATACTCGTGTGTAAGTCGAAGAAATTTTAGACAAAATTTGGGAGTTGAAAATGAGGGGTCGACTTATACACGAGAAAGTAAAAAAAAAAAAAAAAAAAAAAAAAAAATGCAGATTAATTGGCGAATGGCGCCCATTCGCCGATTAGTCTGCGATTTTTTCTTTCAGTCTTTTAAGTAATTACGTGAGAGATAAAAGCGGACAATGGTCATTTCCTAGTGACTGACAAACGATGTCCCTGTAATTGTTTTGCACCTATTTTCTCTTGGGTCAGAAAACCCTTCAATACATTCCTTTCAGCATTTTAATCCCCTTTTTAAAAAGAGTCCAACTTGAGAATTCTTCTAGATATCTTTCTTAAAAGTCCTATAATACAAAGAAATACTATTTTTTAGCAGTTGAAGAAGTTGTTTACACTTGTAAATAATGCCTGAAATCTTTTTAATTATCATTGAACTGATGTGAATAGGTTTCAAAATAGTTTAAGCTTCTTCGGTTATACATAATTATACAGTTTTAAAACGTTGAATTAAAAAAAATCTGATTAGAAACGTAAAAAATTTACTAATTTAATGAAAATTTATTATTTTTTTTTTATCCTCGATTACAAATCATTTTTCAACATGCGATCAGAAATGTGGTTCGACCTATACACGAAAATTCAATTTTTTTTTCAAAATTTTGCTTAAGAATGGGGGGGGGGGGGGTGTCGACTTATACATACGGTACATAATTTTTATTAAAATTTAGATTAAAATCAGGGGATTATTTAAACAAAAACCATTTGTAATTGCACTTTTGGATTAGTGCAATAAGTTTTAATCTCAAAAATATATTTTAGCATAAAGATTTGTTTTTTATAATAAAAGTTTTAAAATACAAGCTATATTAGCCAAATAATTGAAAAACTATGCTTCACCCACAATTAATTTACATTTAATTTAAGGTAAAACTATTTCTAGTTATGAACAAATCTAACAAATCGAACAAAACTGAAAAAAAAAAATAACAATAGTACAATGCGAATATACATTTAACAAAAAATAGGTCTATCTATCCTCATTTACAATAGATGCATATATAAGCACCATCTTAAACCGACACAGATAATGCTTTCCGGCTGCTTATAGCAGTCGGATGAATGGAGAATATTCCAAATCTGGGTTCGAGGCTGAAAAAAGTCACGTGATACTGGTAATTTACCCAAAGAACTTCTAACTGATAAGAATGGGGGCTACTACTGCTTTCCGCATGAACTGCTTCACCGGCTGGCGAGGGTTTTTCATTACGTCTACGGAGCCTTCCCTTCTTTACGCTAGAAGTTTTTACCTTGACCACGTGATCAAAACGTAGATGGAATATCCTCCATTGTGGTGTTGGGTACTCAGGTATCATATCAGGGCTACCACAGGCGAGTATTTTTTAATTCTATCTCACACCATTTTTATAAAACAAAAAGTTTACACATACACTTTGACAACATCTGCAAGGGAAATATGCTACAAAATTTACTTTCTTAACCCCTTCGGGACAGGAACCTTTTACGAAATTTTTAATCTTTTGTCACCGTTTTTTAAAAACAGAAATTTGTGTCTTCTTGAATTGAGAAAATGCGGTGATTAAATAAGGCAAATTTTACTGGTGAGGAAAAACAAGGATTCCGAGCGCTTCATGCGGCACGTATACGTGCCGCTCGTCCCCAAGGGGTTAAAATAGTGATGCGATTAGAACAGAAAAATAGTCGTTTGTGGCAGCCCTGCATACATATTATACATCCCATACTAATTCTAGATTTCCAATTATAGAGTATTTTAAGATTTAATTTTTCTTTAAAACTTCAACAAGGAGAAATGTACAAGTTCTTACTCGTCTGTTGGATTTTTGGAATTTTAACATCTACGCCTACGAATGAAACACATATTTTACCTTATTGCATATGACAAATGAATTTTACCGGTATCAGTGAAATATATCTATCATCTGCTCGCCGTGTTGTTTTGGGTCTCACTTGTTTGTTGGATTTTTGGAATTTCGATACCTGCGAGTAGAGTCCTGCATCGGGCCGGGTCGGGTTGGCACTATATTTTCCAGTTGCGGATCGGGTCGGATCGAGTTGACTTCAACTTTTTTGTTGCGTCATACTTGAAACAAATAAAGGGAATATTTTTTTATTATACATAAAGCATGAATATCTGTTACGTTAATAAGAGGTTTTTGTCAAAAATGACGTAATAATTATACGGAATAATAATGAAAAATAATTATATTATTAAGAAAATATTTTGCTTAGAAAAATATGACGTTATATTTGAAATAAAACAAGCATTTTCAAGTATTCGTTAAAAATACAAGGGGCATGAATATCAGTAACTAATGAAAATAGATAAATAATGACGTCATACTTAAAATGAACAACAGAAATACATTTTTCTAATATTGATTACAATTTATGAATATAAGTTACATACAAATGAGAGTTTTCATTCAAAATTCAAGACATTTTCTTGTGGAAAAAAGGGGGAAATAAAACGGATTAATATATTTTTTGACGCTATGCCCTCTTCGAAAAAAAAAAAGTAAATTTTCCAAAAACTAAAAACACATTTTTACACATTAAAGCATCAGGACTGAATTTATTCCACAGAAGCTAAAATCGTCTGTCAACATATTGACATTTACAGCCAAGGATCTAAATATAACTTCCGTGAATTTAAGAGGATAGTTATTTCCCCCTATTCGTACGAATTGAATTTTAAAAAAGCATTACTATTTTAATTAATAATTTTTAAATGTTGGCAGATTAAACGTTTCACAAAGGTGTTTTGAGTAAAAAGTTTTATCGGGTAAAATAGTGTATATTTTTTCATATAAAGTGTTCATTTTTATTAGAACGTATTAATATATATTTATTTCAATTTTTCCAAAGTGATGTCATTTTTAATTCACCAGCTTCGGAATTAGAAACAAAATCTTATAATAAAATACTTTTCAGAAATAATGTTTTGCATCAAAAGTCGCATAATTTCAGAATGCAATTTTAGCTTACATTATAAATAAAATTTCTTACTTAAAATTTAGTATTTAATAAAATTAATATTTCAATGTTTATTTAAATGTTTATTTAAATGTACAATAATATTAGATTTCCTTAAGCGATTACATGTTTTAAATAAATTAAAATACATATTTTTACATGATTCATTAAGTAAAAAAAATATTAATACAAACTTTAAAACATACTTTCTATCATTTATGTTGTATAAGTGAATGAACGGTAAATATATCATCTGACGCTCCATCTATATTTTTCCAAGAATACCCAGTCCTCCATGTTTTCATAGTTTTGCGTGCAGGAAAACACAATGGTAAACCAACGAATTAACTACTGAAATCGGGTTTTCGAATGTTTTTCATCAAGATATGACTTGGCTAACCGACTGAGTTTTAATATGCGGATCGAGCTTTAACTAATTTTGGAATTCCAGCCGTGAACTCGATGAGGTGATTGTCCGTGTTGTTGCCTCCCGGTCTATTTGTATATGTGCCCGCACTTGGTATTTAAAAATATAATCGGTTTTTTATATTTTTATTTTAGTTTTAAATAATGTTAACCAACGAATTAACCACTGAAATCGGGTTTTCGAATGTTTTTCATCAAGATATGACTTGGCTGACCGACTGAGTTTTAATATGCGGATCGAATTTTAACTAATTTTGGAATTCCAGCCGTGAACTCGATGAGGTGATTGTCCGTGTTGCTGCCTCCCGGTCTATTTGTATATGTGCCCGCACTTAGTATTTAAAAATATAATCGTTTTTTTATATTTTTATTTTAATTTTAAATAATGTTTAAATAATTTTATGAAGTTTCTTCACAGTACTGGGAACTGGGTTACTTCCATTGTTACACAGAAAGGGAAACTATCGGAATTACTATATCATTACTGCAGGCATTTTCTCATTGCAATTAAAAATAATTGTGTTTCTTTTTACTCATTTTTATTTATAAAGCTATTACATTTCAATATTTTTTAGATTACGCTGACAATGAGATTGAGAAGTTTATCTCAAATGGCTTCAGTTAGCTAAAATGATCTCATAGTAAAAAGGAAATTAGTATTTTCTTTGATAAAACTAAATATTTTACAACGAATGCATCGAAAAGAATAAATTTCTGGATTTCGCTGGGACTGAGGTTAGAAGATCAAGTCAAGAGTGCGAATGTTCACATGCAAAATTGTAACTGATAAAAATGGGATCATGTTTGGAAATATATTTATTTGTAATCTATTGCACATTAAAATGTTTTTAAAATAGAGAATATGAATATGTAAATTACGCATGTAAATTTTGCGACAGTGAAAATGACGTAAATTTTAGATTTCGTTGTAAAAAAGAAAAAAGAAAAAAAATATATATGATTGTGTCATAGTGGCGCAACTTTCTTCGATTTTTCATTTCGCAATTTTAAAGGTCAAAGCTTCAATTGATAACTTCATAATTTATAATCTGAACATCAGGTTACTGATTACTTATAGTAATAAAGTTTAATTTTTCAATAATTTGAATAGTTAAAGTTAAACTTTAATTATAAATAATATTTGTTTTATAAGTTAGGCCAGACTAACTCATAATATTGATTATTTATTGTAATTATTTTTGTACGTTTTGTATAACTTCAATCTAACAGTTCTTTGAAACATCTCTTCGTTAGTCGAATTCAACAAGTTCCAATACTTAAAATATAATAAATATAAATGATAAAATAGAATAACAGCGATGTAAATTTATTCATCATTTAATCTTAGAAAAGGCGTATGAAATTTCAAGCTCACGAAAGAAATTTAAATCTACCCTATCTATATTATAAAGGACAAACATATCTGTGCGTAACGCATACGTCATTTTGCGAATGGCAACACTTTGAAATTTGAAATAAAATTTTGGTTTTGCAATTTTTTCTACTGCAAATTTTTAAACTTCTAAGAATCGCACATTTTAAGTTTTTACACCGTCGTATAAGGAAAAAAATGCTCTTTTAAATGCAATTTGTTTGACAGCTATATCTCAATTTATTTTTGAGATATTAATTTTTGTTGTTGTTTTTAATACCCTTTTTCATATCGTGGCAACAAAAGTACCTCATTTCTATTGAAAGTCATTGAAAGTAAACGGAAAATAGTCGAAAATAGGAGATATTGTATTTTTTTGTTGCCATTTTCTCATAAAACCTGAAAAAAAAGTTGAAATTAAAATATGGGCTATGTCAAGAATATTCTCTGTTACTCCGTAATAATGACGTCATATGCACACTTTTCTATAGACGAAGTTCAAGATAGACTGGATTGTAAAAGTGGATTGCTTTAGCGAATGCAAATGATATCATTTTATGAAAAAGTGTGTATTTTAATTCTTAAACCTGAATTTGTAGAAGCGCGTCATTTTCACAGCCCAGATGCTTTGAAATTCTTTTCAGGCGAAAATGCTTCACTTTTGAAAATAATGTAATCGAAATCACACACTTATAAAACGCAATGTTTTACAAAAATTTAGAGTGTCTTTATAAAAGAGAGGTGACATGCAAATAATAGCGATTTATATTACAGAAATTGATGATTCTCGCCTGGATGGATTTGCTTCGCCGAGTTAGACAAGAAAACAAGCAATTCGTGGTTTAAAATAATATCATGTTCCTGAAGTTTTTGACCAAAATTCCCTCGAATAATAAACTTTTAATGCTATTCTTTAGGACACTCTACTATAATTTTATCAAAATAACATAATTTGCTTAATTTAATTTTTTCTAATATTATATAAGCTATATATTTAAAACACAAGTGTGTTTTTTAGTCATCTGCCCTGATCTTTCTGCTGAACCAGTTTTACTAATAATTTTTTAAAAACTGAAAGCTCTTCCTTTGTAGATGTGATCGCGCTATCTGTTTTATTTTAAATATCCCCCACTTTTATATTTAATTTGAAAATCATTTTATGAAATTTCTTCAAAATGATGAAAATTAGATAGCCTTCATTATTGCAGACAAGAGAGAAATAATGAGGTATTTTTTACTTTATTCATGCTATTTTCAGATAAAAACTCGAAATTGTTGATAAAAATTGTTGTATAGGGTTTTTGTGGTGCAAAATCCCATTAGGAGCAGAATATTATAGTAGGGGCATAATAACGGAAAATGACGTACTGCTTTTGAAAACACGCATTTTTCCTCATAAATTTTCTGTATTGTTTTTCCTTTTGCATATGTACTGATACTAAATTTCAGACACTAGGCGAAATGCTTATTTAAGTGAAAATGAAGTCATATTTAAAAGAAAACGATCATTTTATTTGATAAAACTAAACATTTTAACACAATTGCGTCTAAAAAACATAAATTGCGGAATTTTTTACTCCCCGGAATTGAGATTAGAATCTAAAGTAAAGATTGCGTCTGTTCACATAAAACATGTTGCTGACAATCGGGACTTCAAGTTTTGAGTTAAAATGATTTTTAAATGATCGAACAAAATACAATTTTTTTTAAATGATGAATATGGATATGAGAAGTGCGTATGCAAATTTTGAGAATGGCTATTTTCATTCCGGAAATCCAAGCATAAGAGCCTCAATTGATAACCACATCCTAATAACTGAACTTCTGACCATCGTACATTTTCAATTTTCGTCGCATAGGGAAAAAAAATTACTTTAAAATGCAATTTGTTTAAAAACTGTATTCATTGACTGATGTATTATATTTTCTAAAATAATTTTTAAGCATGATTTTTTTTTAATGTTTATCTTATCACGTGCCGGTTTCAATACATAAAATAATAAACATTTTGCACATAAAGCAACAAACATTTTTCAGCATTTGTTTCTGACTATTTTTGCATAATGAAATTAATACTTCCTTTATAAACAAATAAAGGAATAATATTAAAAAACCACCAATCTAACATAATATTTGTGAAAGACAAATTAGCGAAATTAATAATACTTCTTTTATAAACAAATAAAAGAATAATATTGAAAAAACACAAATCTAACATATTTGTAATCGTACAATTTAAATTTTTAGATCACCAAATAGGATTTTTTTTTCAAATGTAATTTGTTTGCAAAGTTCGTATCAGTTTACTGATTGTCTATGGTTTTAAAAATAATTTTAAAGCATGAAATATTTTTTAATTTATCTATATCGCGCAGAGCTCGATCACGAAAGATTAATCCATTTGCCCTTAAAACAAAATAAAGAGTTCAGCATTTTCTTACGGCTAATATCCATTAAAAAACTTCTCTATGAATAAATAAATAAAATAATATAAATAAAACACAAATTTACCAGACATGTATAAGCTCTGAAATTATCAGAATATAAAAGGATGCCATAAGTAGCAAAATCTTGGCAAGTAGCTCTTGATAAATCTCAAAAATTTATTTTATTGTATAATTCGTATTTTCCATATGAAAAATGCTTTTTTAATCTAAGTGGTCAATTTAAAAAAATTGTTGCATGTAAAAAAATTATTAGTTTTCAATTTAAATGTTTTCAGCTATATTCTTTAACCCGGGAAGCCCGGGTACGATCCCCTACTATATATATAATCCTAATGAAACGAATTTATGAAACGAATATATGAAATGGCTGAAATGTAACGATTCTTTGAATCGACTGATTAAACAACTGATTATGTTTCACGGCGATTTCTCCTAAAATATGGAATACTTTGCGATGAAATTAACACCAAAAATCAATATTGATCTGCAGATTTCAAAACTGGTATTAGAATTTTTAAATTCGAATTAGTTTTCGAAATATTAATTTTTTTCTAATTTTATATACATTTTTCTAATGATGGCAACTCAAATTTTAATCAAACAGATATTTTTTTTTTTTCAGATTTTAGAAAAGGTTACTATTTTAAACTAATTTGACGAGAAGTTTGGCCTCCCTTAAATGTATGCTAAGAAATGTATCATGTTACTTTTATTCATAATTCAATTTGTATTTCATTATCATTTTATTTAATACAAACAGAAACATTTAAAATAAATGGCTTTCACTTCTTTATTTTTTTTAAACGAAATGTAAAGAAAAATATTAGGCACAGATGTCATATACGCACCGGGGTACCTAATTGGCGCTAAAATGGCATTATTTTGATTGACATGGTAACCTGGCTATTGTTGTTTATTTAATAACAAGTGTTTATTTACTTTATTTTCTTTTTTTAAATTACATAAATTGTTTTGTTTTATAGTTAATTATTTTTTTGGTTATTTTCCTTTAAAAATAAAAATTAATGGAACATAATTAAAAAATACGGTACTACTTAGTTATTCCATCGACCCATTTCGCCAAATTATATAAATCGCCAAACCACTCGCCAAATTATACAAATTGACATAATTTTTATTTTAAATAACGAAAGAACAAAGAGAATAGTATAACATTAATAAATATACAAATAAAACGTCGAAATAAAAATCACTTGATGACGTAAAGACGTGTAACTTGCTTAAAGTCAAGTGAATGTGACATTTATCAACCATTATTGGCATTTAATCTTATAGTTTGGTGATAGATTTTTGGTCGACGGGATAACTAAGTAGTACCAAAAATACATATGTAACTGGTATTCGAAAACGAGGATTTCGCCAAATTTTCGTAAAAAAAATCACGCCAAACCGGGTGCGTATATGACATCTGGCCAAATATTAATTGATGTAACAAACGATGACATTTAATTTCAACTTCAAAGCAATGTTTTAATTTACCACTCGGAAAATTAAAAAAACTGCTAACTGGCGAGTTGAAAAATAGTTATTGGCGAGATTTGCACCTGGCTAGCGTAACAGTACCAAGAATTCTTTACGACAATGCTTTTATGTAGTATTATTCGAAAAAAAAAAAAAATTGATTTTTTTAATCGAAATGGAAAACTTTCGGCACAGATGCCACATACGGTCCCATATTGGCGCTATTTTTTTCTGACGCCAATGTCATATACGCAACGGGTACTTAACTGGCGTCATAGTATCGTTATTTTGCTTGATTTGATAAGCCGGATGTTGTTGTTTATGCTGTTGATCTTTTCCCCAAATTAGCGTCGGAAAAAAATCGCGCCAATATGGGGCCGTATATGATATCTGGGCTAAACTTTCATATGAAAAGCGAAGGGATCAGAGCGTATTTATTTATGGCAGTTACATGACTTGGACTATTATGATATAGATGAAATGATGGCGATAGAATAATATTTGGCGACTTATCACCTGTACCTGGCTAATATTAAAGTACCAAAATGGCACCAGGAATATAAAAAGCGAAGTGTTTCGTCCGGAACTCTTGATGATAGTCACATGACTTAGGCTATTGTTATAGAAATTGTTTTAAAATACCGGGAGACAAAGACTCTGTACACTTAATTCCTTTTATTTTTAGCTTCTTTTCAAACGTTTAACCGATCCTCTTTAATCAAACACGAAAACAACCATTGGATGTCTTAACAGCAACTGATTCGGCCTTAAATTTTTGAAGTCAAATAAAATTTAATGGAAACCCGTTTACAGGGAGATCTGCACAGCTTTTTTCAGTATAATTCAATCCCCTATAATATTTTTTAAACCGATCAGATTAGCGTGTTTTTAGATTCTGCGGTGTCTCAACGGGGGTTGGCGAGCGTAGCTTGCAGGGGGCAGAACCCCCTAGCAGTGGCGTAGCGTGAAAATTTTCGGGTGGTCATCGCAATTATTTAAGTTTGTGGTGAAAAATTATTAACTCTAAAATTCAATGGTTGAATGTTCAAAAAAGAAACTTTAAATCTTACCTTCACTTATACATGAACTCCAAATGTTCTGCTAAAACTGGATCGTAGAGTTTTAAAATATTGCTTGGTCATCGCCGTATCCAGCGATGACCGGACGCCACGCCACTGCCCCCTAGTGATCCTATAAAAACAAAAATAAGCAAATTTGGAGTTTCAGAAGTTTTTCTATTATAAAATGTGATAAATGGTTAATTGTATATGCTTTTAATTATCAAAATTTGTTGCTTAATTAATGCATTTAGTCTTCTTTAAGTGTTACGTGAACGAAGTCACGGGTAACAGCTAGTTAAAGAATATAGATTTGTTAATTCTTCTATGAAAAATATAAAAATGTTATTAGAGATACAATTGTAAATTTTTTTCATAATATGGCACTAAAATATGATTTACTTCTCTTTCATTGCGTGTTCGGATCGGGTTACGGTTGATTTATTCAGATTTAATAGGGAATATCTCTTTTTAAGACTGCTACAAAACAAGGAGAACCGCACAAGTTCTCACTCGTGATTTGAAATCTTTGCTCTAAAACTGATAGAAAAGGAACCACATATTCTTTTCTTTTGAGTAATATTTGTTTATTTTACTGGTATGAATAAAATATATATATCGTCTAGTCATTTTGTTAATTTGGCAAAACCAAACAGAAACGTTCAGATTAAACTCCAAGTGGTTTGTGTTTGACATATTCAAGGTGCAATTTTTTTTTTCAAAAAAACTACACAGACAATATCCTTTAATTTGTTGAGGAATTTAAGAGGTGAAGTCCTTTATGACTGTTTTCTTTCAAAAACTGTAATTAGTGAGTTTTAGCATCTAATTTTGTTCTGAATATTTAACAGATTTAGAATTAAACGCATACACACACACACATACACACACACACATACACACACACACATACACACACACACACACACACACACACACACACACACACACACACACAAAAAAAAAAAAAACACTATTAAAAACAGTAATTTTTCAAAGAAGTAACTCGCTGTTTGTATTTTTAAAATCTCTAAACATAAAGCGCGAATGTTTCATTTATGTAAAATTAAGTAAAGAAAATCTAAATAAGTAAATAAATACAAATAAATACAAATAAATAAATAAGACATCCTGACTATGATTAATAATAATCACCTAATTTTTATGCATTGAAAATGGGTAAAAATATTCAGAGTTTTTCAATGACAATTAATATTTTTTTCTAAATTTCAGATGTTCATTATATTCCTTAATAAACAGCCTATGGTCCGAAATTTCCCGGCTGTAACATTATCCTCTGTTTGTAAATGTCAGAAAAAAGTGAAAACGTTTTTATTACTGTACTCGACTTGAGCGCTACTTTTTATATTTAAACTCCGCCCAACGCCAGTGTGACATTGTATCTCAAATAAAAGTTTAAAAAGTGATAAGTTTAAACACTGAAATGTATTTCAAATACTAATTACCCATGTATTGTAATATATTGGATTCGTATTTATTTGAAGGACTATACATAGCGATACTATCTACTACGCGCACCACATTAGACACTACAAGTTTACTCAGCTCGAAAACTCAAAAAAAAAAAAAAAAAAAAAAAAAAAAAAAAGCAATTTAACAAATTACAACGACCATTTGGAAAATGATTTTTTCAAAGACTAAAATTTAAGACATAAAAAATGCCACGGAATTGATCATACATTACGTACGCCATGAATTAAACATTGATAGTGTTATTACACGTAAAAATTGAAAGCGACAAAAATCGCTTGCGACTCGTCAGATTTCCTGAAACTTACGTATTATCCATCTGAAACTTACGTATTATCCAAGCATTTCATTGGCTGTTCGGGAAAAGGCTTTTCCATCGTCAGATTTCTTGGAAATCTGACGACCAATTTTAAATGAAATTTCATTCTTAAACTTCTAAACATCCCACAATATTACTTTTTACACCGTCGTACAGAGAAAAAAATGTACTTTTAAATGCAATTTGTTTGAAAGCTGTATCTCAATTTGTTTCTGAGTTATTAATTTTTTTTGTAGTTTTTATTATTTTTTTGTCATAGTGGCAACAGAAGGTATCCATCTCTGTTGAAATTAAAGGGAAATACAGATTACTGTATATACCAATCAAAAAACGAAAAAAATGCAGATTAAACCAATCAAAAGCTTCAGATATGCTTTTGATTTCCTACCCTGACGAGGACAATAACCATTTTTCCAAATGGTTAAAAAAAACAAAAACAACACGGTTTTAACTAAAGCCCAAAGGCAAAAATGCATATCGAAATACTTCTATTTGGCACTGCAGAACATGCTACACACCTCATGCGATATAGATATAAATATCGATGATTTGAAATTGTGTTACGTCGAAAAATTCTTATCGTCGTCTTATACTCCGAAAAATTCTTACGTAGACTTGCATAAGTGGATCAGCAAAGTAAAAACAATGTTTAGGGCGGAGTATCTGCAAGCTTCAAATGTAGAATTGTGTAACTCCGCTATTAAAATTTTATCCGCCTTTTATTCTTTGCATCCATGCTTATCCAGCGTTTCCCCCCTATAATTTTCATTACATTAATTAATCGCAATCTTTATACAGGCATACTATCTAATACGCGCACAACATTAGATACTACAAGATTACTCAACTCAAAAATTCAAACTATGATACAAAACATAATTTTAAGTAAGACCCAAAGATAAAAATGTATATCTGAATACTGGGCCTGTATAACATCTACACTCCTCAATCCCCATAATATATATATGTAAATATCGGTAATTTGTAATTTTTTAACCTCTTCATAAAAATCTGCTCTTAAAAATTCCGATAGTAAACCATAAGCATAAGGAAAGTAAAGGCAATTTTAGGGCGGAGTACCTTCAGGTTACAAATTTGGAATTGTGTATCTCCATTATTAAAATTTTATCCGTCTTTTTTCTTTTGATGTATTTTTATCCAGCATTTTCAACCTATAATTTTCATTTTATTGATTAATTTTAAAAACTTTCTAGGCTATTTATTATGATAAACTGGTAAGGAAAAAAGTGGGTGGACAGTGCATGCGCAATTTGAATAGCAGGATCCGCCCCTGGCGTACACGTTGAATGTTAATCAAAATCTGGTAACGGCACTCGAGACATGATATCTACCCTATATATATAAAATCATAATGAAACGAATATATGAAACGGCTGAAATGTAACGATTCTTTGAATCGACTCATTAAACAACTGATTAAGTTTCACGGCGATTTCTCCTAAAATATGGACTACTTTGCGATGAAATTAACACCAAAAATCAATATTGATCCGCAGATTTCAAAACTGGTATTAGAATTTTTAAATTCGAATTAGTTTTCGAAATATTAATTTTTTTCTAATTTTATATACATTTTTCTAATGATGGCAACTCAAATTTTAATCAAACATATATTTCTTTTTCAGATTTTAGAAAAGGTTACTATTTTAAACTAATTTGGTGAGAAGTTTGGCCTCCCTTAAATGTATGCTAAGAAATGTATCATGTTACTTTTATTCATAATTCAATTTGTATTTCATTATCATTTTATTTAATACAAACAGAAACATTTGAAATAAATGGCTTTCACTTCTTTATATTTTTTTAAACGAAATGAAAAGAAAATTAATAGGCACAGATGTCATATACGCACCGGGGTACCTAATTGGCGCCAAAAGGGCATTATTTTGGTTGACATGGTAACCCGGCTATTGTTGTTTATTTAATAATGTTTATTTATTTTATTTTCTTTTTTAAATTAAATAAATTGTTTTGTTCTATAGTTAATTATTTTTTTGGTTATTTTCCTTTAAAAAAAATAATACAAAATAATTAAGAAATACGGTACTACTTAGTTATTCCATCGACCCATTTCGCCAATTTATATAAATCGCCAAACCACTCGCCAAATTATACAAATTGACAAAATTTTTATTTTAAATAACGAAAGAACAAAGAAAACAGTATAACATTAATAAATATACAAATTAAACGTCGAAATAAAAATCACTTGATGATGTAAAGACGTGTAACTTGCTTAAAGTCAAGTGAATGTGAGGTTTATCAATCATTATTGGCATTTAATCTTATAGTTTGGTGATAGATTTTTGTTCGATGGGATAACTAAGTAGTACCAAAAATACACATGTAACTGGTATTCGAAAACGAGGGTTTCGCCAAATTTTCGTAAAAAAAATCACGCCAAACCGGGTGCGTTTATGGCATCTGGCCAAATATTAAATGATGTAACAAACGATGACATTTAATTTCAACTTCAAAGCAATGTTTTAATTTACCACTCGAAAAAAAAAAAAAAAAAATGCTAACTGGCGAGTTGAAAAATAGTTATTGTCGAGATTTGCACCCGGTTAGCGTAACAGTACCAAGAATTCTTTGCGATAATGCTTTTATGTAGTATTATTCGAAAAAAAAATTGATTTTTTAAAATCGAAATGGAAAACTTTCAGCACAGATGCTACACACGGTCCCATATTGGCGCTATTTTTTTCTGACGCCAATGTCATATACGCAACGGATACTTAACTGGCGCCATAGTATCGTTATTTTGCTTGATTTGATAAGCCGGATGTTGTTGTTCATGCTGTTGATCTTTTCCCCAAATTAGCGTCGGAAAAAAATCGCGCCAATATGGGGCCGTATATGATATCTGGGCCAAACTTTCATATGAAAAGCGAAGGGATCAGAGCTTACTTATGGCAGTTACATGACTTGGACTATTATAATATAGATGAAATGATGGCGATAGAATAATATTTGGCAACTTATCACCTGTACCTGGCTAATATTAAAGTACCAAAATGGCACCAGGAATATAAAAAGCGAAGTGGTTCGCCCGGAACTCTTGATGATAGTCACATGGCTTAGGCTATTGTTATAGAAATTGTTTTAAAATACACCGAGACAAAGACTCTGTACACTTAATTCCTTTTATTTTTAGCTTCTTTTCAAACGTTTAACTGATCCTCTTTAATCCAACACGAAAACAATCATTGGATGTCTTAACAGCAACTGATTCGGCCTTAAATTTTTGAAATCAAAGGAAATTGAATGGAAACCCGTTTACAGTGCACAGATTTTTTCAGTATAATTCAATCTTCTATAATATTTTTTAAACCGATCAGATTAGCGTATTTTTAGATTCTGCGGTGTCTGAACGGGGGTTGGCGAGCGTAGCTTGCAGGGGGCAGAGCCCCCTAGTATATTATATAATGCATATTAACTATCATCAGTTTTTGTCATATTTGTCATTGAAAGAAGGCTATAAAAAAAAATCCCTGCCGACTCGGCCTACAGGCGGAGGTAGATTCCGAAGTTAAGAACTAATTTCCCCAACGAAAACTAAATCAAGATTAGAGATAAACCCAGTTTAACAATTTGATCTGACCGCTTTTGATGAATTTTTAATTTCATTTCTCTATAAGAGCTGTTTTTAACAGAATCATATTAAGACGGTATTCAAAAAATTATTTTTCCACGCTCAACAACTGGAAATTTTCAGATTCATTTAAAATTTATTCAGTTTCATTACTTTTAAAAGTAAAAACATGAAACTGGCTGACGTGATTTTTTGAACAGATTTATAAATGACCTGCGTTTTTGTTTTTCGTTCAATATGTTAGAAGTTGATTTACAAACAATTATTTTCTCAGTACGACCATTTTTTTCGCTTCCAGCACTATCGTTTCCGGAAACTCGGTTCAAAATGCCCACTTTGACAGTTTTAAAAAAATATATTCTGCCTTAATCACAAAATCATCTAATACATGTTCTGAATAAGAGAACCTGCCAATCGGATGCGTTTGAGAGCCAAATTGAATTAAAAAATGAGTTAGAAAATAAGTCGTTTGGATTTGAGTACACCCTTAATACGATATTTTTTCGTCAACCCTTATTTTTGTTTAATTTGTTTTTGCTGTAAGAGTTGGTCCTATCAAAAACTTGTCAGTATTAAAGTTGTAGATAGTATTGAGAAGATGTATAATAAATTTAAGCGGATTGGATATCTTGTGAATTGACGATGTTATAAATTTATTTCTTCTTCAACCACTGTACTTTTTTCTTTTTTCGTCTTTATTTTATGTTTACATAGAAGTCACTCTTCGAAGCTTCGAACGAGGCGCTAGTCATTGGAATGCGGGAATAACCATTTTAAAATTCGACGAGGAGAACTTAGTACCATACAGGCGCTCACTCGTTATTTGAAAAAAAAATATAGGTTGTCTACATGTAACGTTTAAAAGACACATGTTTTTATTATAAATAAATATCATCTTAATTTTACCGGTTTGAGTTGAATATTTATATGATGTTCTCATTGCATTAACGGGGTCCGGGACACATTTTCAAAATTTTTTTATTTATTGAGTTAAAATTTTGAATTTTTTTTGTGATGGTTAACCATATCATTTGTAAACAAAATCAAATGATAAAACTTCTCATAGCTTAAAAAAAAAAAATTTTTTATTTAAAATTTATGAAAAAAGTGGTATAGCTTAAAATCGTTATAACTCGAAATATTATTTGTAGAATTTAAATTGTTTTTCATTTAAATAAACAGAAATATATATTTTTTAATTTAGAGCCAGCATTTTAAAAAATATTAATTTTTAAAAAAATTAAAAATATTTAACGAAAAAATTACAAAAAAAGTGGTGCAACTTTAAAAAAAAAAAAATCATATTTTCAAAAGTAAATATTTTTTTTCAAATATGCTGGCTCAGAAGTAAAGTAAAATAATTGAAAAAGATATGTTCCGAGTTTCAACCCTGTATCTTTAACGGCTCTCGAGTTATACGAATTTAAATATGAGAAATGGTGAAAAAACCTATCATGAAGAAAAACGCAATTTCACAAGAACTCGTTTCCTTGACAACCATTGCTTGAAAGGCAGATTTTGAAAACAAACCAAAACGAAAAAATTAATATTTCCTGTTCTAATTAAGATAGAAACATGATTTAAACATCATTTTAAGCAGAAAATGGCAGAGAAATTTTTAATCCAATAAAAAAAATTTGAAAATTTGAAGATTTTTGTGTCCCGGACCCCCTTAATTCGAGCAATGCCAAGGCACGGCCAGACTGATGCACTAGCGCTTAGCGGCCAGTTCAATTCGAAGGATTTCATGGAAACGCTCTACAATGACGAACTTGTGAGAGGGCGCCACATACTCTCCTCAAATTTTGTACCGTACCACGGCCAGACTGATGCACTAGCGCTTATATCAGTCTGGCCGTGGCCAAGGGTAAACTTTTAGATTTCATGTATTCAATGTGCAGTCTTTTTCTTTTTCTCTCTTTTCCGGAAGAGCTAAAGAGAACAATTGTTTGGGAAATATCTGTTTCGAAAGTATTTTCAATTCAAGCAGAGATCTAATGAAATTTAAACCGTTAAATCCTTCGTGATTGCTTGAACAAACGTGTTGAAAAGAGATGAAAATCACTGCAGGCTCCTAAAATTTCCTGTCTACTCGAGATTGATCTATAGGTTCAAAAAACGTTATAACATCGAAAATAAGTATAAAAGTAAAAATTGTTTTAAAAAACCACCACTCTTTTAAAAGGTTTCCTTTATAATCTAATATATAAAAATAAAAATTTGTCTGCCTGTAATTCTATATAAATCCACAGTTGGAAGCCAGAATTGTGAAATGTTACGTACATGTATATTAAAACACGGCCGAGGCAACTAAAGTAATCCGGAATCGAAATAATTTATAGTTAATTTTTAATTAATAAAAAAACACCAATTTAACAGCAATTTCCTATCAAATTTAAACATTTTTCGTTATAGCAGTTGCCAACCATTAAAAATTCACAATAAAATTCTCACCACAACAATTACTTTTCTATTGTAAGATTTCCACGTGAAAAATGAAATGGAAATAAATAGTTCGACGAATTTTTTAAAAAACAGTGAATATTACATCATATTGTAAATATAATGGACGTCAGCAGGTGAATATATTATAACGTCATATGAGTTTGAAAAAAACGTATTGAAACATGATAAAAACCCGATTATGGAAATAGTGGTATATTTTAATATTTTGAGGTTAGCTGAATTTGTTTTCGCCATTTTTAAATCTATTCCATATATTTACGAGTGTGTATAGGTGTATATTAGAATGCCCACAAAGGTTTACGTCCCTAGAGCTCATTCTTAGTGAAGAGCTGAAATAAAGATTTCAGATTAAAAAAAAAATAAAATTCATAGAATTCTTGTACTTGCCATTTTTTTTTAATTCATGGAAAAATTATTTAAATAACAAAAAAAACTCGGAGACAACTTTTCAGCAAAAGGTTTTACTCTCGGTCTCAATCCAGATCACTGTATGTTTAATTTTGAAATTGATTTTTCAAAACAAACCTTCTAAAAATTCCGGGCAACGCCGGGTACTGTTTCTAGTAATCGCTAATTTGACGCGGGCCCCGAATCCGAGTATGGAAAATTCACCAGTTTTCTTTACGCATGATAAAAGACGAGATCTAGTGAATTTATTAAAAATATATGTAATTTTTCTATTTTAATAGAAGAAAGAGAAGAAAACAGGAAAGAAAAAACCCCACATTATTTAAACTAGCTTTTTAAAATTTCTAAATTTATATCTCAACGTATTCTCATAATAATTTAATATGAAATTATTAATTAATAAAAGTGCATTTAAAAAAAATCTTGCATCCTTATTTGTTATTTACATATTAAAGATTTTAATATTCACAATAATATTTCGTTATTGCACTTTCACAGCCAGTTGGTCTATTTTGCCAAGCGTGGATTAGTGGCGTAATTAAATCCATTGTTGTTGTAACTGGTATGCAATTGTAATAACTATAAAGAATATTTGGCGATTCATCACCTGTGCGGGCTAACGGAAAAAGGCTTTAAAATTAATTTATTCATTTGTAATTAAGTTCTAATAATATTAAAATTAATGATCGACCGAAACAGGTTTTCAAGGCCGAAACCGAATTTCAGTAATCTTCCTATTTTCGACCGAAAACGAAAATGCTTCCACAAATTTTTAAAGTAATTAATAGTTACATAAATATACATAATTATAAATTAATTATACAACAATAATATTGTTATAACAATAGTATGCGGGCATTCAATTATCTAAAACACGCAATCTCTCTAATATAGGATATCTAAAAGATTCTCACGTAAGCATCAGAGTGTTGTTCGGTAAACTCTAGAATAATGCTGAAAAGTGTTTATGAAGATTTTACCACTTATCTATTCATTACAAATTATTTCTATTACACATCTACTTTGTAGTCTCCTTCCATGATAAAATACTCCATGAAATTTTCTAAATATATATAATTATTTATTAATTATACGTGTTTATTAAATATACATAATTATTAATCATGGAAGACGATAGTATTCCAGTGACGCAGCCTTAAGCCTAAAATCGTATCGTATCGTATCGTAGAATTCGTAGATGGCGGTCATATATACAACTAACTCGACTTCAAAGAAAACGCGAAAAGCCGCCTTTCAAGAACTCGGCGAATATAGCTCTTATTATTCTGATTTTTTCAGAACAGTCTTATTTCTGCAGTTTAAGGTGCATCCCACACTAAGGCGACACATAAGACATGTCGCTTGAATTCGCTGAAAAAACTGGTTTAAAACAGGTTTGAAACAACGTCGTTCTTTGTTTAGACCGGTTTTTGCGCTACATGTTTCTGCTACATGTCGCTTGTCGTCTCAGTGTGGGATGCGCCTAATGCTATTCTGAAATTTTTACATTTCTACGTGCAGTATATTTTGAGATCTCGAAACCCATTTTTAAAGTTACTTGGTATGTAAGAAGTTCCTAATTTCCATTTCTGGTAAACGGTTCTAACGATTTTCTTTAAATTCATATATAATAGAAATATGTTTTATGTGAAGGGAATAAGATAACATTTGTTTCCGGGAAAACTCTAATTTTCTTTTTAATTCACTTTTATTTTCCTCCGAAAAAGATCTTATTAAAATTAATATACAATATGAATCTATTTTAGATGAACCGAATAAGATCATTTTTGTTTCCAAGAAGACTCTTATTCGTTTTATAATAAGCATGAAAAATCGAATTATATTTTTCCACTATTTATGGGAATTTCACCGAAAATGTGCCTATTGTATTCATGCGCTTAATTTCTTCTGACCAACGCTTAGTGAAAAGTTTACGAACCTTCCGTAGCTCAGTGGGTTAAGTGCGTGCCTCGCAATACATAGGTTGAGAGGTCTTGTCCTCTTTGAAGCAGCAAGCACTTTTTTTTTTATCAAAGTAAATTTGATTTTGTTTCTATAAAAATATATTTATTTATTTTGATTTTTTTCTTTAAGAGTTTCACATATCACTATTTCGTGACAATTTTTCCGACAATAAAAATACTGTAAAATCTGTCTAAGGCGGACTCTGTGTAAGCCGGAAATGTGCCTACCGCGGAAAGACTTTCAAGTTTCGGCGAATCCATTCAAAATAACATTAATACGTGCTCCATAAGCCGGAATCTGCCTAACGCGGAAACGGAAAGGTTTTTAAGGTCCGCCGAAAGCCAATTTTTACATAAAACGGTTGGTTGATTTGGTTGATTTTTGACGGTCGATTATCTACACTAGGGATATAGGCCCGAGGGGGAAGTGCCCTTCGTGGGGGTCTTTCTAAGGGAACCTAACCCGTATTTGCGCATGGAAATCCATGGCTCAAATTTACATAAGACGGAAAAAAGAATATTTTAATACCGAAAAGCATTCGGTAAAGGGAGCTTTAAAACTGATAGATAGATCAAATACATATAATAAATAAATACATATAAAATACAATATAAATAAAAGCACATTTTTATGCATTCATTTGTTTACAGAGAGATAATTTTAATTTTGAAATTTTTCAGATTTAATGATAAGGAAAAGAAAATACGCAGTTTCTATTTGTTCAATCTACAACAGTTTCTTTGTATTTACAATTTTTAACACAAATAAATTTCTGTTTTTCTACGGTACATAAATTTAAATTATGCGTTTTTATTTTTTCCATTATCCTTATAATAATAATAAAAAAAAAACCGGCCGTAATTCTTCCATTACCTTTATAATAATAATAATATTAAATACGTGCTGCTATTCTAACTGTAAAAGGAAGACTACGAGATTTTTAAAAAATGTCATACATTCAAAATTTTGCAAAAAAATGCAAATAAATTGCAGTTTTATACTTTTATCTTTGGGGGAGGGAGAGGGTGCTCAAACAAAGGTTTATTAAACCATCTCTATAAATCAAAAGAGCATAAAATGCAAAATTTGTCATGTAAATTAATTTTTTTAAACATATTTAAATTATTTTTTAGTTTCAGAACAACAGCAACAAAAAAATATACCTTGCAAACTTCCCATGTACTCACAGAAAAAATTAAACTAAATAAAACCTGGAATTAAATAATTCAGTTGGCTAAATAAATTATTAAACCATTGCCTTGCATTAAAAAAATTACAAGGTACAAAATATAATTAAAATCTGTTTCTTAAATAATTTAAGTTGGTAGTTAAATACATCAATAATTAAATGATTTTCTGCGTGGTATCGCCATCTGTTGGCTAAATTCAGCATTAACAATAAATGGGAAATGTATTTACAGAAAAAATTAAGTGAAATAAAAATTCAAATCAAATAATTCAGTTGGCTAACTAAATTATTAAACCGTTGCCTATCATTAAAAATTTCAAGGTACAAAATATAATTAAAATCTGTTTTTGAAGTAATTTAAGTTGTTTGTTACATGGTTAATTAAATTCATCAATAATTAAATGCTTCTCTGCATGGTATCGCCATCTATTTGCTAAATTCAGCATTAACAATAAATGGGGGGGGGGGGGGATATTACAATAAAATTTTCTTTTCAATAATGGGAGCAATAATAATGTATTTTATGCATTTTATACAGTTGTATCCAGTAAATCTAATATCCTACCACTCCAATACAACTAAAAATTGAACATTTACATTAAAGTAGCAATAAATGTTATGTCACATGTTAGTGTTATGTTAGATGTTGATAGATTAAAAACTTACATGATGGAAAATTATTTCTTAAAAAATAAAAAATCAGTAATTTCCCAAATAAATTTTATTTGAAAGTATTTTTTTGCTTACAATTTTATTGTATTTTAAATAAAAAGTTTTAAAGAGTAATATTTCTTTATATATTTTTTAAGAAAGTAAACTTTTTACATAGTAAGTTTTAACAAAGCTTTCTATATCTGTAACAAACCATAACCCCCCACATTTTGTATATTACTTCCATATGTTACTAAAAAGTTCTTTAAAAAAAATCAAATAGCACAACACTCTTTACAATTGAAGTATGAGGTATGCTCTTTTGAGGGGGGGGGGGGGGAATTAAAGGTGAATGGAAATCACGATTATGAGTTCCTATCATTAGTCTTTATTATTATTATTTTTTTATCTTTTTATTATTAACTTAAAAAAACGAATGATATCAATTAAAAAACCCTTAACGGGTTAAAAGTTTGTGACGCAGCACTTTATCTCATTGCTATAAGAATTTTAAATATGGAACTTAAAAATAATGATATCAAATTTTAAGTGACGCTATATTATTTATTTCATCATTTTATTTTTGTTTTATTTATAATTGCATGCGTAAGAATTATGTTAAATTTAAAAGGACGTATAAAAATTTATTCATTGATGCGTTATCATTCACATTTTTTATAAATTCAAACTATGAGTTTGAAAAGATATGATATCAAAATTTAAGTGACGCTTGATGTAGCCTTAAACAATTTGTTTTAAAATTCAATTTTAATTGTTTTCGATTTGGCTAAATATATTTACACATCTAACCAAAACTTTTAATTTTCCAATACACTGTTAAAAATACCACTTTCACTGAACCTGTACAATGCACTGTAATGTATTTATATGAATAAATTGATTTATCTTTTGTGCCACGCTATCCAAAATCAAAAGCAAAATTTATGTAAGGGATTTCTTTGCGTCATTGTATCCAAACTAAGCGAAATATATGCAAATGGATATTATGACGCAAAGAAATCATTTACATAAATTTTACTTTTGATTTTGGATAGCGTGGCACAAAAGATAAATCAATTTATTCATATAAATACATTACAGTGCATTGTACAGGTTCAGTGAAAGTGGTATTTTTAACAGTGTATTGGAAAATTAAAAGTTTTGGTTAGATGTGTAAATATATTTAGCCAATTCGAAAACAATTAAAATTGAATTTTAAAACAAATTGTTTAAGGCTACATCAAGGCGTCACTTAAATTTTGATATCATATCTTTTAAAACTCATAGTTTGAATTTATGAAAAATGTGAATGATAACGCATCAATGAATAAATTTTTATACGTCCTTTTAAATTTAACATAATTCTTACGCATGCAATTATAAATAAAACAAAAATAAAATGATGAAATAAATAATCTAGCGTCACTTAAAATTTGATATCATTATTTTTAAGTTCCATATTTAAAATTCTTATAGCAATGAGATAAAGTGCTGCGTCACAAACTTTTAACCCGTTATGGGTTTATTAATTGATTAATTATACGTGTAGCCCAAGTTTGCTCTCTGTGCCTCTGACCAAAACTTTTTATTTTCATATAAAATAGAAGGTAATTAATTCATCAACGACACAGGATTATTTTCTAATTTCACGAATTTCATCTAATTAAAAAATGGTTTAGGTATACATACTTGGATTTATCTTTTATAATGATTTTTCTCACCAATCATCTGTTATACAGGGTGGTTATAATTAAACTTCCCCTATAAACAGCATCCTACAGCGCAAACGGGTGAACGGAATGCAAAGAAATTTGTTATATAGACTATACACGAGATGAGCTCACGGAATTTCGAAAAAAAGTTCCAAAATGTCCACCAGAGGGCACCTTTTCCGGAAAAGCATTAAATTAAACACAATTAACGGCCAAAACAGAATCCAGAAACAATATTAACATTTATTGACAATTCTGGACTCTGTTTTGGCTGTTTATTATGTTGAATTTAATGTTTTTTCCGGAAAAGCGCCCTCTGGTGGACTTTTTGGAACTAAATTTTTTTTTCGAAACTCCTTGAGCGCATCTCGTGCATAGTCTACACGCCAAATTTCGTTGCATTTCGTTCAACCGTTTGCCCTGTAGGATGCTGTTTATAGGGGAAGTTTAATTATAACCACCCTGTACTAGAACTTTTTCAAAGAGTATTAGTAACACGACTGTGGTTTCAAACTAAAATCTTTCTATTACTGTTAAGTCTGCATAATGCAGTTAATGAGCAATAAAAAGCGTCTTCAAGGTTTAGCTATATATGCATTACTTGCTTTATAATTTGCATTCACGCCTTGAATCAGCCATGACTGATAATTATAAACAGTGAAGTTCATAGCAATAAATAAAGAGTGCCTCATTATGAGCCGATACAGCTCAAATCAATGAGGAATGCTGAAAATTTGCGAAAGAAGAAACGAGATTCTTGGAATACAGATAGTTTCGGTCTGGCCGAATTTTCGACAGCATTTTGGGTCAAAAACGAAACAGAATTTTCGGCCGATTTCTAATTAAAATGTTGTATTGTCAATGGAAGCACATCTGCGAACACAATTTTTACAATTCCAGTATACCAGGAAGTGAATGAAAAGTCGACCAGGCTCTTTTTATAGCATGGGAAATCGGGACTTTCCCCATGGGCCCCGGACCTCAAGGGGCCCCCAAATTCATACATTATATTATAAAATATTTACTTTTTTCCCAATTCGAACTTTTCCATAAGTTGAAGTTATTAAATTCATCTTAAAGTAATATAACAAGTTGCTAAAGTTATATAAAAGAGTTTTGTTCTGTACTAAGAAAAAAAAAAGAGTATTTTTATTAAGGTACTCAATTTAGAATTGACAGAGCTAGGAATTTTCTTCTATTTAAAATCCAAGGTGCAAAAATATTGTTTATGCATTACACCAAGGCATACCTGATTTACTAGGTAAGCCCATTTGCGTTTAATGTATGAAACCACTCACCAGAGGCTACATAGGCTATATGCATTACCTATAGACATATGACTGACCATCAGTTCTATTTGAATAATCTTGAAATGATTCGAATGAAGCCCCCTAATTTATCTTTGCCCAGGGCCCCAATTAGTCATGATCGGGGCCTGAAGTCGACTACAGAATTCTATCTTTACATACAAAAACAAAGTTGATTTAAATAAAAAAAGGAATACCAAGCACTCTTGGAATTCCGGCTATCTATCTATATATTATCATATCATATCATATATATTATAAAGCAGTAAGCTCAAAAAGTTCCGCTCGAGTGTTTTCAAAAACTACCCGGTGGATTTTTTTCCAAATTGTATCATTCGATAGGAAATATTCCCGGGGTGGTTTATGAGAAAATATACACAGATAGCTATGATTTTTGATAATAAATTTCGTATTTTACTGCTATTTTGAACGAAAAGACTGCCAGTGATTATCTTTTGGCGAAAGGTTTGTTGATTAAAGAATTAAGATGGCTATATCTGTTAGAAAATAATACAAACACCTCGCGAATAAATGAAAAAAAAACTGATATTTAGTTTAAAAAACAACAACAAAAAAGTTTTAATAAAACATAATATTATAAAACGAAAATATTTAATTTAAACATGGAATAAATATTTGTAATGCTTAAAGTATAAATTATTGTGAAATTTTACAATTAGTACAATATTTGGCGAATTATCGCTTGCGATAGGTTAAAAAAATGAATCTAAAAATTTGATTTGACAATTTTGAATGGAATTTTTTTTTTCTTTTTAGCTCTTTTATTGCATGCGCCAGGTTAATAAAAACGTGTCTGAAAACTTGATGAAATAAAATCTAGGTTACATTCTTTATTAGTCTTTTTCTTTTTACTTTTGTCAATTTAATAATTATTTTTATATAATTCTCCCATCATATAATTTACAGGAAAAACTAGAAGTATTTGTAAAAATGACTGTATTGAGTTACATGCTATGTTATTACCTTCGTCGCCAAACAATGCAATTTTAAGTCAAATAAGACAAAAGTGTGAAATAAGACGAGAGAAGAGCATTTCGGAGTACATTCTTATATTCAACCGTAAATTAAATAAAAAGCAGTTAAAATTATAATTATGTAGTCAATCATTTAAATTTTACTGTAGATGTCTTCCATATACACACATATTCTAAAATAATTTACTTTCAAAGATTAAAAATATTTTTTACCATACTATGGAATACCATTACTATGGAAAAAGCGTTTTGTTTTCCTCAAGCATGTGATTTTTATATCCTCGAACTCAGATCATTACTTATTAATTGAATATTGTGTATTATGTTATTTTTTTTAACATGCCGAACATATTGTCGATTTCACTTATAGGAATATTCACTGCTTTAAAAGTTAGGATATAAGAATATTGTTAAGAAGATTTCTGCAATTATACGTTATTACTATAAAAAAATGCAATTTAACAAATTACGACGACCATTTGGAAAATGATTTTTTCAAAGACTAAAATTTAAGACATAAACAGTCGCGCGATGTTGATCATACATTACGTACTCCATGGATTACATTTTTCGGTACCGTAAATTTTTAAACTTCTACGGAGCTGTCCATACATTACGTACGCCATGGATTAAAGATTAATATTTATAGACCAATTTTAAATGAAATTTCATTCTTAAACTTCTAAACATCCCACAATATTACTTTTTACACATTCGTATAGAAAAAAGAATGTACTTTTAAATGCATTTTTTTAAAAAGTTGTATCTCAATTTGTTTCTGAGTTATTAATTTGTTTTTGTAGAAGTATCCATCTCTATTGAAAGTAAACAGAAAATACAGATTACTGTATAGACCAATCAGAAAACAAATAAAATGCGGTATTCAACTAATAAAACGCTTCAGATATGCTTTTGATTTCCTACCCTGACCGAGGACAATAACCATTTTTCCAAATGGGTAATAAATAAATAAATAAAATAAATATTTTGCAATAAACATTGCTTGCTAATATGTCATTTCTTTTTAGCTTTTTCTGCATAACTTTCTTTTGCTTAACCATTGTTTAAAAAATGTTTTATTCAACATATTGGACTAATCTTACGGAATCGTGTCAACCTGCCAACGAGCATGTTGCATGGCGTATCAAAATTCAAGATTAGACAGATTTTGAAATTAGCGATTACTAAATTATGGTTTTTCATAATGAAGCAAATAAACAAAAGAAGATTTATTATTATTTATTTATTACCTCAAATTATTTTACTCTCAAAAAGAAAACAAAACAAAACAAAAAAAAAAGCAATACTTTCAATGTAGGGGGAAAAACTTTATGGTTCCAATGGTGGCAAATCAAATAATGCCCATGGACTTATCATTTCAGCCTAGATAGGATTAAATTACCTGGAATTTCGATCAGTATAAAGCGAATTGTCCTGACGCACACTGTAGCAGCTAAACACAGCAACAAATTAAAAGTAATTTTCATAATCTGGGTTATTTTCACAACAGACGGAAGATTAATTTACTCTTAAATATAAAGAAAATAGCAGGCCTATTTGTTTGTCCGTGTTATTATGCTCTTTAGAAAAATGCTAAATAAATATTCGGTTCAGGTATTCACCAAAATGCATATTGCTAAAATTTTTGTATAACTAACTTTATTTATCATTGTCGGTTCTTAACCCTGGTACATGTGCAACAATATTGTTGCATCAGTTTTAATGTTTGACGTGAACCCTCACAATAACGTCGATTACGGATGATTATAAAGATTTTATTGGATGCATGAGGTTTATTTTTCTACAAGATTAAGTCATCCAGTTTTTTCCCGGGTTAACGGTTACATGATTTCAACTGGTCTACAAAATGAAAAGACAGTGAAAATGACGTCATTTTAGATTTATTCAGGCAATTCAGCTTTAAAAATACACATTTTTATGTTTCACTTTTCTTTTAAATATGAAAGTTCTTCTTTGTCTGCAAATAATTTATTACTTTTTTGACATCATTTACCCTGCTAGAATCCAAAGAGGGAAAAGAGTAGTAGCACAAGAGGGTATTTATGAAATATAACTAACATCCAGTGAGATTGTATTTCAGCTACCAGAATCACATATTGCGCGAGCTGAGAGGCCAGGAGATCAAGGACAAACAAACGAAAATACACCACCCGAGCATAATTCAAGTTCAATGGTAAATCTCTGCAATCATTGTAATGCATCTCTAATTTAATATTGTCAGATATGAGAACATTTTAATTCCTATTGTCATAACGGCCTCATTTCTGTACCAAAAGTGCACTGTGAATAATCAACTAAAAGAACTGCTTCTTAATAGCTAAATTTTGTCCAACACATAAGGTAATATAATATCGCAATGACGTTCGCATCTTTTCAGCAACGCGGAAGGACATTCAAGCTAAAGGTCCATTTAAAAAAATATATACAAGTTCGAATTCACCATTTCTCTTATTTCAAGGTTTATTTGGAAATACTGACCAGCGCAGCGGGCATAGCCAGCTAGTATATTATAAAGCAGTAAGATCAATAAGTTCCGCTCGAGTGTTTTCAAAAACTACTAGGTGGATTTTTTTGCAAGTTATATCATTCGATAACGAATATTCACGTGGTGGTTTATGAGAAAATATACAGGGATAGCTATGATTTTTGGTAATAAATTTCGTATTTTAATGTTATTTTGAAGGAAAGGGTTGCCAGTGATTATATTTTGGCGAAAAGTTTGTTGATTAGAGAATTGAAATGACTATATCCGTTAGACAAACATTTCGCAAATAAATGAAAAAAAAATACTGATATTTAATTTAAAAAGACAACAAAAAAATGTTTTAATAAGACATAATATTATAAAACGAAAATATTTAATTTAAACATGAAATAAATATTTGTAATACTTAAAATATAATTTATTGTGAGATTTTACAGTTGATACAATATTTGGCGAATTATCGCCCGCCTTACGTTAAAAAAAGAAATCTGAAAATTTGATTAGACTAATTTTGAATTACTACATTTTTTTTTTCTTTTTAGTTCTTTTCTTTTCATTTTTATTTAACTCTTTAGTTCACATAATGTGATTTATAGGAGAAACAAGCAGATGCAACTGTAAATAATACTGTAATTATTGTGAGTTACATATTATGTGTTTCTTTACGATTTCTATTTTTCGTTTGTCGCCAAACAATATGATTTTAAGCCAAAAATGCATAAGAGTGACATTAGCTTGAGGATTTGTGGTTGTTCAAGTGGACGAGATCAACATTTTTATATTCGATTATAAATGATATAGATATCAGTTAATATTTAAAAAATGGAATCAAATATTTAAAATTTTGTTTGAATTTCTGCCACACATACATATTGTAAAATCCTTTCAGGCTAGATGCTGTATATTCAAGCGGACGCCATCTTGGATGTTTTGAGATTTCTTGGCGATTTTTTGTTGACGATGTTTTACATTTTATTTTCGTTAAGCCTTTCATGAGCATAAATTGTTGCTGGGTGACATTTACTACTTGGCGGAAAAGGGGTTTCCACGACAAGAAAAAATCCCAGATGGCTGCCGAGGGAATATCTGTTCGTAATTTCATACTTAAAAAAAAAAAAAAAAATTCGACGTAATTACGGAAGTATGTGATTTTTATAGACTCCAATTCAGATCAATGAATATTATCCCTTTTTTATTTTTTGAAAATGTTATTGTTTATTTAATATTTCTTTGGCCATGACGCCAATTTCACGTACAGGGAAATTCACAGTTTCAAAATTTAGGAACTGAAAACTATTCTTAAGGAAATTTATGCAATCATGCGTTATTACTATAAAAAAACTGAACATTTTGAAATAAAAATTGGGTACTTTTCGGTTAGCCGGGCGACACTGTTATATATACATGTATATGTATACACAAATGTATGTATATACATCTATATACATATACAAATATGTGGATACACATGTATATATGTGTATATATACAATATATGTATATATACGCATCTATGTATGTATGTATATATATGTGTATATAACACTGGCGCCCGGTTAACTGGAAAGTACCAAAAATTGCTTGATGAAAAAAAAATTGCAAATCTTTTTTAATTCGTTATTTCTTTTTTGTTTTTCTTCATATTCCCCCCTCTGTTAGGTAATATTTTAAAAGATATTAGACTAATCTTCGATATTTAAAAGTATATAAAGTAGCGTCTGAATTCCATATTATTATTATTATTATTATTATTATTATTATTGGAACGGAGTTCATATACGCTCCAAGGTACCTAATGGACTCCAAAATGGCGTTATTTTGCCTGACATGGTAACTAACATGGCTATTGTTGTTTATTTAATAAATCGTTTATTTACTCTTATTTCCTTTTTTTACAATTAAATAAATTATTTTCTGTCTAAAGTTATTAATTAATTTTTTTATTTATTGTTATTTCCTTTTAAAATAATAGAATTTTTTAAAAGTAAGTATACATATATGTAACTGGTATTTGAAAACTATGTTTTCGCCAAACTGCTGTGAAAAAAAAATGTGCCAAACCCGGTACGTATATGACATCTGTGTCTAATAGTTAGGCAAGAGTTCCATTTCCTGTTCTGGTTTTTTGGCGAGCTTTTTTTTTGGTGATAAATGTTTCAATGTGATTGTTGCGATCTTCAGCATTTTGGGTTGCGTTTTTCTTTGAATGCTACTGGTGGATAAGTAATAATTTTGCGTGCATATTTTTCATAATTATTTTTTGAAATTTATAATTTTCTGGAATTTTTTTGTTTAAGCAATATTTTTCTGTGAATGTAAATGTTGTTTAACGTAAAAAATTCTTTATGCAAATATATTTTTCGTGGGGTACTACTTGATTATCGCGTCGACCAATTTCGCCAAACTATTCGCCAACGCCAAATTATACAAATTTTTATTTCAAATAAGGACAGAACAAATAAATTAGCAAAACCTTAATAAAAATGCAAGTAAAAAGTCGAATTAAAATTAATTTGATGACGTAACAAATACGTGTAAGGTGTTTAATGTCAAGTAATATGACATTTACGATCATCCATTATTGGCATTTAATCTTATATTTTGGCGATAGTATTTTGGTCTATGGGATAATCAAGTAGCACCTTTTAATTTTATTCAAAAAATTTAGCTTTAAAAATCCACTTTTTTTTACTTCACTGTTCGAATAAATATGTAAGTTAAATGCTCATCATTGTCTGCAAATAATTCTTTAAATTTTTTATTCTATTTATTCTGCTGGAATAGACAGATGGAAAACAGTAGTAGACCTGCCAGAAGAGGACGTTTATTAAAAAATGTAATGTAACATGTAATGAGATTGAATTTAAGCTACCAGAACCACATATAGCGCAAGTTGAGATGCTGGGAGTTCAATAACAAACAAATGAAAATGAACAATCGGAATGTTCTTAAAGTTCAAAAATCAATCTCTTCAATCATTGTAATGCTCTCTAATTTAACAGTGTGATGACTAGAGAATACTTTAATTCCTCTTGTCATAACTGTCTCATTTCTGTACCAAACTCTACTTTAAATGGTCAACTAAAAGAGTTGTTCCTTAATTGTCCAAATTTTGTCTAAGGCATAAGATAGTATAATATTCCAATGAAGTTAGCATCGTTTTCAGCAATGCAGAAGGACATTCCAAGTGATGGTTTTTACTGCTTTAAAATAGAAGGTTAAGAATCACAATTTCGTTTGATTCAAGATTCGTTTGGAAAATGGACCAGCGCAGCGGGCATAGCCTGCTAGTTATTATTATAAAGGACAAATTATTATTATAAAGGACAAATTATTATTATAAAGGACAAACATATCTGTGCGTAACGCATACGTCATTCTGCGAATGGCAACACTTTCAAATTTGAAATGAGTTTTCGTTTTGCAATTTTCGCTACTGAAAATTTTAAAATTTCTACACATCGCACATTTTTAGTTTTTATGCCGCCGTATAAGGAAAAAAATGTACTTTTAAATGCAATTTGTTTGAAAGCTATATCTCAATTTATTTTTGAGATATTAATTTTTTTTATAGTTTTTAGTACCAATTTTGTAACTGTGGCAACAGAAGTACACCATTTCTATTAAAAGTAAAGGGAAAATAGTAGATTACCGTACTTTTTTGTTGCCATTTCCTCATTAAAAGACATGCTATGTCAAAAATATCGTGTGAATCCGGTGAATTTTGGTTTTATTTCGTTTTTATTCATCAATTAAATGTTTCTTAGTTTATAGCAAAAATATTTTACAAATGATATAACACTTTCTCTTTAAGAAAATTTATTTTAAACAATTGTGTATTAAATAATTGTTGTTTACTTCACAATTACTTATTTCGTATCAGAAAGCTGAAAGAATGCAATTTTATTTATGCGCGTGTAATAATATTTTTCAAATTTTGAAAAAAATGATTTCTGATAATGTCTTCTGATAAAACATTGAGCTATTATAAACAAAAACAAGTGAAAGCATATGTAACATTAAATACCGGATTTTTTTCTTGACGAGATTCTTGATATTGCTTTTTGTTGTGTTTGTGTATTATTCTGCAATAATTGCGTCATTTCAATACTTTTCTATATATGTAGGATTGTCTACAAAATTTCAGAATTACTAGAAGTTCCGAATGTATAGATGTTGTTTGAGACTGGATCATAAAAGTGGAATTCTTTAGCGGACGCAAATGCTGTCATTTTATAAAAAAGCATGTATTTTAATTCTTAAAACTGAAATACGTTTCGTAGAAGTACGTCATTTCATCCCAGCTCCTTTGAAATTCTTCACAGGGGAAAAAACTTCTTTTAAAAATAACGTAATCGAAAGTACAGGCTGATAAAACGCAATGTTTTACATAAATTTACAGTGTCTGTAACTAATTTTGTTGGTTTATTATAAATCAATGAAACAGTTCTTTCTTAAACATTTTCTTTCGTCGATGTTCGACGGTCTCACCTCGTAGTTTTTAATTTTCAAAATACAAACATTAGCTTTAAGGGGACGAGAGACCTTTAAAATCAATTTTTTATTTTTTGTAAATTTAACTTTAAATATTATTCAAGGGTATATTATATGCATTATGGCATACATTTATCACAAAAAAAATAATTTTTTTTCTTACCTTTATATTCAAATATATAAAATTCGATGCACAGTTTTATTTATATATATAAACCAAACTTGTATAAAAAATATTGGAGATTTTCATTGATATTCAGTTCGCATGGGGCATTTTGAAAAATTCTAAAATAATACAAAAAATTATTTTTCTTTCAAAAAAAATTTTTTTAAATTTTTTTGGGGGATAAATGTATGCTATAATGCACATAATGTACCCTTGAATAATATTTAAAGTGAAATTTACAAAAAAAAAAAAAAAAAAAAATGATTTTAAAGGTCTTAATGCCAATATCACCTTAACATTGAACTTTCTTGAAAATTTAGCCATTTATCTTAATCGTGAAGTTATTGTTAACTAAAATCTGATACTACCATGCTCTCTGCAGCTTGGAACAAGTCGAAAATTACACGTCAAACGTGGCAAATGAGATATGTTCGTACTATAATTAGTTTTATAAATATTTTGTGCATCACATATTGTACTGAATGTATATTTTAGGCACTTCATAAGTGCATATCAATTTCATTCTGTTCGAAAGGCTGTAATATCATTAAAATGCACTTGAAGCAATTTTTTCCCATTGACCGTAATATAACGGAAAATTTTTGACTGTCCCTCTAATTAAACTATACATCCTATTTTCATAAAATTTGAAGTGTCTCGACAAAATTTTACAACAATTATATATTTAAATTTTCAAATCATTCGGTTGGGTAGTTTTTGCTCTGTTATATGCGGACGGACAGACAGACGGACCGAAAGACGACTATAGGTGCTAAGTATTTATATAATTACGAACGCACCTAAAAACCGTTCTAGTGTTTATGGTATAGTATATATGTCGTAGGCTAACTGCAAAACCCGGCCCTTTGCAAAGAGCCTAGGCTGTTTGTAAAGAGACCGGCTAAATGGAGAATCATCTCCCCTTTTCCAATCGGCCTGATGTTTTTCAGGCTTATTGCAAAGAGCCCAAGCAGTTTTAGGCTAATTGGAAAACGATCATTTGTTTCTCAATCAGCTTGATATTTTTCAGGGTTATTGGTAATAGTCTGTGGAGAGTTAGGCTATTTGGAAATTAATCGATTTATGTCTCAATTAGTTTGACTTTTTTTAGACTCATTACAATGAACATACACAGTTTTAGACCAATTAAAAAATGACCACCTGTTTGTCCAGACAGCCTAGTTTCATCCAGATTTATTACAATATGTCCAATATAGTAAATGTTTATTTATACTTTTAGTATAAAAAATAAGAGAAGGAATTTAAAACGCTTATGAAAATGTATAATATTATATTCACTAACCTTAGTATATATATATAGTATACCAACATAACACAATATTCACTAACCATAGACTAGGTGTCTAAGGAAAGTGAATATCATAAGTCCGGACTATAAACCACTGCGAAAATAACTTTGTTTCGTACCAGAAACTGTATTTAATAAAAAGTAACTTATTTCTAATTGGCACTTATTTGACTTCATTTATTAAGTAAAGTTCCTGGTTTGGGACAGACTTATTTACGCCGCAGCTTACACGCGAAAAATTACTTTCATTTTTATTTTTAGGATATATTTTTCGCAAACACACCGTGAAGAACTATCAATAAAATTTGCAGATAAGGTAGATTTTTTATTTTTTCCCAGCATTATAGAGAGGGATAGAGAAAACTTACATCAGAAAAAAATTGATTATCAATGAAATCTGAAGCTGGTGCAAATTTTTAATGCATTCCCAACATTAAACAGAGAAAAAGAGTTGCTTAAGAAGTTAATTATAAAAAATGTGGAAGAAAATTTCTTGAATAATAAAATCTGCAGATTAGGCAGATTTTTATGTCTATCTTGTGTCATGTAGAAAAATGGGTTGCTGAATGAAAGTAATTATAAAACATATATGAGAAAATTGCTGTATCAATAAAATCTGCAGAAGAGGCAGATTTTTAATTCTTTCAAACATACAGAAAATGTGTTCATGAATGAAATAAGTTAAAAACAAAACAGAAAAATCATGCGTTAAGCATAGATTATGAAACACTTTCCAACACTTCCTGAATGCTTTAACAAAACTTCGTTATTTAGGGAAATAAGGTAAATAAGATAACTAAGTAAACATTTTATAAAACGCATAAAACATTTGAAAAACTGATTTCAGTAGTTACCGTCCATAGCCAAATATGTATTCCAATTCTTTTGAACAGCCCTGTATTTGATCTGTAGGTTGATATATATACTATATAATGAGAAAATTTAGTTTAGCAAGAAAATGCATAACTGGTTGAAATTCATCTTTCAGCAATTTATACTAACAGATGGAAACATACTTGAAAATTTTTGAACAGCCCTGTAGTTTACCTAGTACCTTTATTACATGCAATTATTTAGCTAAAATTTAGTTCAAACTAAAACACCCTTAAAATTACTGAAATTACATTTCCAGAAATTATCACCCATAGACGGCCATGTATTCAACTCTTTGCGTGGCCCTGTATATCATTTTACCTATATTCTACAAATATTTCTTAGTAAACTAAATTCAGTTCAGCGTAAAAATGCATAACTCCTTTAAAACCCACTTTTAAGCAATTTATGCTCATACTCAATAACCTTTACGAATTCATTTCTGTAGCCCTGTATATGAACTATAGCATTTATACGCACTTTATAGTATGCTTAAATATTGTGAGAAAAGCGCATATCATAATTAAAAATGCACTTCGAGCAATCATTACTAATATACAGTAATTCGGATACAACATAGTATCTGAAACCTTTTTAAATACACCGCAAACAATTCCCCCTATACCATTATGGACGGAATTCTTTTGTGTGGCCCTGTAAATGAACAATAGCTATTCTTTCACCGCATATTCAACAGAATGCATATTTTAGTGGACTTCATAAATGAATATCAATTTTACTATGTTTGAAAGAGTGTAACACCATTAAAAATCATTTGAAACGATTTTTTCCCATTGGCCGTAATATAACGGTAAACTTTTGACTATCCCTGTAAATGAACCAAACATGCTACAAACTTCATTTGAAATAGGGAACGTGCTATGGTCACTAACATCCAAAAATTTTAGAACGATCCGACCATATTTACGAGAGTTAGAGCGTGGACAGACGGACAGACAAACCGAAGTCATAAACACTTTTCAACTTTGTTGGAAAGTGTTAAAAATGTGTCAGAAAATCTATGTAATAATGTAATCTTCAAATGAGGCAGATTTTTAATGTTTTCCCAGTCTTATGAAGAAAAGACGGAACGCCGAATGAAATTTATTATGAAATACATATACGAAAATTTCTGTAATAATGAAATCTGCAGATTAGGCAGTTTTTTGTGTTTGTCCAGTTTTACGCAGAGAAGAAAGGTTGCTAATTGAAAATAATTATAAAACATATTCATAACATAGAAAGACTCTCTATAAATAAAAACTGTCTCATCTGCAGGAATAATATATTGTGAATAATCTCTGATATTCAGGAGCATTGCGAATTGATTTTTAAGTGAACTACAGACTAAAAATTAGTATTCACTCATCTCAGGTAATCAGGCGATTAAATGACATCTGTCAGTACGGAAGTTTTCGTATACTTTCTGTGACTAACTTCATTCAGCAGCCCATCATTTCTACGCAATGCTGAAAAAATACTAAAAATTTGCATCATCTGGAGATGTTAGTGATACAGCAAATTTCTAATTTATATTTTTATAATTATATTCATTCAGTCATCCATTTTCACTACGTATAACAGGGAAAACGAGAAAAATTTGCCTCATCCGCAGATTTAATCATAGTTATTTTCAATAGCAACCCATCTTCCATTCGTAATGGAGAATAAAAATTTAAAGCTCTGTTTCATCTGCAGATTTCGTTGATACAGACATTTTTCTTATTTAAATTTTATGTTTAATTTAATTCACCAACCTATCTTCCTTACGCAACTCTGGGAAAATATTAAAAATCAGGCTCATCTGCAGATTTCATTATTGCAGATTTTTTTTTTTTTTTTTTTTTTTTTTTAATATTTATTTTCATTGACGTAATGCTGTGAAAACATTAAAAATCTACATCAACTGCAGATTTAAAAAATATAGCAATTTTTTCATCCGCAGATTTAATCATAGTTATTTTCAATAGCAATCCATCTTCCATTCGCAATAGAGAATAGAAATTTAAAGCTCTGTCTCATCTGCAGATTTCATTGATACAGACATTTTTCATATTTAAATTTTATGTTTAATTTAATTCAGCAACTTATCTTCCTTACGTAACTCCGGGAAAATATTAAAATTAAAAATCAGGCTCATCTGCAGATTTCATTATTGCAGATTTTTTTTTTTTTTTTTTTAATATTTATTTTCATTCACGTAATGCTGAGAAAACATTAAAAATCTACATCAACTGCAGATTTAAAAAATATAGCAATTTTTTCATCCGCAGATTTAATCATAGTTATTTTCAATAGCAATCCATCTTCCATTCGTAATGGAGAATAAAAATTTAAAGCTCTGTCTCATCTGCAGATTTCATTGATACAGACATTTTTCTTATTTAAATTTTATGTTTAATTTAATTCACCAACCTATCTTCCTTACGTAACTCTGGGAAAATATTAAAAATCTGGCTCATCTGCAGATTTCATTATTGCAGATTTATTTTTATTTTTTTATTTTTTATATTTATTTTCATTGACGTAATGCTGAGAAAACATTAAAAATCTACATCAACTGCAGATTTAAAAAATATAGCATTTTTTTCATCCGCAGATTTAATTATAGTTATTTTCAATAACAATCCATCTTCCATTCGTAATGGAGAATAAAAATTTAATGCTCTGTCTCATCTGCAGATTTCATTGGTACAGAGATTTTTCTTATTTAAATTTTATGTTTAATTTAATTCAGCAACTTATCTTCCTTACGTAACTCCGGGAAAATATTAAAATTAAAAATCAGGCTCATCTGCAGATTTCATTATTGCAGATTTTATTTTTATTTTTTTATTTTTTATATTTATTTTCATTGACGTAATGCTGAGAAAACATTAAAAATCTACATCAACTGCAGATTTAAAAAATATAGCAATTTTTTCATCCGCAGATTTAATCATAGTTATTTTCAATAGCAATCCATCTTCCATTCGTAATGGAGAATAAAAATTTAAAGCTCTGTCTCATCTGCAGATTTCATTGATACAGACATTTTTCTTATTTAAATTTTATGTTTAATTTAATTCACCAACCTATCTTTCTTACGTAACTCTGGGAAAATATTAAAAATCAGGCTCATCTGCAGATTTCATTATTGCAGATTTTTTTAAATTTATTTTTTATTTTTTATATTTATTTTCATTGACGTAATGCTGAGAAAACATTAAAAATCTACATCAACTGCAGATTTAAAAAATATAGCAATTTTTTCATCCGCAGATTTAACTATAGTTATTTTCAATAGCAATCCATCTTCCATTCGTAATGGAGAATAAAAATTTAAAGCTCTGTCTCATATGCAGATTTCATTGATACAGACATTTTTCTTATTTAAATTTTATGTTTAATTTAATTCACCAACCTGTCTTCCTTACGTAACTCTGGGAAAATATTAAAAATCAGGCTCATCTGCAGATTTCATTATTGCAGATTTTTTTTTTTTAAATGTTTATTTTCATTCACGTAATGCTGAGAAAACATTAAAAATCTACATCAACTGCAGATTTAAAAAATATAGCAATTTTTTCATCCGCAGAATTAATCATAGTTATTTTCAATAGCGATCCATCTTCCATTCGTAATGGAGAATAAAAATTTAAAGCTCTGTATCATCTGCAGATTTCATTGATACAGACATTTTTCTTATTTAAATTTTATGTTTAATTTAATTCACCAACCTATGTTCCTTACGTAACTCTAGGAAAATATTAAAAATCAGGCTCATCTGCAGATTTCATTATTGCAGAAATTTTTTTTATTTTTTTATTTTTTATATTTATTTTCATATACGTAATGCTGAGAAAACATTAAAAATCTACATCAACTGCAGATTTAAAAAATATAGCAATTTTTTCATCCGCAGATTTAATTATAGTTATTTTCAATAGCAATCCATCTTCCATTCGTAATGGAGAATAAAAATTTAAAGCTCTGTCTCATCTGCAGATTTCATTGGTACTGAGATTTTTCTTATTTAAATTTTATGTTTAATTTAATTCAGCAACTTATCTTCCTTACGTAACTCCGGGTAAGTTTTCCATTTTGATTAAAAAATCAAAAAAAAATTTTTTTTTCGAATAAAACTACATAAAAGTTGCTATGGTCGCAAAGAATTCTTGGTACTGTTACTCTAGCCATACTACAAATCTCGCCAATAGCTTTTTTTCAACTCGCCAGTTAGCATTTTTTTTTTTTTCGCGGGGTAATATTTGGCCATATGCCATATACCAGATGGCCAGATGCCACCGCAGGTTTGGCGTGATTTTTTTTTTTACGAAAATTTGGCGAAAACCTCGTTTTCAAATACCAGTTATATATGCATTTTTGGTATTACTTAGTTATCCCGTCGACCAAAAATCTATCGCCAAACTATAAGATTAAATGCCAATAAGGGTTGATCGTAAATGTCACATTCACTTGACTTTAACCAAGTTACACGTGTTTACGTCATCAAGTGATTTTTATTTCGACGTTTTATTTGTATATTTATTAATGTTATACAAATTTATTCGTTGTTTCGTTATTTAAAATAAAAATTATGTCAATTTGTATAATTTGGCGATTTATATAATTTGGCGAAGTTGGTCGGCGGAATAACTAAGTAGTACCGTATTTTTAAATTATTTTCTATTATTTTCTAAAGGAAATAAAAAAAATAACTATCGAACAAAATAATTTATATAATTTAAAAAAAGAAATAAAAGTAAATAAACATGTATTATTAAATAAACAACAATAGCCGGGTTACCATGTCAATCACAATAATGCCATTTTGGCGCCAATTAGGTACCGCGGTGCGTAGATAACATCTGTGCCTACCTTTTTTTCTTTTCGTTTTTTTTAAAGAAAGAAGTGAAAGCCATCAATTTTAAATAAAATGAATGAAAGGATTATATTTTAAATGAAATTAATGAAATAATAATAAAAAAAAAATGCGACGGGAAAAATGTTTGGCGATTTATCACCTGCGTCTCGCTAACATAAAAATACCGCCAGAATTGATTTCTCTATCAGAATCTTTCGATTTGGCGAAAGATTGTTGAAATAAATTGAATTATGAATAAAAGTAGCATGATACATTTCTTAGCATACATTTAAGGGGGGCCAAACTGGTCGCCAAATTAGTTTAAAATAATAACCTTTTCTGAAATATGAAAAAAAATCTGTTATGATTAAAATTTGAGTTGCCATTATTAGAAAAATGTATTTAAAATTAGAAAAAAATTAATATTTCGAAAACTAATTCGAATATAAAAAATTTAGTACCAGTTTTGAGATCTGCGGATCAATACTGATTTTTGGTGTTAATTTCATCGCAAAGTATTCTATATTTTAGGAGAAATCGCCGTGAAACATAATCAGTTGTTTAATCAGTCGTTTCAAAGAATCGTTACATAAATTCGTTTCATTTCAGCCGTTTCACAAATTCGTTTCATTAGGATTTTATATATATAGGGTAGATTTAATTTAATTTAACTGTATTTAATTAATTAATTGATTAATTCATTTTTTAATCAATATTATTTGTTTTTTTCTCATATATTTTATAGATCTGTATGTTTTCCTTTAACATTTTGGCTGTAATTTTCTTAATTTAGTTAATTTTCTTAGTTTTTGCAAAAAACTGAGGGCGACTGTACGGAAATTCGGAGAAAGAAACCAGACTGGAACGGGCATTCATTTTCAAATATTTGACAGTAATACAAGGAGTATGAAAGTAAGTAAGTACAGAAAACAGGTGAATAGGACATCACTGAAAGAATTAAAAAGAAATTTAATATCACGTCATACAGGTCGTAATATGGACATTTTCGGATATTTGACAATAATACAAGGAAAAAATATGAATAAGAGTAAGTACAAAAAGCAGATAAATATGACGTCATAGTTGAAATAAAACGAACATTTTCAAATATTTCTAAATAATACAAGGAGTATTAATATAAGAAGTACAGAAAGCAGGTAAATATGACGTGATATTTGAAACGAATAAATGGTTAATGGCTTTTACAGGAGAAAGGGATGTCGTGAATGATTTTTCATTTATAAAACGAGAATTTTCATGTTTCTTTCATTTTTTTTTTTTTTTTTTTAACAACCAAGATATTTACTTAGGCTAAGGGCGCATTATTTTTAAAATACTGGTATAAAAGCAAAAATTTTTAACATTTTCAATAAATTAAAAAAAACAGCATATGGGGCCTGTCTGAAAAGTATCCGAGTTTTGGCCGAAAAAAATATATAAGGTGTCTAACGGGAATGGGACCCGTATCCTTCAAAGCGTTATAAGTAAGCGTACACAGTTAATGCTGGAATCTGCCGTAAATTGACACAGCTGCGCCATCTTGTGGATGGAGGGCATAACGCAAATACGCGGGTTTTTAGTACGACGTCACATATGACAGAATATCTACCATCTGCGCATCTCGTGCGCATATTTTCTAAATATTTACTTACTCATGGAAGATAAACCTTATTTACCAGATTTTTTGCAAAATATTTTTGTTACAGTTTGTTTTAATGAAAATATGTGTATTTAAAAAATATTCGCAATGTCATTTAATTTCGGGAGAAAAATCACTAATGCTACGTAAACATTATTGCCTTTTGCCCCGAAACTAAAATGACATTGCAACTATTTTTTAAATACACATTTTTTCATCAAAACAAGCTGTAACAAAAATATTTTGCAATAAATATGATAAACAGGATTCATCTTCCATGAGTGACTAAATATTTGAAATTCATGATTAAAATTTTAACAGGTATTCTCTAAAATGGCTTTGTCTGCTTTTCCGTCTATAACTCTTAAATTGTAAATATCTTCAAATAGACCTGAATTTTATGCAAGCTATTCAGGGTAAAAGAAAACCATTTTTGTTAATAAAAGTTACAGGCGTAACTTTTCTTTCCGTGGTTTTTTTCCACATTGGAAGAAACTTGCCCACCTTGGGTTTATGTTATTATTTATTAGTAAAAAATATGTATTTTAAAACTAATGAGCGAAATGCATGTGTTTAAATTGGTGTAATATACGAGTATGTATGTATTTTAAATAAAGTTATATTTTTCAAATGACGAGTATATTTTTAAAATGATGATTTTATATTTTAAATGAAATGAATGCAACATAAACGCTGGTGATGGGGAAAATATATGACGGGCTATGAACTGCGGCCAGCTAACATAATAGTACCTTTTTTACACTCTTTATTTAATCTAACCCTGTTCATATATATAAAAAGATTTTTAAAAAATTAATCGATTTTTCACTCCCAGATATGCTAGAAACATAAAAATTATGTACATAGATGTGTTTTTGGTAGCAATACAACATTTTAGTATTTTTATAACTTGATTATAATTTACCAAATTAATTTTAGGGCATTTTTACGTTATCTAAACGCAGCTGACATAACTCCTGCTGACATGACTCCTTAAACATTCTTTATGGTTGTTACAACTGTATACAAGATACAACAATCGAATTATGTAAAAAACCACGCTCTCTAAAATATACTAGCTGGTTGTGAAATTGCAAAAGAGAAATACTTTAACCCTTTAAGCATCTTAAATGCGATTTTCAGTCATATTAATTTTTAATTCAAACGCTGCTTTAAGCATTTTTTTTATAATAATGTTAATTTTTTTCTACTGGAAAAGATAAATAAATATATAAGGTAATCAAATACAAATTCACATAACAATTAGTCTCATAGTTATTATTTTGCGAATCGTTAAACATATATAAAAAAAAATTGCCGTATGCTTAAAGAGTTATAAACACTAAAAAGTAGAAAATAAAATATAATATCCCCATTAAAATTCTATTGATACAAAGCACAGATTTTTTATTTTACTTTGCTTCCTAAATTTGGTTCACATCGAAAGCAATAGGTATAATAAAAGTGGCACATAAATAAGTTCTCAGAAAAAATGAAAAAAAAAAATACATTTATTAAATAATGAATAACAGCTGATACATTTATAGCAACGTTTTTTTCTTCAAATTTCCACAACTAGTAAAACAGAACAGCAAAAATTTAATATTAATATTATAATGTGAACGAGAATAATATTTCAAAAGTAAAACTGGAAACAGTACTTAGAGCGAGATATATTTCCAGATTCAATATTTCCAGAGCATTGAGAAGTTTTTAAAACTATTTACAGATAATATAAATTTAGAAACAAAGTTAAAAACGCCAGAATATGTAAATTATGAGCAGACTATTTTCGGTAACATTACATTTAGTGTACCGTCCTCAGTGCACTAGTCACTCAGTTCGGTACCTTCTTAAGTTTTGTCTATTTTTGAAGGTGGTATTCATGAAGCACCAGTCATTTTAATGATCGCAGCATATTCGGAAAATTCTATTAAGTTTCTCTGCAGGGACTCCAATTTGGATTTTTACCAGAATCTACTCAAGCCTGGCACCTGTAAAGACAAAGATGAATCAAGTTTTTTTTTTTTTTTTTTTTTTTTTTTTTTAATATTTAACTTTCTAAAATAAAATAAGAAAAAAAATTATGCGTCATGCATAGATTATGTAGCACTTTCCAATACTACTAGAATTTTTTAATGCAATTTCATTTTTTGATAGGTTGAGAAAAATAACAGCATAACATAGTTAAAAATCAATTTTAGAAATTACAATTTCCCGCAATACATTATCGTGTAATATAGTATGTATCCCTCTAAACGTACTATAAATGTTACACACCCCATATTCAATAATGTCCTATAATAATAAGCCTCAATAACATGTACCGTACATTATGTGAAAATTCAAATAGATTTACGAAGGTTGGACAGACATACAAGCAAACCAAAATTATAAATATTTTTCGGTAGTTTACCACTATAGGGAACTAAGTGATTATTTAAGAAGTTTGGTGCAATTCGGACTTCAGAAAGTGAAATTGGTTGTCAAATGAAATAAACAGCATGAAAACAAACCTAATGAACTTTACACACACACACACACACATATATATATATATATATATATATAAATATTGTGTTTATTTATGTATATTATTATTGTTTTCCTTTATATACCATTCACTTCAGCTTGCATAAAAAGAGATTCTTTGTATTAAATAAATTGTATAAATATTGAAAAAAAAAATTATTGTGTATATGACACATTGAATAGTTTGCAATGCAATATGTTACCAAATTTCCTTCCCTAACCAAGGCCATTTCCTCTATCTCGGCAATGCTCTATTCTGGAAAAGTACCCATTTTCCAAATATGTTGGAAAATGTTACTTAGTTGGAAGTGTTAATTAAAAAGGAAATTTTTCTCTATTTCAAATCTGAAATTTTAAAAATATAAGATAGGTGCTTTTTTCTTTTACCGGGTCCCAGGTATGACTCGGCAAGTCACCAAGATTTATTGCCAATTTATAAGATGTATATGACATTATAATCATATTATATGATATATACGGCATTTCATGATACATATTATAGTCATACATGACGCACATATGTGACATAGGTATAAGTCGTATTATAATGTGCATATGACATATAAAACGGAAATATTACGTATATATTGAAGTATATAAAAAATGTATGAACGTTTGGAGTATATATATATATATATACATAATTTTGGCGATGATCTTCGGGAAATCGTAATTTTAACCTTGGCATAATCGTAAACGTGGACGTCGCTATTACAAAGAATTACCAACACTAATTTAATGAACCTTAAAAACATGTAAAGTAATGTTTATGGGAGTTAAAAATGTGATTCACCGAATTCTTACCAATTGAATCAATTTTACAAAATAAATTATATAAAAAATATATAAAGCAAACAAACAGAAAATAGAGATCATTACCTATTTTAACAACTCTCTCTATTTTTTTTTTTTATCCCACAGTAAACTGTCAAATAAAATGTTATAAGGTGAATATATTTCCACAAAAGCCCACTAAAATACGTTGCGAACTTAAAATAATAGATATTTTAATTTGAAATTTATTATATAATCGTTTGAGAAAATAATTAAACACGTTTTTAATAGTGCAATAGTTACAATTTATTAGCTAACAATTTTTAATCAAAAATTTGGGAGTCAAAACAAAAACCATAAAAAGTGTAAGGCCCTTATAAAATATTTTTGCGCAATCGTGTTGCATGAAAAATACTGGCGTAAAAGATGAATGATGCTACCAATTAACTGTATTGTTGAAAAAAAAAGAAAAGCAGCGCCTATAATTTTATAGGCAACTTTGCAAAAGAGTTGTCATTAAAGGTACCGAGACGCATTCACTAAAGACTTCAAGCACAATGGGCACATTTAATATCCATATTATAATTCTTATACAGTTGAAACAATATTATTGCTAGCATTTTTTTTTTTTTTTTTTTTTTTTTTTTTTTTGCTGTAACCCCCGTATGATGCACTGAAATTTATTTCCACATCTAAAATACGTGTAATCTGCTGTGTTTATCAAAATAATACAGCCGTTTTAAAATATCTCAAAAAAAATCTATCTATCTATCTATCTATATATATATATATATGTGCGTATAAAGGAATTGTTCGTTTAATAATATATATGATTTCAGTTATTGGCAATTGTTGTGTGTTTCATAAGCCTTTTTAAAATCTTTGTTTGGAGAATGTTCCGCAATCGCGTTATTTCGATAAAAGTTACTTTCAATTTCTAACCATTATTTAATTTTTATACAGTTACAGATGTATGCTGTTTTCTCATTTGATGCCAATCATGGCTATCAACCCGATTACGGAAAGTTATCCATTTTACCCCTGCGAAGAACGGGTGTAAGATAATAAATGTTTAATTGAGCATACCACGTACTATTTGTAAATATTTTATATTTCATTCCAATTTTTGAAGTTTCTTGTATACTCTGTGTGCTTTCTGTAATGTTATTCACCAATGCGAAGTGCAGGTATCCCATGAAAACTATTTTTCCTGGATATGACACAATGACCGACATATTTCTAGATTTAAAAAAAAAAAAGTAATTTGTTGATTTTAGGAATTTTTTTAAAGCTGTTGTCTAAAATTCTCAAAATATTTAAAAATATAAATAATCAATTATTTTTGGTTTAATAGTACAAGAATTACTGCTTGCATTTTAAATTAAAGTGGATCCTAATGTAAAATTAAATGAGTTTTAAATGGAATGAATGAAATGTTTGTATTTTAAATATTATAAATAAAATTCGATCAAGAGAATATTCGGAAATTTATCGCCTGCGCCCGGTAAATAAAAAATATGCCTTAAAATTAATTAAATAATTTATACTTAAACTCTAAGCATAATAAAACGTTTAATTCTCATCGGAAATACACATGTGTATATATTTTTTATAACTTTATCGTATCAGGAATTGAGTTAAAAACGCTGCTACAAAATTCTACCTTTATATATTATAGTAACTAAATTTTATGTGAACTTGTTCATTGCATTACAAAAACATAATTAAAATAGAACGTATTAAAATGAGTGACATTTAGTAATATATATTAAATAATACTTTTTATTTTTTATAAATGATAATAAAACACAAAACTAACCTGTTTTTTTTCTTTTGGGAACCGAAACAAATGAAATCTCTCAGTTATTTTTGCAATTTTGAAAACTGCAATAATTAGAACGCCAAGGTGGCATTTTATCAAATACTATTAGTTTATAAAAGAACCGTTTTTGTTTAAATAACTTACTTCAATTAATAAATTAAATAATGGCGAATAAATAAATGGAATTAGCTATACTTCCAACAATTAAGTACCGCAGACGACAAACAAATAAAATCACGGCTGCGCGTGCGCATAGTTATTTCATAGATATAGAACTGATAGATCACCCACAAAGGAGAAAGAAGTTAATAATCCTCTTGTAGTTCACTCCGTCCGCTGGGTGGCGTATGACCTTGATTGACGTGACCTCGCCTTTAATCTTGCGGCTACCTTTTCCATTTAAGATAGGACGCTTACTTATAACGCTTTGCGTATCCTTTTCAAAGTAAGCGCCTCGCGCCTCCACACTCTTATCCTACCGTTCCTTACACTGCCGAAAACACTTCTGGAAGGCTGCTTTTGGAATGGTGTTCAACTCCGCCGTCGCGTTCTGCATATCTCATCTCTACTGTCAAAACGGGATCTATCAATGGCGCCTTCAATTTCGGAAACAAACAGAAGTTGCAAGGAGTCTGGAAAGTGATAGGTGTAAATACCTTCTGCCTGTCTTGCTACTGTTCGGGAATTTATCCTCTACATTTCACTTTTACTTAATATATCTATCTCCTCTATATTCATCTTTATTAAACAATACATTTATTTCTTTATTTATCTGTGATAAAATATCTTCTATTAATATTAAGTCAAACATAACTCCACTTACCTTATTACTTTCTTCTATTTTTACAAGAAGAAAGTATTGGATTCGTGAAAATTTTCGACTTTCGGTTTTCGACGGATTTACACGTTTTAGGGGTCAGATAACCCAAAAAACATGTTTTTACAAAATGTCTGTCTGTGAGTCTGTGAATCTGTTAGTCTGTCTGTATGTGACACAAATTCTGTGGGCGCTCTATCTCAAGAACTAATGCACGAAATTTAATAAAAATTTATATTCAGTTAGTCCCTGATATAAATTGGTGCTGATTAGTTTTGGTGTAAATCTCTCAACAGGTGCCGCTGCTATGCAGCCTTTTTCACGATTTCCGCAATAGCTCAATCTCCAGAACTAATGCACGGATTTTCCTGAAACTTCAGATTCAGTTAGTCCTTGACATGAATTGAAGTTTTGAACATTTTGGTGTAAATCACTCAACAGGTGGCGCTGCTATACTGCATTTTTTACAATTTCCGCAATAGCTCTATCTCAACAACTAATGCTTGGAAAATCAACGAACTTCAGATTCAAGTATACTTTGATATAAATTAGTGCTGTTTGTGTTTTGGTGCAAATCGCTCAACAGGTGGCACTGCTATGCTGCACTTTTCAGAATTCCCATTATAGCTGTATCTCAAGAACTAATGCAACAATTTTCACCAAACTTCAGAATCAGTTAATCCTTGATATGAATTGACATTTTGGTGTAAATTGCTCAACAGGTGGCGCTGCAATACAGCATTTTTCCTGATTTCTGCAATAGCTCTATCTCAAGAACTAATGGACACATTTTCATCAAACTTCAGATTCAGTTACTCTTTTATATGAAATGATGCTGACTACGTGTTGGTGAATATCGTCCAATAGGTGGCGCTGCTGTGCTGCATTTTGCACTATTTCTTCAATAGCTCTATCTCAAGAACTATTGCACGAATTTTCATCAAACTTCAGATTCAAGTACACTTTGATAAATGTTGATGCTGATTATGTGGTTGTGTAAATCGCTCAACAGGTGGCGCTATTATGCTGCATTTTTCATCATTTGCGCAATAACTCTATCTCAAGAACTAATACACGGATTTTCCCGAACTTCATTTTCAGTTAGACATTGACATAAGTTGATGATAATTAGGTTCTGGTGTAAATCACCCAATAGGTGGCGCTGCTATGCTGCATTTTGATGGATTTATACAATTTTAGGGACAGTAATATCTCAAGAACTAATGCACGGAATTTCATCTTTTTAGAATCCTCATGATGAGCATAGATGCACTGTGATAATGAATTTTGAAGTATTGACAAGTATGAGATAGAAGAAAGTTTTGTGATGGCCACAACATACTAGTATTAACTTCTGTTATCATATCTTTAATTTATTTACTTTGTTTACTTTATCGCACTTTCTTTCTTGCTTCCGTTTTTCAGCCATCTGTTTTCCATGCATTCAACAGCACGTAACTCTTTCGAATGACGATAGTTTCACGATCGCCGCCAGATGGCGTCGCGTCTCTCATTTGAGTCTACGGCACATCGGATGTACGACGTTTCATCACGATGTTTTCCTTCTGGAATCATCTGCTGCTGCTCCTTGAATTGCGTGATTAGAAGTTATTCGTTTTCCCAATTCATATAAATATGGATATGATTTTCCTGCTTACTTACCTAGCTTCTAACCACCCTTTAATTGTGGTGCTTTCATCTTAACAAATGGCTGTCCTCTGATGTTTTTAAAATGGTGTTTGGTGTCAGACTGGAGTTTTGTATATTTTTAACCAGTTAATATTTTTCCTGATTGACTTTGAAGTTTGCCGCTAGGAGTTTACATGTGTGAGTCTGATGGTTTCGTCTTCGACTCTGGATTTGTGTATGGACTCTGTGTTAGGTGTTTCTAAAGGACCATCGATTAGTGAGTCATCGTTGTCTGGAAGATCAAAGTGAAATTATTCATTTATCTTTTCCTGTGTTTTGTTTAAAGTTTCTCGCGACATTCTCCGTTGAAATAATATCTGTTATAAAGAAGTTTTTCTCCGATGCGATTTCGTATTGAAAGTAATAGCTCAACGTATTTTTCAAGCAGGTTGTGAATATATGTGAGTAATGTGGAAATTTACAGATGAGCGGTCACTTGATGATAAATCACCCTATTTCTCACATGGCATGGAGGTTGGTTTTATTCATTGTTAAATATACTTTCCTGAATGTTTTATCGTATAAATACTTTAACAATTCAATATGTTTTGTTTAAAGATCTGCTTACGGTTTACTGAATTAAGATATAGTTAAACTTATATATTGTTTTTATCTTTTGCTTAATAAACGTTACACTGTTTTTTATATTTACTTTGTATTTATTTTCGCCACCATACATTTTTATATTTCTTTAGCTATTTGAAGTAAAGATTTGATTTCTTCTTTTTCATAACTTTAAGCTTAACAGTTTTAGGGACGTTAGCTTAAGTTCTCATTGTGCATCATTTAATCTCTGCTAAATTTCAATCCTTATTTAAATTTAATCACATCAGAAAGTAGGGAGGTGGGCGAACGACTGGAATTCCTGTTTCGCCAAGAAATTCTGAATCAGGTGCGGTGAATGAGCAGAAGCATTGATGAATCTTACGACACCAGATGAATCTTACGAGTTGTTTCGCTTTGAGAATCACCAAGCTTTGACAAAGTTTGGTGCAGTAGGGGAGACCGGGACTAGTAGGCACAGTTTTTAATTATTGATTTTTATTATTTTTTTATTTAAGTTTTTTAACAAACTTTAAGTGCACTTTTAAAGAACAGTCATTTGGCTATAAATCCCCGGAGTTTTGAATTTGTAGCTTTTGTAGTTTATGTTTAGCGGGAACCTGTAGTAAAAGGAAAATTCTGCACCAACCTACCCCGTCACGGGGCAAGTTGCCTATACCTATGGGGTAAGTTGCCACACGCTTTATAAAAATTTAAATGAAACTCAAATAAGACACGCAGTTAAGAGAAATCAATTTCATTATTACCAGTAAGTTTAAATAAAGGCGTTATCGCCGTGCATTATAAACTCTAAATTATACAGACATAAAAATAATGAATAAAACATTAACAATGAGTAACTTCTATCCTACTCGGTATCATCATCAGAGTTACAGTTGTCACAAATAAAAACTCGATTGTATCCGTTTAGGCAAGCCTCATGTGCCCAAAACTTGCATTGCAACCACTTTTCTCTTTGTTTGCTGTATTTAAAGCTACCAGCACACAGCAGACACCGAGTCAACTTGCCCCGTGTTCAATGTGCCTACTAGCCCTATAATAAATTTCTTCACAAATGGGAGACGTAACCATCTAAACATAAATAATCCAAGTAAATCACATACGGGGTAGGTACAGTTAATCATACACTAAAAAAAACTGCACAAGCTAAATCGCAATTATTAAGATAAGTATTAGAAATTAGAAAAATAATGAAACAACAAAACATTACTTATGAGTGCAAAAAATAGAAAAATCGCAATAAATGTCCACTGCACGTAGGTAACGGTACAAAACTACAATGGAGATTGTAAAAAACAAGAAGGAAGGTACTCTGTGACTGGTTGCGCAATCTATCCACAAGCAGGCGATTTATGTGGACTGCGCCTACTTACCCCTATAGCCAACTAGCCTCGGCCTCCCTTACCTTTGTTTAACCCGTTCAGTTATCTTGAGAGAAATCAAAACCCGACGATCACGTATAACAGCATCTCACTAGGCGGCCAGCAAGCAACGACTGGCTCACTGCAACCGAGAAAAAATTCAAGCATGCGCATTAAGCCGTATCCTTCCAATGTGCACAGTGGCGCCGCCGTTACTACTCTGCGCAGCAAAAATCAAGGTAGCATAATTATCAGAAAAACCTCGTATTTGTGCAGCATTCATATACTAAAGAAAAAAAATATATGCAGGATGTTTCATAAAAGATGGGCAAAACTTTAAGTGGTGATAGTACACATCCAAACAAACAACTTTCATCAAAGAATGCATGGTCGGGATTAAAACGGAAAGGTGCTCGAGGACGCCGAAGGTGATGTTATACGAGGCAAAAGCACACAAAGAAAGCTTAAGTGACAAAAGCAAGTTGGAAAGCCGCTCTCCGTACAATCATTGAGCCTCTGAGTCATTTACATTTGCAATTCCGTTGAAAAAAAGCATATCAGCGTTTTCCCTATAAGTGAAGAACAACATCTTTCATACGTTCCTATCGCGATTGACAGTTAGTTGAACACTCGGATCAGCGGCTTTTATGCATTAATCGAGGCGAAATTTTGCATGTGTGCTGTTCTTCTTCCCGTATTACATTTGCATTTTTAAAATGAAACAACGCGTTTAACGATATATAAGTATACTACATCAAAAGCCGCTTGCAGAACCTTTCGTAAAATATCTCATTCATCGCTGTGCCTTTAGTATGTGCAGAGGAAAAAGGATGTTGACACCAGAAATAATATATAAGCAGTGGCGTGGCGTCCGGTCATCGCTGGATGCGGCGATGACCAAGCAATATTTTAAAACTCTTAATAAGCTTTTAAAACTCTACGATCCAGTTTTAGCAGAACATTTGGAGTTCATGCATAAGTGAAGGTAAGATTTAAAGTTTCTTTTTTGAACATTCAACCATTGAATTTTAGAGTTAATAATTTTTCACCACAAACTTAAATAATTGCGATGACCACCGAAAATTTTCACGCCACGCCACTGTATATAAGATGGTTTTTACCTGCATTCTGTAACCCGGGAAAACCGGATTTATGCCCTAGTATACATAAAATATTATTTGTTGTGGTGAAATACTTTGCCTATTTCTCGCAAAAAATGAATTATGATTAAAGTATTTTGATACGATAAAACGCTAAGAAACGTGGCGACAAAAAAGCGGTTATTTCTCTTGTTCCGAGAAATTCCGAGTTATCTCGAGTTATTCCGAGAGCAACCTGTAGTTTATTTAGAACATCAAATCTGCTAAACCTATTCTTAGCCGGCTTCGTTATTTGTTGTGTTGTGAAAAATTTTACCTATTTCCACAAAAAAGGAATTTTTTATGATTACAATATTTCGACACGGTGATTTTTTTGATGATGTTACAATAATTTTACTGATGTAACAGCGCGTCTTGATGCGATATTTCATTTTTAGAGAGAGCAGTGGATTAGCGCTGCTGGAACACGAACCAGGGATCTCATGATAAGGAGGCGAGAACGTTAGTGCCGAGCAAAAAGCCAAGACAGTTACTCTAAGCTAGTAACTCGATTTATACTGATCATGTGAGATGAGATCGCTACACACTCCATCCCCAGTGAGAAAGACATTTTGTTCATGTCTGACGAGCGATATGCACTCGTGAGTGATGTTGTCGTACGCATGTGTGATGTGCAGTATGACAGGCTTATGTGCTGTGAGCGTTTCACAGGCTTTGCTTGCTGGAGATGATTTATTTGGTGCTGCCATCTGTTGGTTCGAGAAGAGATGATTGCTGTTGAAAGTTGTTGTTTGCGTGTTTGTCCGGGTCACCACTTTAGAGAGAGCAGTGGATTGGTTCCTCTGGGATACGAACCAGGGATCTCATGATCAGGAAGCGAGAACGTCAGCGTCGAGCAAAAGGCCAAGCCAGTTATTCTAAGCTAGTAACTCGATTTATACTGATCATGTGAGATGAGATTGCTACACATTCATTGATCGGAGGAGGGGTTAGTTGAGATATAAAATTCGCTAACTTTTTGCTAATCTTTTGATAATTTTTTTTTTCAAAAATGATTTTTCAGCGTGAAATTATTTAGTCAAAAGACAACGGCGTGCTGCTGAAACAGTGGACGAAATAATTGAAAGAAAATCCACTCAGAGCAAATGCTTTGCGCGGGATCAGCTAGCATCCACAGATTTGAGCGAGTCACAGCCCTTTTCTATCAACGGCAAAATAGCTTATCCAACGAAGGCGAAACAGTGTGAATTCACAGTTTGGATTGAACATCCCTGATCTTAGCTGTGAGAGTGAAAATATGACTGAGGTGTGCGAGTTTTAGCGCAGATGCTTTGCGCGGGATCAACTAGCATCCACAGGCTTACGCGAGACATAGAACATTCCGACCAACAGCAAAATAAACTTATCAAGGCGAAACTGTGTGAACTCACAATTTGAAGTGAACATCCCGGAACATAGCTGTGAAAATATGACTGAGGTGTGTGAGTTTTAGTTGCAGGCGGTTTGAGCGGGATAAGCTAGTTAAAAATAATGGTTTGAGCGGGATCAGCTAGTTAAAAATAATTAAAAAACACACATTTTTTTCCCACATAGCAATTTTAGTTTGCAGAAAATTTACAGCAGTCTAGCTTTGCAAACCTGCAAAGTTGCAGCAAGTTCAGCATGACAAGACTGAAAGTTCATAACAAGACAGCAGCAAGATAACGCAAACGCCGAAATCACCACACTTTGAACTTGCAGCTAACTTGTGATGCAAGTTAAATTCTTGCAGTATCAAATTTATTGCAAATTAATAGCAAACAAGTAGAAAATTTAGTTCTGTCATGACTAAACTACTGCAAATTCTCTGCAAGTTAGTAGAAAAATTAGTTTTGTCTTGTCAAAAATACTGTAAAGTTATTGCAAAGTAGTAATCTTGTCATGCCACACTATCTGTTTCAACTGTTACATTATAAGTTTAACTTCTTCAGGTCTACTGATTCATATGCACTGATGTATACGTACCCTCAGAAGGTGTATGCATCGTTTTTATCACCATTAACAAATAAAGGTAATTTTTGTACTTTTAAATTCAAGTCTTTTTTGGTATTTGATAAGAAAAAAAGAAAAAAAGTGGTGCCAAACGAATAAAATTTGTGTAAGGGATGTAGTCCCGAAAGGGTTAAAAATCATAGATTCGAATGGGGTTAAAGGTAAAAATAAATAAATAAATATCAACTAAAACTATATTTTAGAAAAATCCATTTAAAAATTTAAAATTTCAATATAAATTTAAAATGGCCGAAGACGTAAACATAACTTAGTAAATTAACATAACTTTTTAATTTGTGAGAATTTTTTATGAAATAAGTTGTAGATTATAGATAAAATGTTGCTTTACAAAAATTTACTACATTTAAAGAGTTAAAATAATAAATATCTTTTTCTGGGTTCCTTAACTTAACCAATCAATGAAACTGAGATTCTATAACAGTAACAACGATGTGTGTGTGTCTTGTCTTTGAGTAGCACCCAATTTCTGAGCATGCGCTGATTGTCTATTCTCTCAACAGAGGGATTTTTTGCTTTCGTCACTTTCGTGAATTTAAGACCAGTCTTGCATCAGTTTCATAACAAACTACTCATGCAAGTGGGTGATGATATACCTTGCGGGAGATTTGCTACGAATTTGTCAAGTCAAATTTGTCACGGCAAGACAATATCAGAAAAAAAATCAAACTTGCTGCTAATGTGCATGCTATCTGGGTTATAAGCATTTAATATTTATCTCAAAAATCACTCCTAATTTCAGGGCTGCAACTGATATAGTTCCAAAAAACTGTCACGTTAATTCATCCCATATTTAAAATTCACCACTTTAATTTAGGCTTGATGGAAAGCCTGAACTAGTGAATTATAATAAAAAAATATAAATGGAAACTCTGGAACTGAAGGCTTAAAATGAAACCGATTAATAAAATAACCGTTTCTCTTTCATATGAAGCTTTAACACCCAGATGGATCCTGTTATTTTATTAGATTTTACATTCTCAAAGAAGTACGAAAGCGTTTAACCATATCGCAATAAAAATTTTACATGTGACCTGCGTTTCATGAAATTGATAAGCACGACGGTGTGGAAAAATTCTCACGTGGGTCACGATCCATTTAATTTTCATAATGTGGTGCTTGTCATAAGATGGATAAGTATAAAAGTAAAAATAGTTTGAAACAGGAACGAAAAATCATGCATACAGCATAGATTATGAAACACTTTCCAACACATTCACAATAGTATAACAAAACATCATAGTTTACTAAAGTGAAAGATGACGTCTAAATGAGCAATTTCGAAAACGCATAACCATAACGTATTTGGAAATCCAATTTCTGCTATTGCCATGAATAGTCGAGAAAATACACGATTTTTTTTTGCACAGCCCTGTATATGATCTATGCATATGTATGTATACTACATAGTATGCTAAAAGTTAGTTCAGTTAAACGCATAACACAGTTGAAAATTTTCATTCAGCAATTTCCGCCAATAAACGGATGTTGTTGAGAACTTTTGTGCGGCCCTGTATATAATCTATAGAATTCGTAAACACAAAGTAATATTTAAATAATAGTTAAATTGAAAAACACATTTTACAACTGAAAATACACTTCTAACTATTATTGTTCGTAGGTTTCGATGGCTCAGTTATTGTTCATTTTCTTCTGTAGCCAAATTCTTTTGTGTGTCCCTGTAAATGAACGATGAATTCTATGCACACCATATTCTATAATAAGAACATTGTAGTAAATTAAGGCCATTCAAATGAAGGTATGATGTTATTTTAACACACATTTAGTTAAAGTTTATATATATATATTTATTAAAATTATACATTATCTGGTTAGATTGACGCCGATTTCAAAAACTCAAAAATCTATCAGTTGAATTTGAATTTTTATTCAATTATAAAAGCAAAGTACACGTGTTATCCTTTTCTTAAAATTATTGTACTGTTTTTTAGGGAGTGGCAACACGAAAGAAATGATTGAATTAGAAAATTAGAAAATAAAAATGAACAGATTTCTGTAATTTTATGGAGACATTATAAAAGACAAATTCGATTATCTCAACGACCGTCAAACATACAAAGATTAAAAAAAATCTAAATTCAGTTCTAACAAGAGGATTAAAATAAACAAAAAACGAAGTTAATCCACCCACTGGATCGTTAGCTAAACTTTGTTGAACTTTGCGTCTTCATTTTTTCGTTTAAAGTTCCCCAGGGACCTCAAGGTAAAGGACCTCAGTGATATATATCAATTTCAACATTTTAAAATGGGTGTAATATAATTAAAATACACTGCAAACGATCTTCCCCAATAGGAATTCTTTTGAGTGTCCCTGTAGATGAACCGTAAAGGCTACACACTTAAGTTTCAAGGCGAATATGCCACAGTAAACTCCAATATCATATATCCATTTCATGCAAGCGGACTATATTTACGCGAGTTAGAGCACGGACAGACAGACCGAGTTCATGAACACTTTTCAACTACGTTGGAATGTGTTAAAAAAACATGCTTTTATAAGCACTTAATGTTTATATTAAAAATCTTTTTTATTACTTTCTTCTATCTTTGCAAGAAGAAAGTGTTGGATTCATGAAAATTTTCGACTTTCGGTTTTCGACGGATATACACGTTTTAGGGGTCAGAGATTCCGAAAAACATGCTTTTACAAAATGTCTGTCTGTGAGTCTGTGACTCTGTCTGTTTGTCTGTCTGTATGTATGTGACACATTTTTTGTGGGCGCTCTATCTCAAGAACTAATGCACAGAATTTAATAAAAATTTATATTCAGTTAGTCCCTGATATAAATTGGTGCTGATTAGTTTTTGGTGTAAATCGCTCAACAGGTGGTGCTGTTATGTAGCATTTTTCACGATTTCCAAAATAGCTCTATCTCCAGAACTAATGCATGGATTTTCATCAAACTTCAGATTCAGTTAGTCTTTGACATGAATTGACGTTTTATACATTTTGGTGTAAATCGCTCAACAGGTGGCACTGCTATGCTGCATTTATTGCTATTTCCGCAGTAGCTCTATATCAAGAACAAATGCTTGGATTTTCAACAAACTTCAGATTCAGGTATACTTGGATATGAATTAGTGCTGTTTATGTTTTGGTGTAAATCGTTCAACATGTGGCGCTGCTATGCTGCATTTTTCAGAATTTCCACTGTAGCTCTATCTTCGTAACTAATTCACGGATTTTCATCAACTTCAGATTCAGTTAGTCCTTGACATGAATTGACGTTTTATACATTTTGGTGTAAATCATTCAACAGGTGGCGCTGCTATGTTGCTTTTTTGCGATTTCCGCAATAGCTCTATCTCAAGAACTAATGCTTGGATTTTTAACAAACTTCAAATTCAGGTACACCTTGATATGAATTAGTGCTGTTTATGCTTAGGTGCAAATCGCTCAACAGGTGGCACTGCTATGCTGCATTTTTCAGAATTTTCACAATAGCTCAATCTCCAGAACTAAAGCACGGATTTTCATCAACTTCAGATTCAGTTAGTCCTTGACATGAATTTATGTTTTATACATTTCAGTGTAAATCGCTCAACAGCTTGCGCTGCTATGCTGCATTTTTCAGAATTTCCACTATAACTCTATCTCAATAGCTAATGCACAAATTTTCATCAAACTTCAGATTCAGGCATACTTTGATATCAATTAGTGCTGTTTATGTTTTGGTGTAAATCGCTCAACTGGTGGCACTGCTATGTTACATTTTTCAGAATTTCTGCTATAGCTTTATCTCTAGAACTAATGCACGAATTTTCATCAAACTTCAAATTCAGATATACTTTGATATGAATTGGTACTAAATTGATGTAATTTCTTGCACTATTTAAATGATTTAATTGGCGTGATTTATATAGAAGAAAGTTTTTTGATGACCACAACATACTAGTTTTCATGAGTGGAATTCATGGACTGTCTGTGAGTCTGTATGTGCCAAAAACTTTGTAGGAGCTCTATCTCAAGAACTAATGCACGGAATTTAACTAAATTTTAGATTCAGTTAGACCTTAATATAAATTGGTACTGAGTAGTTTTTGGTGTAAATCACCGCTACTATGCTGCATTTTTTCGCGATTTCCACAATAGCTATATCTCAAGAACTAATGAACGGGTTTTCACCAAACTTCATAATTGTTTAAACTTTGATATAAGTTATTGCTGATAAGTTTTTGGTGTAAGTTTTCGAACAGTTGGCGCTGATATGCTACAGTTTTCATGATTTCCGCAAAGGTCTATCTCAAGGACTAATGTACAGATTTTCATCAAACTTCAGATTCTATTAGACGTTGACATAATTCGTTGCTCATTATGTTTTGAGTAAATCTAACAGCTGTGCTGCATTTTTCAGTATTTAACATGATGTTAGTGATGCCATTATATCTCAACGACGAACATACGGAATTTCATCAAATTTCATATTCTGTTAGATCTTGCCATAAAGTTGATTCTGATTGGGTTTTCGTGTAAAACACATAAAAGGGGGCGTTGCATTTTTTACGATTTTCGCGATAGTTATACCTCAAAAACTAATGCACGGAATTTAATTAAACTTCATATTCTGTTACATTTTCACATAAATGGACCCTCATTGGGTTTGAGTGTATACTGTCCAACATGTGTCGCTTTTATGATCTTTGGGCTGGGAATTTTGGTTGTAGAGATCCATAAGGGTAGGTGCTGAAATTCAATGATTCGCTTGAAAAATGCGATACTTATGTATCGTTTTTGAATAAACACAATTTAAAACCCATACCTTTAGAATCCTTATGATTGGCATAGATTATCTTTTAATTTTTGCACTGCGAATTTTGAATTATTAACATGTATGAGGCAGAAGAAAATTTTGTTACTGATACATACGATACACTCTAAATAAAAAGGAGTGACTATTCACTCCAGAGGAGAGAATAGTTACTCTATCGCAGAGTCAAAATATGCCCAACCTCTTTAGAGTGACTATTCACTCTGAGCAAAAGTGAAATTTTTGACTCTCTGAAAGAGTGACTATTCACTCCTGGGAAGTGAATATTCACTTTAAACAGGGGTGGATAATCACTCTTTCGGAGGCGTGACTATTCACTCTTGCTAAAGGAGTGCGGTTTTTCACCTCTGGTAGGAGTGAATAGTCACTCTTTTATAGAAGTGAATGTTTATTTTTTATGGAATCAATTCTTTTTTTATTTTGCTTTTATGGGCATTTTAAAAGAATCACATCTTTTACAGCATGCAATGAAAATAGATACAAGCGTGGTAAAGATTGGAATAAAATACTTTATCAGCAATATTTATTTAATTCATAGTTTGTAACACTAATTGAACTTTTAAGGAAAAAATCAGTTAAAGCTACATATGAATTTAATTTAGATTACTGGCAGAAATAAATTAATATATTTTATTCCAATTTTATCCTTTGTGTTTGCTTTTATTGCATACCCTATAAAAATATGACTTTTAAAGTTTTATAAATAACTTTTTAATAGGTGGATATTATATGTTTAACAATGTTTGATGTCATTTTAATTTTTGGTTTTAAATATAAATTCCTATCTTTTTACCGTACTTTTTCCGTAAATTATTGCTATTTTTGCAAAGTCCTATTGTTTAAAAATATTTTTCATTTTTTTTTACTTAAAAACAATGCTTATAAACTTACATATTTTTAAAAAAATGAGTTCTAAGTATGATTTAAATATTAAGAATGTGTATTTTTTTCCGCTGTGATTTGCTTTTGTTTCATTTAATATGATCATGTAGTCCAAATTTTAAGTTCTCTGGAATATGTATATATATTTCTTTTAAACATATTCCTTAACTTAATCATGACTTCTAATTTTGGCCCATTATTGTTGAAAACAATACTTATTAATGAAACGACACGGTAAGTCATATTTAATTTAAATTTTTTATTCCCGTAGATATTATACTTTGGGAATATGAGCAAAATAGATTTGATCTGTGTTATAGGAAAAGATTGACCTAGGAAATAGAGAAAAATAAATATAAAAATAAGCACACTACATTTATTTGTATCTGTATGAATTTTAATAAAAATAAAGTGAATGACTGCATATAAAAGTTCTTATTGTTCGAAAAACATTTTAATGTAAAAAAGTAGTTATTAATCTCTTTAAAAAAATATTCAGTCCTAAATTATGTAAGAAAATATGAACTTTTTAAAAAATATACTAAAGCTGTCTTATCGATAAACTTCAAAACAGGCATAAAAAACATTTTATTTCAATGCTTAAATATCATATTTTTTTTTTTTTTAGTGCCAAAAATTACGTGCATCAAAAACGTAGAAAATGCGTTTAAATTGAAGGAAATTTAATAACTGATGCAGAATGTCTATAGTTTGTTTTTTATATTACCCAGTCTCGAAATTTTAAAATCATAACCCGCAGAAAAATGTTTAGATACAATTTTAAAAAATTAATATACAGTAAAACCTTCCCAAAACGACCACGTACTGTTCCAATAAAAACTGGCCTCTCCGAGAGGTGGTCTCTTAATGGAGGTCATATTTAAATCTAGATTTTAATTGTTGAAAAATGGTAACAATGTTACTTAAATTTATTTTTCACACTAGGAAAAAAAAAATTATGTATCAAAATAAAAGTTAATTACATAAGTTAATTACTGCAGAGTTTAAAAAATGAACACATTGAGCTTTGCTTTAATTTTACAGTTTTATATTTTATAATTTTTATTTACAAGTCCTTTCGAAGTTCAGTAAATAAATCCATTTATTTGTGGACGGGAACAAATAATGACGATTTCATTACTTTATCTATTTCTTTGGGAGTTTTCCGACACAACAGGGCAGAGGAGTTTATTAACCGTCAGTCTTAATTTGTAATCAGAGTTAAATTCATTGCCTAAAAAGGCACAAAGGGGTTTAAACACTTAAAAGTTACCGGGATAAAAAAAAATCTAAACTTAGTTTAGAAGTTTGATGAATAATGCACTCTCCGGAATTATTTTTTTAATAAAACCTTCTTCAAGCAACCAGGAAAAAACGGAATTTATTTCATTTTCTTCAAAGAAATTGGTCTCTCATGGAGGGTGTTCAACTGGGGTGGTTTCTGAATAGAGGTAAAATTAGTATTGAGCCTATGGGAATAAATTTCGTTCCATAAAAAAATGGTCGTTGAGGGAGGTGGTCGCCTAATAGAGTTGGTCGCACAGGGAAGTTTCACTGTACCAACCTTTCCATAATATCATAACCATCAAATATCATATTTAACTCCGAAACAATAATAAATACTCTTAACTGTATATAATCCGAAATCAAAATTAAGCCAAAAAAAAAAAAAAAAAAAAAAAACTCATAGAACGGCAAATTAATGTTTTCGAATGTGTCTGCTACGACTGAGAAAATCTATCTTCTCTTATGAGTCAGTCACCCTTTCAAACGAAAGAGATAAAACTTCTTTGTTTTGGTCGTTAGTAAAAGTTTTATAATTTGCAAACACAGCATTGAAAGGGAATAAAAAAATATTTTCACTCATTTTTTTTAATTCACATTTTCCGAATGAAGTTTGGATTATTTTTTTGCTAAGCATTGTGCGCTTAGAGGTCTGCACGGGCCGAAATTTCCAAGGACCCGTCCCGACTCATAGAAAAAAAATTCGGCCCGGCCCGTAAAAAATATTGGTCCGGCCCGGTAAAAAACTTAAAAGATCTGCCGAGCCCGGCCCGGAAAAAAGTTAAAATCTCGGCCCGAGTGAATTTCAACAAATCATTGATTTTTTATTTTTTTGAAGTGTTAAAAAACTGGAAAATGATATACAGTAAGATGGAATTGTATAGAAAAGAAAAAAAAATGCGTTATAGACAAGTTCCCTTCTTAGCGAGTGTAAATGTATTATATATTCTTTTCTTATGTATTAGTATATTAATTATGCATGGATCAATACGTTAGTGAGTTTAAAACTGGGTTCCGTCATACGCAGGTTCTTTTCACACGTTTTACTATGTTTTAATTTAGCTATATTTTAATATGCGCAGAAATCTATTGTTCTTTAAAAATAATAAATTTTAATGTTTAAGGGTAGAATAATGACGATTTAAAAATGTATGCATTTTTTGCAAACATTTTCGGGCCAGACCTAATTTTACTGATCTTTGAATAGACCAGGCCACGGTGAGACAATGATTTTCATACGGGCTGGGTCAAAATTAGGACTGAAAATTTAGGGTCGTGAAGACTCGGAATGAACCAGTCCCGACTTTGTACAGAAAAAATAAGCTAGGCCCGGCCCGAACCTTCAGAAAAAAGTGTGGCCAGGGACCGGCCCGAGTTCCGTGAGTGAAAATCGGCTCGAGCACGAGCGGGCCCGTGCAGATCTCTAGTGCATATTCAATTGTTAAAAAAATTATATTTCAAATCGCTACATGAAAAAATATAACAGACAATCACTTTTGAACACTCTAACAATCAATCTTTTTCTATACAACATACAATTATTTAGTGCATAATCTTAACATATCTACACGAATAAATGGTTAAAATTAAATAAGACTTACCTTTATTTTATGTATCCCATTAAGAATAATTTTAATGATATCCTAATCTGTTAATCCTAAGATGGCGGTCCACACGAAAATGTGATCATTTTTCTTATCTTACGAGGGCGCTGTCGCCTTGCTGTTCTGATAGGCTAATAAGCAATGCATACGCAAGCCACTCTTTCGGGAGTGACAACTTCACTCTCGATAACGGAGTGAGATATTGCACTCCTTTCTAGAGAGTGGGAAATTCCACTCTTTAAGGAGTGTATTTTTACAAAATTCACTCCAAAAAGAGTGAAAAGGCCTGTCACTCTTTCAAAGAGTGAACTTTTTACTCCCCCCAGTTTTAGAGTGTAAGTTTACATAAGACAAAAGCAAAGAAAAAACTCATTATTTAAACTACTTATTACGGATTTTCAAAATTGTTTTCTCAACGTATAGTCATCTATTTATATAAAATTCAAGTGTCTGTGTGTCCCTCACAATTCCGGTTGCACCACCTTATTAATCACGGCCATGTTAGGCTTCCTATGGAGAAATTGGTATCAGCTTCAACAATGAGTACTTGTTGAAAAGTACTAATAAAGGGTTACTACAATAGCGCCCAAATTTTGACTAACTTGGCAAAATATCGCCAAGTTTGGCGAAATACCGCCAAATTTGGCAATAAAAATAAGTTTTCATATATGAAGCCAACATGGCGATAGCTGGCTAATTTAGCAAAATTCCCATTGAAACCCATTAATCTTTATAATCTAGCTCACCACAATTTAATTTAAACTGAGCGCATTTACGTTTTTTTTTCAAAATCTATGGAACAGAATTTAAAGAGTAATATACGAAAATGTACGTCTTTACACCTTCATCCCGATGCTACTAATAAAATAACTGCCACTAGACGATGCTGTACTATCTGAGCTCTTAACTATCCGATTTGAATTTGCTTTACATAGCCGGATGCAGAAATTAAATTCTCGGTACTTTTCCAGGATAGCGGTCTTCGCGAAATAGAGAAAACTTCCTTGGCAAAGAAGGAAATTTGGCAACCTGTATTCTGGCAACCAATTCACTGTTTCATTTCATATACACACGCATTTTTTTCAATATTTATACAATTTATTCAATATAAAGAAGACATTTATCAAATTTTATGTAGAAAGATAAGTAATTAGTTCATATAAAACAACAATAATATACATTTAACTAAAATACATCTATAAACAAACCAAAAATTTCATCAAGTTTGTTTTCCTAGCTGTTTATATCATTTGGAAACAAATCTCACTTTCTGATGCCCGAATTCCGCGAAGCATTTACAAAAAAAAAAAAAAAAAAAAAAAAAAAAAAAAAGCGAAGGCTCAATATAGTGGAAAAGTACTAAATTCCCTATTATTTTGCACTATCTGCACCATAGTTTGTACAGTGTTAAAGGGGGGGGGGGTTGCGAAAGTATAAATTTTAAATTTTAAATTTTATATAAAGCACTGTAAGACTAAAAATTTTACAAAAAAAAATTTGAAAATAAAATAAATATATATTTTTAAGACATGTTTTCGTTAACATTCGTAAAAATGTAGAAAATACATATATATGTTTAAATGCAGTAAAGAGTAGAAAATAATTATGGGGTCAGAAAAGAAATTGTTTTATTTTCTCCTGTCCAAGAAAAAAATGAAAGCGTGGGCGCCAACTTTACACACACATATTACATATATATAGCAAGGTCATCATTTAAATAATAAAGAGGTTTTACAAGAAAAACATCGCATATCCTAAAGTTTTGTGGTCAAATTTTACTTTATCCTAAATTGCATTTTTAATGTATTCATTACATACATAATATTTCATAAATGTGTTTCGTTTTTAAAATGTGTTATTTTCACTATCACTGCGAAACAAGCGAGAAAAACGCATTATTGGTCATGTGTTGTATATGTTACGGCCAAAACCCGGAGCTTGGCCAAAACGCGAATTGGCCGGCCAATTCGCGAACTGGCCGAGATTCCTAGCCAAAACCCGAAATACATGAAATGAACAGCTTATTGCGGGTTTTGGCCGGCCAATTCGCGAACTGGCCGGGAAGCCTTGGCCAATATACGAAGTGTTCAGCAATGGGTATCCAATGGCGGTAATGTGATTCTTTTAGCTTTCATGCAGCCCTGCATATGATCTACAAACCTGGTAATACACTACATATAAATTAAATTTTAAAAGCCTATCACAGCTGAAAACGCACATCAAGCAATAATGGCTCATAGCCATACCAATAACCCAAATTATTTCAGTGACTCTTTAAATAAACGACAAATTCTACTTAGTCAATAATCTATAGAAAACATGTTGTAGAATATAATAGTAATGTATAACAGTTTCATTATGTATGAAGTAGTGTAACATCATTAGAAAACCCTATAAGCGATTTTTTCACATATATCATAATTCTTTATCGGAATTTTTTTGGCGTACGTATAAACGAACTATAATGACTACTTAATCAATACTCTACAAAAAAAGCATATTGCTCCCAACATGTGTGAGGCGTATGAATTTTATTATGTTTGAAATAGATTGACGTCATTTAAGTGTACTAAAAATTATCTTCCACCATTCACTGCAATGTAATGAAATACTTTTAAATGTCTCTGTAAACAAGCTATAATTGCTACTGATTTCATACACTTAGATAACAGTTTGTTGTCCATCTTAATGATGCATACCAATTTCATTATAATTGAGATAATGTAACAACATTAAAATAAACCGGAAAAACTTTTATCCTTCATGATATTGTAACGAAATACTTTATTGTGCCGCTGTAAATTAACCAAAAATAGTACACACTTCACTTGCAATATTGGAATTAATTTATAAATCTAAATAATATAACAATTACAAGTCAATCCGAGTCTTTACTCGAGTTAGAACACGGACAGGCAGACTGCTAGACAAATTGAATTCATCAACAGTTTCAACTATGTTAGAAAGGGATAAAAAGTAAAAATTGGTTTCTATATACATATTTCGCGAACTGGCCGATCGCGTATGGCCACTTCGCGAACTGGCCGATCGCATCTGGCCAGTTCGGGAATTGGCCGGCCAATTCCCGAATTGGCCAGTCAGTTTAAAGCGTTGTTGGCCAGTTTGCGAATTGGCCGGCCAATTCGGGTTTGGGGCAATTTCGGGTTTTGGCCGTAACATATATATCTTTATATCCCATTTTCCGTCATTTTTGACGGGCTATCTTTCTAGTAACATAATGATATTAAACAACTAAATAATAAAATAGAATTTTTTTAAACATATTACACTCTTTACTTTTTATTTATTTTTTCTACTTTTTAGTGATTTTCGAATTTTGACTGCATTGAGTGATAGTTAATGACATATTTATGGTAATCTTGACAGAAATTTCGGGGGGGGGGGTAAATATACGGTCATTTTCACATGTTTCATTTTCCATTTTGTTCCCTCCTTGACTCAGACTAGAACCCAGAATGAAAAAAGAATCCGAAAAAGAAATTTTTTTCTCCCATATAAAAATAAAATTAAATAATTAAATTTAATTAATGAATTAATATTTGAAAAAACTGTATTAACATCAAGTGTCATCAAGTTAAAAAAATGTATTTGAACTTGAGTGGATGAATAATAAGCATTTTATTAACGATTGAAAAATTGAACAAGATATATAAATATATACAGGGAGAGTGTGAACTAATAGTAGGAATTGAAAAAATATAGCAATTTTAAACTTCGAGTTTTAAACTTTCATGTTCTTGTTGCTATACTTAGAGAATGTTCTTATTCATCATTAATATTTAATACTGTGAACTTTTCCCAGTGAGACCCTTGCGATCCATTTAACAGTGAAATGGAACAGGGATGTTAAGGAAGGAAAGAAAGGACGATAAGGAAAATTACCACCTATTTTTAGGCAAGTCATGTTAAGCCTACGTGATAGCCACAATGTTCATTGATTTTCAACAACAGTTATTTACACTGAACTAAATACATAAAAAAAAATGTACCTCTAAAATTGCAGAAATAAATCTTGGGAGCGGCAAGATTATCAATAAAGCCACTATGCTTGAATATTTAAATGCTGATTTAAATTCTGCATTAAATTTCTTGTCAAAGAATTGCAGCCAGTTTTTCTCTAGAATACTTCTGCATGAGAAAAAAGTTGAAAAAAATTTTGTGGCTGGATCTGGAGCATAGATATATCTATGATCTGGAGTGATTTTCTGCATAAATGTAGCAAGATGGACGGTAAGGAATCTAAAGTCCAGGGACAGAGTTAAAAGAAAAATAATAACTGTACAAATGTGTGCAGGTTAATTTTTTGCTATATATTTATATAAAACAATAGTCCCAGTTTCGGAAAAAAAATACGTCGAATTACTTTTATTGAAACTATTATATACAGACAGCTCCAAACTTAAAAATTAGCATTAGGGACACGGGAAGGTAAGGAATTCATGATACATTTTGAACCCCAACATCGTCCAAAACTTATTTATCTCGTTAATATTGTTATAAGAAGATGCAATGGCATACTTTTAAATTTAAAAAACATAAAAGCCTGATGAATATGTGCTAAAATAAAAATTATTATTCACGGACTTAAAAGTCAAGATTATGTGAGAATGTCTCATATAATGAATTTTTTTTATATATATACAGTGAACCTACTCTTTCGACTGGGCCGAAAAGATTTGTTTTATTAGTTTTGTTAAAAAAAAAGAAGCATAAAAGCGTTTAACTACATCGCAATAAAATATTTCATATGCGACCTGCGTTTCATGAAATTGAGAACCATGACAGTGTAAAAAATTGTCACGTGGGTCATGATCCATTTTTTCTTCTTCTCCTAATGAGGTGATTACCATAAGGTGAAAAAGGCGATTCTTTTCTTGTGAGATCACACGCAATTTTTGCTGGTTTTTCCAGAAATAATACAAACGAAAAATGATGTCAGCTTTTCAAGATCAACTATGATGTAACGAACAATTCATCTAGACGTTGAAAAGAAAGAAAGCCTGACCCGATTTAATCTTTTTGGTATTTGCAGCGTATGTAAAACGATTTAATCTCTATTTGGAAACTTTTAGAATTAATATGAAATTCGTATAAAATGAATACTCCGTAAACTTTGTTTGCTATATGAATATTAATTTCAAGAGTTCAGTAAAATTATGTGGAACTCGAATTTTAATCGGCTGAATAAATTCTATTTTTTTTTTACATTCTTTTATTTAACTTAACCCCTTACCGCATACAGTGTAATATACAGCACATACTGAATTTACTGTAGTTCTGCAGTTGTTTTTAATCGCAGAAGTTCCAGTCTTCTTCGTTCAATACGTCAGTGGATGACGCATATGATGCCAACAGGTGATGCCTCCTTGGGAGCGGATTTTGGCGCAGAAAAAAAGAGACGAACTATGAGAAATTTATAGTTGTTACTTTGTGTTCCTCGATAGTGAATATTTTTCTGGCTTTTGTATGGAAAAAAGAAGAATACTGGGCTGGAAAAAATGCAGTTGTGTTTGTAAGTATCTTGTGAATAATATATCATGATGGTAACACATTGTAGAAATGCAAACATATGTAGTACGAAAAATCGGTACGTGCCACATGCGTCACGCCAAGCATTGACAGGTTGTATTTTTCCATTGTGGTTGAAATGTGTATTTGTTTATTCACCATCTTAACCCCTTCGGGACGAGCGTCTTTTACAGAATTTTTTATCTTTAATCCCCGGTTTTTTAAAAGAGAATTTTTCGACTAATTGAATCGGGAAAATGCTCGGATTAAATAAGGCAAAATTTACACTATAAATTTACTGTTGAGAATAATCCCCGATTCTGAGCACCTTACGCGGCATGAATACCAGTCACTCGTCCCTAAAGGGTTAAATGTGTTCATTCGTATGGTAATCGAAAAATGAATATCCCCATGTTTTATTTCAGATATGGATGCTGCCCAGGAATGAAACCCAGGCTATTTATGGTTCTTCCTCTAATACTATCAGGGATCTTGCTGCAGGAGACGAGAGTGAATTGTCAGACCTCTCTGATGATGATATGGCACTGGACGATACAAGTTATTTTGATATTTTTGCAACAGATTCCGGAGAAGTAGGATCAACATCACATCGCAAACAAGGAATTGTTATAACGGACCCGGATAACGCAACAGACTCTGAAGCCAGATGTTCCATTATCGCTTTTGCGTAAGAAGCAGGAAGAAGAGAAAAATTGTGCATCTATGAATGTGAAGAATGTGATGTGGAGAACTAGACGTCTGAAAAAAGTTCGGATGATAGTAGTCGCTAATGCATGGTGTGACACATGTGACACGAACTTAAATCGGCCTTAAATTAAGGTGGATTTGAAAAGTTCGAATTTTGAGTGATTATTGATCATGTTAGATTATTGATGAGCGTTTGATGCAGTCATATATTTTAAATACAGTAAAACCCGGATGTAACGCTCTTTTGTGGGACAAGGCTAGAAGAGCGTTAAAAGCGGGAAAGCGTTAAATGCGGGAGAAGGTTTTCGGCATTCTAAAATTGAGAATAATAGGTTATCTGCTTTAAATAATGCGGGGAATCATTTTTGTGTATTATTTAAAGTAAGAAACTCCACAGCATAGGTACAAAAACGTTTCCTTCCTTTAAAATATCACAAATTTACATAGTCATAGTGTTTACAAAGTGTATTATTATTTCAAATCTGAATAAGTAAAAGAATTGTTAGCATTAAAACAAAAGCTACAAAATATATTTAACATTTCTAATAGGAACCTATATCCTTATATTTAACATAAAATAAAATTAGGAACGAAACTAATAATAATATTTCGTAAAAAAAAAGTGTAACATTTGTATTCTTGATCACCACTATGAGGACTATAAACTTTCACATACTGTTTATTCTGTTTTAGAGAAAAACTCTTCGAGTTTCGTCTGACGGGTGGGCGAACGGCCACATAAAAGAGCGTTTTCTGCTTTGTTTCTGTGTCTTAATATATCTTCATGTGAAGCGACGGTATCTACTGAAGCGGTGTATAGGCGGATAGTGCTAAAAGCTTTCATTACTTCAGCTATCGTTGGGATGCGCCCTTGAACATCGCCATCAGCAACTTCCTCAGGGCCATCTTCTTCTGCGGCATCCTGTACAGTGTCCCCTAAAATGTCGCCAATGCTCCTAACGTTGCTTGTGATAACGTCTTTATCAATGTTAATCTCTTCGTTCCCTTCGTCCACATATATGGACCTTCATTTTGCCCCGTTTTATTAATGATACCCGAACGTAATTACAATTTCGAAATCAGAATGATATGTTTCGAAGTTTAAGGATTCGAAGGAAGGATTCTACTATTGCAAATAAATTAAAAATCTCGATCTGAAGTCAAATGGGAGAAGATATAACTCAGTAATAATGAATAATATTGCATTAATACTCAGTACGAAGTGGTTACGATAGTTCTGAAGACTGTGTGCGTTTTCTGCAAGATGCTCGCAAACAGCTTGCCGTCCTCGTCGTCAATAGAATCTGACCCCTCTTCAGTCGCATCCATATCATCGTCGGCGTCCGTTATGACGCCTGCCTTTTTAACCCTCCGAGAGTCTTGCAAAAGGGTAACATTGTAATGTTGTTTTCTTTGAATTTTGTTTCAAATGCTAAGAAAAAATGATTCTTTCAACATTATAAAAAAAAAAACTCAATTACAAATATGAATGTAATCCTTGAGAGTATTAACCATTCTTCAATTAATTTAAAATTCATTAAATCTATAGAATTATATTATCTTAAATATTGCTTGTATTGCTGTGAAACCTGAAGCGTAGTGAACGGAATATTACGCCCCAAACAGTTAGAGGGTTAAAGCAATTTTGAATTATTTTAGGTTCGACTGCTGCATCCCGAGCAGCGCTAGGGAAATTCTTGGCGTCGAGGAGAGTAACAGAAGATCGTCTACTTTTATTTTCCGTTTCATGTAGAAATCATTTTACGATACGTTTGCGATAATGTTGTTTTAAAACCTTTATGATCCCTTGATCCATCGGTTGAAGTATGCTTGTGGTGTTTGCAGGTAAAAATTCAAGAGAGACGTTTGAAATATCTGGTATTTCTTGGGGATGCGCTGCGCAATTGTCTAAGAATAGTATAACAAACCTATTTTACTTCCGCATCTCGACATCTAAATCAGAAACATATTTAATGAACTGGGGACCCGTCATCCAAGCCTTACTTTGATGTGCATAGTCACAGGGCACTCGTTTGATGTTCTTGAAACAGCGAGGTTGGTCGATTTTCCAATAACCAGAGGCTTGGGTTTGTCGCTCCCATCGGCGTTGGAACAAACAAGCACAGTCGCACGTTCTTTACTGAGCTTCCCTCCATGGCACTGCTCATCTTTTAACGTTAAGGAGTTATCAGGTATCGCTTTAAAAAATAAACCAAATTCGTCGGTGTTTTAAATATCACAACTGGCGCAGTTTTTGATAAGCATTGGAACACTGTTCTTTTTCCAAAATTCTGCATTTTCTATGTTCACGGCAGTGAATTCTCCACAAAGCTCCTTGCACACAATGCCGTGGTGGGTTCAAAATCGGTCTAACCACCCATTAGATGGACTAAAATCTTCCATTATTAGCTTTTGGGCTACTTCTGCAGCTTTTTCTTTAACTATGGTTCCCCTGATAGGTATGTTACAGTGTCTTGACTCAAGAATCCACTTGTACATAACCTTTTCTAAATCTTCATATTTTCCTGTTTTCATATTTTCCTTGAGCCACCAACTGAAGCATTTTTTCAATATATTTTCTGTTTTGAAGAAGAGTCCGAAGAGACGACGCGACGGCGAGATATTCATAAACGCAAAATCTTTCTGGCTCAGAATAGGTGATTTTTTAGAATTTCTAATTTTTTCGAAAGTGTCAGCATTTTTCTTTTCATACTCTTAGCTTCCATGTTGCACCTAATTGTAGTCGGCAGCGATGCTACGTGCTTATGTGTAAATGAAAAAAGCGAAAACAGTTTGTGTGAAGAAAGAGACAGGTGCTGCTGAGATGGACGGCATAAATTCTTCTTTTCTCTGATCCGATGAGAAAAGACCGCCGCGCCGGCTGATTTTTTTTTTTTACTTAGTCTTTGAGCGTTGGCTGGCTGCCAATTCCACGTATCCTCTCTTTCTCTCTCTCTCTCTCTTTGTACGGGCGAGAAAATGAGAACTCTGGGTGTAAACCAAAGTACCAAAGCGTAATATCCGGGATTTCTTTGTTCAAAGCGGGAAAGCGTCAAAAACGGGGAGCGTTAAATGCGAGGAATTTTTACATTGTTCTTATGGGTATGGTTCAAGGGACCGGGACAAATGAGCGTAAAAGGCGGGAAAGCGTTTTAAGCGGTGAGCGTTATAGCCGAGTTTTACTGTATCTCATCGGGAAATTAATATTTTAAACTTATTTTTCCGTGTACTCTTCTTAAAGGATGTCTCTTTTTTTCTTAGTTCTCAAAATATTTCTAAAATATATGCTTATTTTTATATGAAGTTTTAAAATCTTACGCACAGTTCGTCCGCTTTTAACACAAAAATATATTAAATTAAACATAGATTTTAGAAATAGTTTGTGAACCAAGAAAAAAAATAAACATCTTTTAAGAAGAGTGCAAAGAAAAAAGGTGCTAAAAGTATTAATTTCCTGTGGAGATATTTTAAATACACGAATGCTTTCTATGCCCATGGAGTTAGAATTAGTGAGGGGAATTCGGAAGTTGAGTGACTAGAAGCCTTAAGGGAAGGTTCTAATTTGGGTCTAAATTTTTTTGATTTTGTATTTTTAGCATCCCTCACGTGCGTAGATTAACACCCCAAAGTCGTTCTGTGATATTCCAATTCTTTACAGTATTTTTTGCTAGTTGAATGTAACGCTATAGTAAAAATTTAAACTTGTTTTACTCTAAACTCTATTTTTTAAACTGGGCGATCCTTTCTCTTGAAAACTATTGGACCGATTTCTTACATTTTTTGTTTTACAGAACTAGCTAATTGTTTTTGCTGCAACTTATACTCCAAAAATTATAATTTTCATTAATTCAATATTTTTAGAGCTCGCAGAAGGAAAAAAAAAAGGGGGAAATAGTGACCCCTTTTTATTGAAATGACTGCCATTTTGTCAAAAATCAACTTTTTAAACTAAATGTTGGAATAAGCCCCAAAGAATTTAATAAAACATCTAACTAAACTCTGTTGGCTATACGATCCATGAAGGATCAAGGTCCATCATTTTTTTTTTTTTTTTTTTTACCCTGGTCACCGAGGTGCTATACAACATACGTCCAGGCCTTGTGGTCAGCCGATTACCATGTTCTTACCAGATACCTAAGATATCTCAGGCCGCCGAACTCTCTCAGAGAGTTCCACAAACTCTCTCAGTGAGTTTCTACTTTCTTCGGCTAAATACAGGCACAGGCAAAATACAGGTCTCACTCTCGTTGGCTATAAAGCTTCGCTTTTACTGATTGACTGTTGCGGCCGGTTTTGTTTTAAGAGCATGAGCATACTTTGCATTTGTTCAGGTCGCAGACACAGTGATCGTCTTTGAGAGGGTGTTCAGAAGTGCAGTCCGCGCGCTCAGAAGTTTATGCCATGGAGTAGGTCTTATCGAAGAAAGGAATTTTAGAAGAATTCAATTATTTCATTATTTTTAATGGTTCAAAAAAGGTAAAACCAACGACTATATTTCTTTATCCTTCCAAAACATGGTTTTCGTAACAGAAATACATGCCTATGTACACTCAGATAAAATCTAAAATAGTCGGGAAAAACATCACGTGACCTTCTTTATCTACTTTAGCCCATTTAGAATTTAAAATTAGTTAACCAACCGCACACAAACTCCGCGCGAGCCGAGGCGCGAGCTGCTCAAAAAAATTGTGTGGGCGATTTGATCACGTGATTGTGCGTTGTTTGGTAGGTTGATTGATACAATTTAAGAATTCAACTGGTGATCTAAAAATTTTAACAATTTTCCTTTTATTTATTTAAAAATAATTTATCAGTTGATTTATATCTTCCGTGATAAATAGAATGCTGTTAGTAAACCAAGATTGTGATATCAACATATGAGATTTGTTTGTAATCTACTATACTAGATGGATTTCAATGGAATTTGCACTGTTAGTTAGACAATTTTTCAGAGAAGGTTTTAATATATATATTTCTTATTTTATGATTGCATATTTTAATACCGTGTGGATAAGAGACCAAAATACATCATAAAACATGAGAAATAAATGGCATTCAAAATTCTGTTAGTATAAGCAAAATACTTACTTATACTTTCAGTAGAAAATTTATAAACATTCTAATCATGCTTTATTCACTACAAAACTAGACAGCAAACCTATATATATTATCTCTTTAAAAAATATATGTACAGATATTTTTAGTTAAAATAATCTACAACTACTACATTTTATTTTTATAATGTTCAAAGTAAAATATGATTTCCAGCCTATCTCGATAAAAATTCACTCCTAAAGTACCCCCCCCCGCCCCCCCCCCAAAAAAAAAGAAAGAAAGAAAGAAAGAAAAGAAAAGAAAATCAAGGAATTGTCCTACGCGCAAAAGGATATTTTCGCACAATATATATTATTTTTTCATTTGGATTTGCTTAATGTTTATATCATTATACATATACATACTATATATATAATCACTTAGAAACGAAACTTTGAATATTTAAAAGGCATTCGGATGTAAAACTTTCATCTCGAAATACCTCATTTTCTCACATTTAAATGAGTATTTTATTATTATAATAAAAATACACGTGCCTCTGTATAATAAAAATAAAAAATATATCTTCATCAAAAATATCTTATTCATTATGAAAAATATAAAACAACCAAAAAACAAAAACAAAAAAAAATTATGATATAATGTGGGACTGGACGGATTCGAACCCAGAATCCCTAGTCTCGAGTTCACTGCCTTATCCATTCAGCCATCTATCACACGTCCCTTTTGCAACAAAATATCTTTATAATTAGCACCATAATCAAATCCATGATCTGTTCCTGAACACACTACGTGTTATTCCATCCATGATATTGACCCACTCCATGTTCCTGTCTCCTGAGCTCGCGCGCGTGCAACTTGAACACACTCCGAGTATCTCAGGCAAGTTTTTCGATGTGAACAGGCATTCAATTCCGAGAGGGTACCACTTCAAAAATGGCGGTCTAAGATATCTTAAGTATCCGGTGCGAACAGGGTATAACGCAGGACCCTCGTATTTAAATTCCAAGCTTTCAAGCTAGCTTGGTACTCATTTTATCGACCCTGAAGGGATGAAGGACTGAGGGAACCTTGTCCAGTTGGGGGTCATACTCTCGACATGCAGCGCGACAGTCAGACGTGATGACCACTACGCTAGTGGGCTTAGAGAATTTAATGCCCTTTCATAATAGGTGACCCAATTTGTTTGAGATGCTTGTGACCGGAGAAAAACGACCGTCCGATTGGAATTGGAAGTCCATGGCGCGCACTTGCAGTTACACAAGACATATTATTAACTTTTTTACAATTTTGTTTTTAAATACATAATTGAAATGTCAATAAATACAAGGCAAAAAGCTGTAAGGTGATATGTGTTTTCTTTGTAATCGGAAAAAATCGTAAAATTCACGTAATTTTAGGCCAAAGAAGTAGACCCGCCCCCCTCTTAATTTCGTTCAGATGGTATGTACAGATGGGAATTTTACAATCAATTCTTCACTCAGTTCCTGATAGGCTAGAATTACAAAAAATTATGTACAAACGTGTGTTTCCGATGACAGTATAGAATTTTGTAATTTTTTCACCCACTTCCTGATAGGCTAGAGCTATAAAAATTTAAGTACAAACCAATGACAATACGGAATTTTTTAATCAGTTTTTCACCAACTTCCTGACAGGCCAGAATTATACAAAATTGTTTGAATATGCGTTTCCGACGACAATATGGCATATTGTAGTAAAATTGTTACCCACTTCCTGATGGGCTAGAATTATAAAAATATGGGTAAAAACCGATGGCAATATGGAATATTGTAATCAGTTTCTCGTCCACTTCCTGATAGACTAAAATTATAAAAAGAAAAAAAATGTACAAATGTGTGTTTCCGATGACAATATGGAATTTTGTAATCAATTTTTCACCCAGTTCCTGACAGGCTAGAATTATAAAAAAAATATGTACAAACTTGTGTTTTCGATGACAGTACAATATTTCCATATTTTCATAACTTAATTAGCAATTAATCGATTGTTAATAATGGCCCTCATCAGTGTGACGTCGCGGATAACCCAGCTCAGCATATCAACCGCAAATTTGATCCAGACAAACCGACAGAGTTCAGTGAAGGATACAGAGGCAATGTGTTGGTTTGGCGTGAAGCTAAAAATGCACTCCTGAAACAGGTTAAAATCGGCCACAATTCGGCCCAAACATGTGCGACTCGCTTTGAAAACTTTTCCCCGCCCAATGAATTCAGCCCTAGTTCCACGTACTTGTCTTGTTTGGGCCGAATGATTTGAGCGACTATTAGCTTCATATTGTAAGTCGCTTTGACGGCATAGTGCATCTCTAATATACTCTGAACTCTATGATTTTTGTTGATCGAATTTGCGTTTGATACGCGGAGTTCAGTTGCGTGTGACGTTACCACTGATGGGATCTACATAAAAGTAGATGAAACAGCACCGTAAAACTGGCGATAAACCCCAATTAAATAATAAAACTTTGCATAAATCCAGATAAAAAATAAAAGCGCACAGGGACACAGTGCGCATTTCGAGATGGAAAGTTTAACAGTCCGTCATCAGCAAAGTAAACACGTGTCCGTAAGGGCACAAAGTCACAAATGAAATGTTCATCTATGTTCATTCTTTTTCATTTGGTGTTCACACCTCCGAGTCTTTCAGGAATATTGGGTATTCAGGACACTTATAGGAGCACCGGGTCCTTTGCCTTAAGCCACAGTTTTCCGGCTGTGCTTTTGCTTTAACTTCGCTTCCGGAAGTGCGATACCATTGTCAAGAAAAGTGCATTTCGATTCATAAAACTGAAACATTTTAATACAATTCCATCAAAATTATGTCATTTTTATTAACTTTCCACTTTAATAGTTTAGAAATTAAGATCTCAGATGAACGTGAAGCTTTCACTCAAGGCATTTAAGACCGTAAGACCTTGGCATATACCAGGGTGGCAAACAGGGTTGACAGTTTGGCCTCCATTTTTGTTTTCCCAGAAATTCAGAATTCATACCGCAAATTTCGAAAGAAGAATTTTTGCTTTTGGTAATCACGAAATGTCTGTCATCCGTGGATAAAGAAAAAATTACTATTCGTAATTTCTGGTATGAAATCGGAATTTATGAATAAAAAAGGAGTCTAAGATGGCGAACCTTTTCTTATCCGCGTGTCAAATATTTTGTCGAAAAATATTTTACATGGCCATGACGGGCCAACTATAAAACAAATTTAGTGGATAAAAAAATAATGAGTCAAAATCACTCAAATTTTTTTATTAGTATTTAAAATATACTTGTAACATATATGTAATTGTTACACTGTAATAATTCCAGCAACAGTTACAGTTTAGAAAGTAACAGAAAAAATTAATGCGAATAATCGCGATTTTTAGCGTTCGATTAGGTATTTCTTCCGGGCAACAATTAAAGTCCCCCCCCCCCCAAAAAAAAAATAACGTTCCGTTACATAAACCAGCCGTAAAACGAATCAGATGTATCATTGTATGGTTAAATATTGATAATCTCTACTACAATTTTTTCAACTTCTAAGCACCACACATTTTCAATTTTTACACCTTCGTACAGGTAAAAAAAGTACTTTTAACTGCAATTTGTTTTAAAACTGAATCTCAATTTATTTTTGAGATATTAATTTTTTGTTGCTTTTAATCCCATTTTTGTAATGATGGCAACCGAAATACTCCATTTCTTTAGAAAGTAAAAGGGAAATAGTAGGTTATTATATCTTTTTGTTTTCATTTTCTCATAAAAACTGAAAAAAAAAATTGTAATTAAAATACGCGCTATTTTGAAAAAATATAAATGAATGATTTCTGAGCTATTATAAACTATATTTAATTTTAAGAATACATGTTGATTTTACAAACAAATGAAGGCATATGGATCATTAGATAGACGATTTTTTTTGTCGTGTTTACGACATCGCTTTTTGCTGGGCTTGTGTGTTATTCCGGGATAGTGACGCCCTATGCGTAGTTTATAATAGGTGTTGTTTAAGACTGGATCGTAAATGTGGAATTTTTCAGCGGATGCAAATGACGTCATTTTATATAAAGGGTGTATTTTAAGTCGTAAAACTGAAATAAGTTTTGTAGAAGTACATCCTTTTGAACCCAGTGGCTTTGAAATTCTTCACAGGTGGAAATGCTTCACTTTTGAAAATAACGCACTGATAAAACGCAAAGTTTTACAAAAAATCAGAGTGTCTTTATAGAACAGCAGTGACATTTACGTTAAAACAATATTTGTTTGAGAGTTAGACTAACTAACATAAGATGCATTTTTTATTGTAACTAATTTTGTCGGTTTATTATAACTTAATGAAACAGTTCCTTCTTAAGCATTTTCTTTCATCGAAATTCGATGGGTTCCACCTTGTAATTATAATATATATTTTTTCTTTTCACTTCGAGGGCGACACTAAATTCTGAAAAAGCAGAATTTCTGCTTGTTTTTTTTATATTATTTTTTTAGATGAATAGTTAATATATGTTTCATGTTTAGTTGCTCTTAACAAAATGCAAACGGAACTGAAATCATATGGCAAGTGTTTCTAATTGTGTCTATTATTATTATTATTATTATTATTATTATTATTATAATACCATTATTCCTATTTGAAAATAATGACTCAGAGACACCGAGTAAAAAAAAAAAAAAATAACTAGAGAACAGGAATTCTGCTTTTTCAGAATTTATTGTCGCCCCCGGCATTTCCATTACTTTATTTTCTTCTGATGGACTGGTGACTTAAGAATTCCACACTTACGATCTACTCTTAAACATCTACAGTAAAGCATGCATAGCACATCACTATCGCGAAATAATGCACAAATGCAGCAAAAAGATGCCGTCATTCAAGAACATCGACAAAAAAAAAAAAAAAAAAAAAAAAAAAAAAAAGGCTGATTCATAGATACTTAAAATTAAATATAGTTTATAATAGCTCCATTGTTTTAACAGAAATCATTCGTTTATATTTTTTTCAAAATAGCACGTATTTTAATTACATTTTCTTTCTGTTGTTATGAGAAAATGGCAACAAAAATATATAACTACTATTTTAGAACTATTTTTCCTTTACTTTCTACAGAAATAGAGTACTTCCGTTGCCAATATTAAGCAAATGTCGCTAAAAACTACAAAAAAAAAAAATAAAAAATAATAATATTTCAAAAATAAATGGAGATACAGTTTTCAAACAAAATGCATTTAAAAGAACATTTTTATTCCAATAGGACGGTATAAAAATCGAAAATGTACGATGCTTTGAAGTTTAAAAAATTGCTATAGCGTATTTAATCCTAGTGCTTTGTTTTACGGCTGGCTTCTGTAAGGTAACGTTATTTTTTGGAATACACAAAATAAGCTGGGAGAAAGGAATAGCATACCGTACCGGGGGCTAAAAAATGTAAATGACAGCTTCTTTAATTAGCTCTGAAAGTAAATTCCAAGTTATCATCCTTTTATTATTGAAATTTTTGCTTATTTTTTCCTTTTCGGTAGTTTCCAAATCTTTCTTTTCGCCGATGTTGAAATAGATTGGAACTCAATAAGCTGCAACTGAAATTGTATAATTTCCAATTAGATAAGATCAGCTTATTTAAATTCGTGTATTTTGTTCCTATATTTTGATTTAGAATCTGAATCAACACCGTATCAAAAATATTCTGTCACGTGCTTCAGCTCCGCCGCCGCTGGCGTATGCCCATGTGAAAACTTCGATAACTTAACTTAAACAAGTTACACTGGTTGACTTACAGATGTTGACTAGTTAATCAACATTCATGAGCGCCGGCAAAGAGTGGCAAAGAAGGGTCATTATCCCTCTCCGGATTTGGAAACTTAAATAAATTTATCTCAAATACTTCTCTCTATAAAAAAAAGTTTTGATTTGGAAATGGACCAATGAAAATCTGAGTAGATATTCCGGGTAGATCGGCATCCAATTTGAATGCTTAAGCATGGCCTTTTATCGTTAATATTAAAAAAACTGTTGCATACAAAAATATGAAAATCGGTGGTATTATAGAGAAATGTTTGATAAACACGCTGATGCAGACAGTTTTCAAATCGAAAAATTATTTTAAGAGATATTTAATACTAAAGTTGGACAAAACCGTTCCATTAAAAAAGTTTTATTGGAGCAAAAACTATACATGAGAAAATCATTTTTCGATCATTTTATACGTTATAAGTTTCCGGTGTGCAGATTGCATTTAATTTTTCTTATTTGACTCATTTTTTGAGGTTTTATTTCTATTTTAAATTCAAATTTTCAGCATTTCGAGAGATATTTTTTACAAATTTTAGAAAGTGCTATTAATTTAAACTGTTGCCAGTTGTATAAACAGCGCAAACAATAATGTTTACTTCAAATTAAAAATTTATTTACACGTGACTATTACAAACAGAAAGAAAAACTTTAAAATTAGAATTAAATGATTACATGTTAAAAGCAGGAAAATTACGTCATAAAAATCATATTTACACTTGAATTTTAAAAGAGAAACAAAATCTTAAAATAAAAATATCATTATTATGCGTTAAAACTTGTAAATGGAGGAAATGACGTCATATTTAAAATGGCCAAAAAATATGGCAAAACAATTTAAATTGAAAAATATATTTGCGCGAGATATTTTGAGATAATCCTTTCAACTATTATCGTGAATTCAAAGACAGCGCAAATAATATTTACTTCTAACAACAAAAGTATTTTCACGTGAATATTAATAAGAGAAATAAAACTTTTGTGTAAATTACGTCAGATTTGAAACGATACATTTAAAATGAATTATTTAAAAGAACTATCTTATAGCGCTGTTAAAAAATACTGGGAGACAATGGCACTGTTTACTTAATTCCTTTTACATTAGCCTATTTTCAAATGTTTAACTAATTGTTTTAATTAAATACGAAAACAGCCATTGTATCTCTTAACTGCAGCAGATTTGGTCTTAAAGGAAAACGAATGGGAACCCGTTTACAGAGAGATCGCTACTGTTTTTTTTTTTAATTTTAATTCAATATTTTTAAAGCCGATCAAATTAGCGTGCTTTTCGGATTTTGGGGTGCCTGAACGGGGGTTGGCGAGCGTAGCTCGTAGGGTTAAAAAAAAACTTTAGAGCAGAATATTACATGTATGCACATATACCCATATATATGGGAAGCAAATTTACTATTTTAAACCGATAATTTTATATACCGGGTATCCTAAAAAGGATTGACTGATTTTAAAATTCTATAACTCGCAAACGGTGACATATTTAAAAAAGTCCTTCCGGCCAGTGCCGGGAGGAAGAGGTAGCTTTCATATTCCTTATTTTTAAAAAGCCAACTTATATTATTCAAACACACGAAGCTCAATTAAGTGGAAACCGAATGTAGGAGATTCAATACTAATTTTTATCAATACTAAATCATTATGAATGAGAATTTCGCGAAATTAGTCAGCTTTATCCAAGCTGCTTTTATTTAAAGTCACTTATATTTGGCTGCCAAATTCGGCGATTTCTCAAAGTGCCTGCCATATTAAGACAACATGGTAGATGAGGCTTACCAGTGAACTTGGTCTAGACCTTAGTAATTGCTGTGCACATGCTCACTCATATCGGAATCGGTTGATATATACGAGTGCTGTCGCAGGCAAAAAATCAGATTTTTCAAAATGTCACCCACTTTAGAAATTGAAACTGCTATATCTGAGCCATTTTTTAAGATAAAGACAAACAAAAAATGCTCCCGAATCCTTATATCAAGGTCAAATACTTAAGAAAGAAACCTTTTTCAATTTCTAATTTTTTTGCACCTCACTTTAAATATAATTTTTTTTTAATTTAATGGCCGCCATTTTGAAACAAGATGGCTGATGAAGCTGGCCAGCGAACTTGGTCGAGATATTGATGTATACTATCCACATGCCTTCTTCCATCGAAATAGGCGAATAAGTGTGGTATCGCGTGACAAATACAAGATCGTTTCAAAGTGTTAGCCATGATAGAAATTCAAAGTGCTTTAATTCAACCACTTTTTAAGATATAAACAAAAAAACAAATTTTCAGAAACAAAAACTGCTCCAGAATCTTTGTATCAAGGCCAAACACATAAAAAAAATCTTTTTCATTTTCCAATTTTTTAATACCTCATTTTAAATTTAATTTTTTTTCTTTTTTTTTAATGGCAACCCTTTTGAAACAAGATGGCGAATGAAGCTGGCCACCGAACTCGGTTGAGACATTGGTATGTACTATGTACAGACCAAGTTACATTCAAATCGGTTCATAAATACGCCTGTTATCGCGTGACAAAAATCAGGTCGTTTTAAAATGTCAGCCACAATACAAATTCAAAATGTTATAACTCAGCCATTTTTACTTTCTTCTATCTTTACAAGAAGAAAGTATTGGATTCATGAAAATTTTCGACTTTCGGTTTTCGACGGATTTACACGTTTTAGGGGTCAGAGATTCCAAAAAACATGTTTTTACAAAATGTCTGTCTGTGACTCTGTGAGTCTGTCTGTGTGTATGTGACACAAATTTTGTGGGCGCTCTATCTCAAGAACTAATGCACGGAATTTAATAAAAATTTATATTAAGTTAGTCCCTAATACAAATTGATGCTGATTAGTTTTTGGTGTAAATCTCTCAACAGGTGGCGCTACTATGCTGCATTTCCCGCGATTTCTGCACTAGCTCTATCTCAAGAACTAATGCACGGATTTTCATCAAACTTCAGATTTAGTTAATCCTTGATATGAATTGGTGCTGGTAACGTTTTGGTGCAAACCCCCCTACAGATGGCGCTGCTATGCTGCATTTTGCAGCATTTACACGATTTTCGTAATAGCTCTATCTCAAGAAATAATGCACGGATTTTCATCAAACTTCAGATTCTGTTAGTGCTTGACATGAGTTGACGTTTTGCACCTTGTGGTGTAAATCTCTCAACAGGTGGCGCTGCTATGCTGCATTTTTTGTGATTTCCGCGATAGCTCTATCTCAAGAACTTATGCTCGGGTTTTCAACAAACTTCAGATTCAGGTATACCTGGATATGAATTAGTGCTGTTTATGTTTTGCTGTAAATCGCTCAACAGGTGGCGCTGCTATGCAGCGTTTTTCTCGACTTCCACAATAGCTCAACGTCCAGAACTAATGCACGGATTTTCATCAAATTTCAGATTCAGTTAGTTCTTGACATGAATTGATGTTTTGTACCTTTTGGTGTAAATCGCTCAACAGGTGGCGCTGCTGGGCTGCATTTTTTGTGATTTCCACAGTAGCTTTAGCTTCAGAACTAATACACGGATTTTCATCCAACTTCAGATTCCGCTATACGAATTAGTACTGTTTGTGTTTTGGCGATTCCGGTTTACGATTCCGGTATATGAATTAGTACTGTTTGTGTTTTGGTGCAAATCGCTCAACAGGTGGCACTGCTATGCTACATTTTTCAAAATTTCTCCTACAGCTCTATTTCAATAACTAATGCACGAATTTTCATCAAATTTCAAATTCAGGTATACTTTTATATGAATAAATTGATGTAATTTATTTTACTATTTAAATGATTTAATTGACGTGATTTATATAGAAGAAAGTTTTGTGATGGCCACAACATACTAGTTTTAGATGTAGACGAAACAAAACCTGTTCCGGAATCTTTGTTTAAGATCAAACACATACAAAAAAAATATTTTTCATTTTCCAATTTTTTGGTATCTCATTTTAAATTTATTTTTTTTAATGGCCACCATTTTGAATCATGATGGCGAATGAAGCTGGTCAACGAACTCGGTTGAGTTATTTGTATGTACTATGCACACACCAAGGTACATCCAAATCGGTTCATAAATACGTCTGTTATCACGTGGCAAAAATCAGGACGTTTCAAAATGTCAGCCACGCTAGAAATTCAAAATGCTATAACTCAGCCATTTTTTAAGATATAGACGAAACAAAAACTGCTCCCGAATCTTTTTATCAAGGTCAAACACATAAGAAAAAAACATTTTTTCAATTTTCAATGTTTTGCTACCACATTTCAAATTTAAATTTTTCTTAAAATTTTAAATGGCCGCCATTTTTAAACAAGATGGCGGATGAAGCTGGCTAACGAACTCGTTCGAGACATTGGTCTGTACTATGTATAAACGAAGTTACATCCAAATCGGTTCATAAATACGCCTTTTATCGCGTGACAAATTTCAGGATGTTTCAAAATGTCAGCTTCGCTAGAAATTCAAAATGCTATAACTCAGCCATTTTTTAAGATGTAGACGAAACAAAAACTGCTACGGAGTCTTTGTATAAAGGACAAATACATAAGAAAAAAATATTTTTCCATTTTCAATTTTTTGGTACCACATTTCAAATTTTAAATTTAAAAAAAAATTTTAAATGGCCGCCATTTTGAAACAAAATGGCGGATGAAGCTGGCCAACGAACTCGGTCGAGACATTGGTATGTACTATGTACACACCGAATTACATCCAAATCGGTTCATAAATACGAGAGTTACAGTGTGACATAGGTCAGATATATATATATATATATATATATATATTGGTATATATATATATATATATATATATATATATATATATATATCAATTTTGAACGGAGGGTGGTTTCGGGGTCTGGGGGTCATGATCGATGAAAATATACCAAAATTTTTTGAAATCGCTTTCCTCCGAACGGCTGCAATAGGTAGCTTTTTGTAAAGAAAGCTACCTAAAATTCTTGCAGGAGAGTTATGCATGCCGTCAGGAGTTTTTTTTTTCCCCGTTTTTTCGAATTTAGTTCGAATTACAAACAATAGACGGCGCTGCAAGCAATAGGCCCTAAATTCAAGCTGGATTTTTTTTTTTTTTTTTTTTTTTTTTGCATTTCTCTTCTCCCATGCCAAAAAAAGGAGATTAAAATCTATTGAGTGGGTCAAAAATCAAGCCTGGATTTAGCGCATATTGCTCGCAGCGCCATCTATTGTTTGTAATTCGAATTAAATTCGAGAATCACAGTAAAAAAACTCCTGACGTCATACATACCGCTCCTGCAAGAATTTTTTAAATATTTGTCGCCATTTGCAAGTTATTGAATTTTAAAATCAGTCAGTCCTTTTTAGGACACCCGATATCTGGAGCGTATTTAACCCTTACCGGCGCGGTATCCTTAAAAAAGGACACCTAATTTTAATTCCAAAACTGACAAACGGCACCAAGAATATTTAACTAAAATTTTCCTATTATAGTGTACATGAAAATAAGGAAGTTCCTATTTTCTAATATATTCGTTTATAAATTGCGGTATCAGTCCATTATTTCATCAGTTTATAAACAGAATTACTCCGCGTCGGTAAGGGTTAAATGGTTAAAGACATGCATTTAATTATGCCAATTCGATCTCTTCAGTGCAATAGGAAAAAAAGTTCTTGATAGTCTGTTACTGTAGTAACTTCTCTATTTCTTAAATTTAAATGTATGGTCACTGAAAAGTGCCTTTTTCTTTTCTATTCTTTCTTTCTTTCTTCTTCTTCTTTTTTTTTTTTTTATTGGAAGGTTAGAATTTAGTCTCGGTAGCTTTTTCTCCAATTTAGGTACAAATGGAATATTTTCTTTTTTCATGTCAATAAGTTTTCTTTTTTATTTAATCTTTTTTCTCTATTTTACTTTAATTAGACTTTACTTCTTAATTATTATAGTAATTTTAACTCCAGTTATACTTAATCTTTCTTAATGGCTCTCCTAATAAATTTCAGGTAATTAGGAAATAAATTTAGTTAAACAGAATTATCATATCATAAAGATAAAGATATGATAGTTCATATTATGATATGATATGATAGTATCATATCATATATCAAGACATAACTGCCAATCAAGCAGTTCTAATTTCTTGCAAAACTAGCCGCCTTTGGCGAGCAGTTTGATTCTCCCTGAAATATATGCTAATTATTGCATTTCATAATTTAATTTACTGCCTTAAGTCTTTGCCGAATCGGAAGATTCAGATTGAGAAATAAATAAATCTGTATTTTTATGTTAACCGGGTGCAGGTGATAAATCGCCAAATATCCAAAATCCCATCGCATTTTTTTACTTTCTTCTATCTTGACAAGAAGAAAGTATTGGTTTCATGAAAATTTTCGAATTCCAGTTTTCGACGGATTTATACGTTTTAGGGGTCAGAGATTCCAAAAAACATGTTTTTACAAAATGTCTGTCTGTCTGTCCGTCTGTCTGTCTGTATGTGACACAAATATTGTGGGCGCTCTATCTCAAGAACTAATGCACGGAATTTAATAAAAAATTATATTCAGGTAGTCCCTGATATAGATTGGTGCTGATTAGTTTTTGGTGTAAATCGCCCTGCAGGTGGCGCTGCTATGTAGCATTTTTCAGGATTTCCGCAAAAGCTCTATCTCAAGAACTAATGCACGGATTTTTATAAAACTTCCGATTCCGTTAATCCTTGATATAAATTGGTGCTGGTAACGTTTTGGTGCAAATCACCCAACAGATGGCGCTGCTATGCTGCATTTTGAAGCATTTACACGATTTTCGTAATAGCTCAATCTCAAGAAATAATGCACGGATTTTCATCAAACTTCAGATTCAGTTAGTGCTTGACATGAATTGACGTTTTGCCTCTTGTGGTGTAAATCGCTCAACAGGTGGCGCTGCTATGCTGCATTTTTTGAGATTTCCGCAATAGCTCTATCTCAAGAACTAATACTTGGGTTTTCAACAAACTTCAAATTCAGGTATACCTGGATATGAATTAGTGCTGTTTATGTTTTGGTGTAAATCGCTCAACAGGTGGCGCTGCTATGCAGCATTTTTCACGATTTCCACAATAGCTCAATGTGCAGAACTAATGCACGGATTTTCATCAAACTTTAGATTCAGTTAGTCCTTGACATGAAATGATGTTTTGTACCTTTTCGTTTAAATCGCTCAACAGGTGGCGCTGCTGTGCTGCATTTTTTGTGATTCCCACAATAGCTCTAGCTCCAGAACTAATGCACCGATTTTCATCAAACTTCAGATTCCGGTATACCTTAATATGAATTAGTGCTGTTTGTGTTTTGGTGCAAATCGCCCAACAGGTGGCGCTGCTATGCTGATTTTTTCAGAATATCCCCTACAGCTCTATCTCAATAACTAATGCACGAATTTTCATCAAACTTCGAATTCAGGTATACTTTGATACGAATTGGTTTTAAATTGATGTAATTTCTTATACTATTTAAATGATTTAATTGACGTGATTTATATAGAAGAAAGTTTTGTGATGGCCACAACATACTAGTTTTTCATTAATTTCATTTAAAATATAATCCTTTCATTCATTTTATTTAAAATACATAACTATAATATTAAACAAAAACATTTAAAATACACAATTTTCACTTTAAAAAAAAGGTAAAGCAATAAATGATATCATAAACCAATCTGTTTAATTTCAACATCAAACTACTGTTTTTAGTTTAATACGTGAAAAATAAAAAAATGCTCCTGGCGAGTTAAAAAAAAAAGAAAAAAAGTATACTAGAAAAGTATGAATGGGTATACCATAAAAGTTCGAAGATATATGAAACCTAAATAATATCAAATATCGCTATTCTGTATAACTCTTTTGTTAATCTTATCCTAATCTGTTTATGATGATCTTAATTTGGTACTGACAATAAAAGTAGTGCCTATATAAACTTCATTTGGCATTTCATAAAACTAAATTCAATGTAGTAATAGTCTTTTCTTTTTGCAGTGTATTTAAAACAAAACAAGCGCGCTTCGAAAGGAGGTCGCAAAGTTGCAATGCCGTCTTGGTCCGTTCCACGTTTTTCTAAATAGGTTTTAATGAACTTTTAAAGACACGGGAGGCGTATTGAGAGAGCCACTTAATGCAAACTAGTCGCGAATCCCATAGTATTTATGTGATTAATTCCAATTAAAGTAGTCTGTTTTAAACAATTTGATGTTTATTGCTTTTATACTGCTACTGGGCATTGCATTACACAAATATATAATTAAAAGTTGTTATATATATATATAAACTCGGTTTATGGCGTCAGATGCCGCCATCCGAAGAATCCCCAAGAGTCTTTTTCCATTTCTTCCGGTCAAGGTTCCATTCCTCTTCCAGACCTCTATCCCTCATTGCCTTTGAGATATCTTTCATCCAGGTCTTTCGTGGTCTTCCCCGTTTCCTTTTTTTTGTTTGTTTCATAGTTGAATGTTATTTTGGGTAGTCTTTCATTATTCATTCTTTTGACATGACCATACCAGATTAATTGCTTTTTTTGAATATCATCTAGTATGGTTCCCTTTATTTTCATCATTTCCTTGATTCTGTCATTTCTTACTCTTTCTATTCTTGATATCCTGCATGATCTCCTTAGGGCGTCCATTTCTACTGCCGCTAATTTGTTTCTGTCTGTCTCCATAATTCTCCATCCTTCTGCTCCATATAACGATATGCTGTTTACAGCGATGACAGCGATGACCACCTCGGGAACTCAGCTTTCGCTTTAGAGTGTTAGTGCAATCCCGAGGGGTAGACCACATCCACTCCTAGAGTTGTATATATTATACTTTCTTTTCCTAGAGATCTCCTTACTCCACCAAATAGAATTTATTATTTTTACAGCCTTTTTCCCCTGACAAATTCTGTATTTAATTTCCTGTGAGTCTCTTCCTTCTCTATTAATGTCTACACCTAAATATCTATAATGCTTACAGCTTTCTATTTTTATGTTATTAGTTAACTTTAGGTCTGTCTCATTTCCTCCTATACATAGATATTTGGTCTTGCTAATGTTGTTATCTAGTGATTTAAAAAATAAAAGTAAAATTTATTCATCCCAAGTAACTTAAAATAATTCCACACCTAGAGAAAAGGTAACCGAGGTCTCTTCGTCATGGAAGCTGTTTTACTGAACCTCCCTCCGCTTCGTGTAAAAAAGTTTTTTGTATTTTATTAGGTGCGTTCGTAATTATATAAATACGAACCTATAGTCGTCGTCTGGTCTGTCCATCTGTCTGTGCGCATATAACAGCGCAAAAATTACCCAACCGAATGGTTTGAAATTTAATCTGTATAATCGTTGCAGAATTTTGTCGAGACATTTCAAATTTTATGATAATCGAATCAAAACTTAAAAGATATTAATTCAATGATATCCAATGATAGATAATGATTCTAGGTTGCCATGGTGATGATGTCTTATTTAAAATGGAGTCCTATTATTTCCGTATCACTGAATTTAATATAATTGTAATAAATTTTGTTTTGATGCATTTTTGCATAAGAGTACAACAGCTATTGCACCAAGATCTGACTATTTATAAAACTAGTTATAGTAAGAACGCACCTCATTTGCCACGTTTGACATACTATTTCCGACTTGTTAACACTTTGCAACATAGCTGAAAAGTGTTTATGAATTCGGTTTGTCTGTTTGTCTGCTTGACCGCGCTCTAGCTCGCGTAAATAAAGTCCGATTGCCATGAAATTAATATCAAAGGACCAAACATATTCTTTTAAATTATTTAATAAACGTGGATTAAATATAATTATATATAAATAAGGTTGGAGTTGAACAGACGCGGTCGATCCACCGCAAGACCGTATTCATCCTGACAATAGGTGAAGTCTGATGACACAAATCATTTTGACCAGTACTTAAGCAAAATAGTTGCTGATCATGCTACATCATAACAAGGAAATTGTGCAGAGTAGCTAATTTTCTGGTATGACAACAAATGATGACTTCGCTCCTTTCCTTTATAAGGAACTTTTGTTGTGGCAGCGCCATTTAATGCTGACTCTGAGTGTTGCTATAGGTTGCTGTTTCTAGATTTGTTATGCATCACCACTATCCGCCTGTGACCTTAGCTATTTGTGACAGCAGCGTGCGAAGAGAAAACTGCTCCTGGGGCAAAGTTTCAATTTGGCGCCCCCCCCCCCTCACACACACAGATGCACACTTTTTCTTCATGACATGTGTCACAAAATTGAAAAGTGGAGAAACAGAAATAAATTCTATTGAATACATATTTCGCATTTATTTTGGAACTTTATGCTTAATTTTAATTCAGAAACTCCAAACAACTAAATTACATAAGAGAAAATTGGACTTGGATTTTGGCAAAGAGAATCTAGGAAATCAGTGTAGAAAAATGTATCTAACAGTACAGTACAGCAGTTTACAACAATTTTGTATTCCCAGAAGAAAACCTCATGCCAGTTTGAGAGCATATGTTTTTGTCACAAGCACAGAATGAAAATTATAGCCTCAGAAAAGAGAAGGGTAACGAAAGAGACTAAGACAAAAACCTAAAACAAGTTTTGAACAGAAAGAAGTGCTTATTCGTAAATTTGTATTTGGGTGCAGGGTAAGGGACCATGCTATGCACATATACCTTTGAAACGAAAAATGAACGTACTTTTATTGGGATTTTTTTCCCAATATGTATTTTTTTTGCAAAAAAGAAAAGAAAAAAAAGGGTTTGTAGTATAAATTTGGCGCCTCCTCAGTTTTCGCGACCGGGGCGACTGCCCCCTTAGCCCCCCGCTTCGCACGGCCCTGATCTCTAACATTAATATATGTTATCGGGGTTTACTATGGTATATTCACAATTGAAAATGAAGTATGTAGCATTTGCAGTTCATTTACACAGACACACTCAAAAGAATTCCGTTACATGGCTTAAATTTGTGTTTTATTTTAATTTAATTTTTTTTTTTATTTATTGGTTGATGAATGTTTTAATTTCGTTACAGAATATAAGCTGGAAACAAATGATGAGCTATTTATATTAATTTAAGTACAAACAGATTTATCGTTCGTAATCGTCTGCCCGCGATAGAGATAGATTGAAAAAAAAATCATGTTTGAAAACTGTTTTTAAAACAATAAAAATTGCATAAATTGCGATACAGTTTTCAAACAAATTGCATTTGAAAGTACATTTTTTCGGCGTTGTAAAAATTGAAAATGTGCGATAAGTAAAAGTTTAAAATATTGCAATAAAATTTAATAAAAAAAAAAATGTAATTTAATAGATTACAACGACCATTTGGATTTTTTTTTTGACATAATATTTACTTAGTTTTAATTTTGGGGCATTTCGACAAGAGAAGCCGAGAAAGATAATAGGTTAAAAATCGACCGATTGTAAAACGCCGTGGCTAGTGGGTTGGAGCCCCTCGAGACATGGCCTTTTACTATCAGTCGATTAAACATTAGATTGTTTCCTTTTTCGCGTTCCTCTTTTATTCTGAAATCGATTTTCATGGGCTACATAATCAGTTGAAGACCTCGATTTTCATGGGCTACATAATCAGTTGAAGACCTCGATTTTCATGGCCTACATAATCAGTTGAAGACCTCGATTTTTGCTTTGCAAGACGATTTTCATTTCGGCGTCGCTCTTTGGCTTTCGATTTTTCCATATCCGATAATTTGCGCCTACCCATTTTGTAACTTTTTCAATTTTTAACGATTTTATGCCTTTCGATTACCTATTCAAATAAAAATTCTTCTAAAAGTAAAGCACATCGTTGAATTTCGTTAAAATAAAATAAAATGCGAGCATCATTTGGCCCCATCCTCGATCGAAAACAACAACCATTTCCAAACGGTTAATAAAAGTTTAATTTAATCGTCTGCTGTTGCCACCGTCGGAGTGACGTCAGTGTTCCGCACGGACACGCCTGTCCTTTATAATATAGATAGATAATAGATATTAATGTTTTTTTTTTTTCATATGTTCAAAGTTTCAGCACCTCTTTCATTTCCATTAAAAAAGAATATTTTTTTAGCCTTGAACGCAAACTCAATTTGAAGCCTATGCCATTACTATAGATAATTTTAAATATTTCGCGAAAATCAGAACACGTGGGATACATTACCGCTAACAACCCCGTAGTGAAAACAAAAAACAAAACAAAAACAATTAAAAAAAACATGCTGAGTTTCTAAGTGGAAAAGAACACCCTTTTTGAATCATTTGTTGTTATTGCACCTAACTTTCAAACCTACAAGGGGAGGAGTGCATCCGCTGAAGATAGTGAAGGTGGTATGAGTAAAACCCGCATGTGGAGGAATCATAAAATGTAACAATGAATGCCATTGTGGGTGGAATGGTATAAAGTTATACTCATTAAGGAAAGCTAAATGTTATATAATCATAGGTGGATCTGGAGAAGTTTTTCTGCAGGGAGTCTCGAGAGTTCATTATAAGTATTCTTGGCTGACTAACAAACACATTCTTCAATACTGTTGCCAGTTCTACTTAATAAAAAAGGGGACAGATAGATATAAAAAAATCAGAACAAAGGCTTCTAAAGTGGGACATATAAATCCAGTAAATTTTTTGAAAATAATATAAACATAATAATAAAAACTAGCAGACATATTCTTCATTAGTGTTGCTAGATCTTCTTTAAGAAGGAACGGGACAGAGAGATAAGAAAAAGCGAGACATAAAAATATACAGCAGAAAAATTTGAAAACGGAACCTGTCCCTAATGTAATCTTGTCTTAAACATAAAAAATTCCTGCTCCCTACGGAAAGAATACCATACAATTCTGTTTTGCCTGCTATTAAAGAAAGGTGTATAAAACGAAATATTTTTTTCGTCACTTAACTTTTCGTCTTAGTAGGTCTTACTGTACTAAATAAACGCAATACTCTGACAGAGTAAAATCTGTGAAAACGGGGTCTCTAGGAACCTAAATACAATTCCGTTTTGAAGAGGTTACCGATAGAACAGTTATAATTGTGGATATTCATTCCGCAAGGACTAAGAAATTTTTACATTTAACACAATATTCTGTCAATAAATAGGTTCCGTTTTCACACTAAACAAAAACCTGTTACATTTGCTGAAGCTCTTTAGCAGGGAGTCCCGAGGGTTCATTATAAGCGCTTTTGGCTGACTAAAAAACATATTCTTCTATAGTGCTGCCAGTATCACTTTCACAAAAAACGGGACTCATAGATAAACAAAGCGGGACATAAAAATAGAGTAAATTGTTTGAAACCGAAACCTGCATATAACCTCATTTGTTGTTACTGCACTTAGCTTTCAAGCTTACAAGGAAAGGAGTGCAGCCGTTGAAGATAGTGAAGGTGTTATGAGTAAAACCCGCTTGTGGAGGAATCATAAAATGTGACAATGAATGCCATTGTGGGTGGAATGGCATAAAGTTATACTCATTAAGGAAAGCTAAATGTTATATAATCATAGGTGGATCTGGAGAAGCTTTTCTGCAGGGAGTCCCGAGAGTTCATTATAAGTGTTCTTGGCTGATTAACAAACACATTCTTCAATACTGTTGCTAGTTCCATTTAATAAAAAGGGGGACAGGTAGATATAAAAATCAGAACAAAGGCTTCTAAAGTGGGACATATAAATCCAGTAAATTTTTTGAAAATAATATAGACATAACTAAGGGGCTCTGCCCCCTGCAAGCTACGCTCGCCAACCCACGTTCAGACACCGCAGAATCTAAAATCACGCTAATTTGATCGGTTTTTAAAAGATTAGAGAAGATTGAATATAATGAAAACACCTCTAGCGATCTCCCTGTAAATGGGTTTCCATTCAATTCCCTTTGATTGCGAAATCTTAAGGCCGATTCAGTTGCTGTTAAGACATCCAATGGTTGTTTTTGTGTTTGATTAAAAAAGATCAGTTAAACATTTAAAAAGAAGCTAAAATAAAAGGAATTAAGTAAACAGAGTCTTTACCTCCCGGTATTTTTTAACCGCGTTATAAAACGATTGACATAATACAATTTACTACAATTACTACAGTTTTCTGCTTTAACCCCTTCAAGGGTGGTGGTTCATTTTTGGACCATTTAATTTTGATTCTTAAATGCCACATTGGCACCAGAATATTGGAATGAAAATTTTCCTTTTATTAAGTGAACAAAAGCATTTTCATATTTCAAAATAAATTTGTTTGTAAATTCTGGTGCCATTCACTGATTTCAACATTTTACGAATAGAAGTACCTTGCCCCTGAAAGGGTTAAACAAATATTAATGTATTTATTATTTTAAAGTTTCCTTTCTCTTTTAAGATTCACATGTAAATACAATTTTCAAGACATAATTTTCAATATTTTCTGCTTTTACACGCACTCATTTAATAGTAATTTTAAAGTTTTTTTTCTGTTTTTAATAGTCACGTGTAAATAAATTTTTAATCGTAAAGAAATAGTATTCTTTGCGCTGTTTTTAGAATTGAAAACAATATCTATAATACTGGTTTAAGTCATGTGACATCAACAGTTACGAGCGGATCCCTTCGCTTTTTATATTCCAGGCGACCATTTTGGTACTTTAATGTTAGCCAGCCACAGGTGACAAGTCGCTAAATATTATTCTATCGCCATCATTTCACTTATATTATAACAATCCAAGTCATGTAACTGCCATAAACAACTGCGAGCTGATCCCTTCGCTTTTCATATGAAAGGTTTCCATTTTCATTAAAGAATCAAATTTTTCTTACGTCAGATTTAAAACGATACATTTAAAATGACTTATTTAAAAGAACTTTCTTATAACGTTGTTAAAAAATACCGGAAGACAATGACTTTGTTTACTTAATACATTTTACATTAGCTTATTTTAAAAATTTTAACTAATTTTTTTTAAATCAAAGAAGAAAACATCCATTGTATCTCTTAACAGCAGTTGATTTGGTCTTAAAAATCCCAATCAAAGGAAAACGAAAGGAAACCCGTTTACAGAGAGATCGGCACTGTTTTTTAAAATTATAATTCAATCTTTTAAAAGCCGATCAAATTAGCCTGGTTTAAGAATCTGGGGTGTCTGAACGGGGGTTGGCGAGCACAGCCGCTGCCATCGAAATACTCAAGACTAGAGGACACGAGTTGTGACGTCATCACTAATCGACCGACTTCTCACAAGTGTTGGAATTTACACAGGAAAATTTTGAATAGCAATTTTCTTTTATTTTATTTGTGGCATATCTATCATCTTATAAAAGAATAATAACTGTTTAAACTTACTGGAGAATTTGGAATACCCCAACAAAAAATCAGCAAGATGCGGCAACAATGTGGCATTCCGCATCTGACTGAATTTTTATTTAGGGATTCCGAATTCTCACCAGTAAGTTTAAATACTTATTATTGTTTTATAAGATGATAGATATTCCATAAATAAAATAAAAGAAAATTGCTATTCAAAATTTTCTGATGTGAATTCCAACACTAGTGAGAAGTCGGTCGATTAGTGATGACATCACAACTCGTGTCCTCTGGCCTTGAGTATTTCTATGGCAGCGACATGGCTCGTAGGGGGCAGAGCCCCCTAGTGTGAACAAAAAAAATAAGAACAAGTTAATCGTATAGTTAAAGATAATCAATGATTTTCTACCATCTGTTAAATGACTAATCTCTCTATTCTAAAAAAAAGTAACTACCGTTGTCACCGCCGCCGCCGCCACCGCCGGTTTTGAATTTTTTGTGACCGGAGGTCTTTCTTCGTTAATATTAAGAAGAATAATGCATACAAAAATATGAAAATTGGTAGTATTGTACAGAAATGTTTGATAAACACGCTGATGCAGACAGTATTCAAATCGAAGAATTATTTTAAGAGATATTTAATGCTAAAGTTGGACAAAATCGTTCCACTAAAAAAGTTTTATAGGAGCAAAAACTATACATCGGAATTTAATAATTTTTAGATCATTTTATACATTATAATTTCCTGGTGTGCAGAATTAATTTATTTTTTTAATTTGACTCATTTTTCGAGGTTTCATTTCTATTTTAAATTCAAATTTTTAGCATTTCGAGAGACTTTTTTTACTTATTTCAGAAAATTGTACTAATTTAACCTGTTGCCAACTGTATAAACAACGGAAACAATAATGTTTGTTTCAAATTAAAAATTTATTTACACGTGACTATTATAAACAGAAAAAAAACCCTTTCAAATTAGAATTAAATAATTACGTATAAAAAGCAGGAACTTATTGAAAATTACTTCATCTATAATTACACGTGGATTTTAACAGAGAAAGTATATTGTAAAATAATAAATTCATTAACATGCGTTAGAGGTCTTAAATAGGAGAAATTACATCACATTTACCTCACATTACACTTATTACGTAAAATGAACAAAAAATAATATTGCAAAACAGTTGAAATTTAAAAATAGCGCGAGACATTTACTTGATATTTTGAGATGAACTTTTCAACTATTTTTTTTTTTTTTTTTTTTTTTTTTTGGACAGCGCAAATAATATTTCATTTCTAATAACAGTGTTTTCACGTGAATATTAAAAAGGGAAAGAAAAGTTTGGTGAAAATTACGTCAGATTAAAAACGATATATTTAAAATGTCTTATTTAAAAGGACTTTCTTTTCGCTTTGTTAAAAAATACCGGGAGACAAAGACTCTGTTTACTTAATTCATTTTATATTAGATGATTTTGAAATGCCATTGTATCTTTAAACAGCAGCTGATTTTTCCGTTAAATCCCCAATCAAAGAGAAATGAATAGAAACCCGTTTATAGGGAGATCGCCTTTGTTTTTTTAGTTATAATTCAATCTTCCAAAATCTTTTTAAAGCCGATCAAATTAGCGTGCTTTTAGAGACTGCAGTGTCTGAACGGGGGGTTGGCGAGCGTAGCTCGTAGGGGGCCGAGCCCCCTAGTTGAAAAAAAAAAACCTAATGCTCACAGAGATTTTAATTCATAAAGGAGGTATATAGCAATAAACGCAAGTAGATATTTTGAACGTTACAGCTCATTTCCTCAAAATGATAATTGTGTCACTTACCACCTTTATCGTCTGAAATACGACTTTTTCTTTTAAATTACCACACGTTCGTAACACATTAAAAATAACAAGTTTTTAAAGTATTACAAAAGATTGTTTCAATAAATCTTCTATCAACATAAACAAAAACATTCAAACAGAGAGATGAAAAAAAAAGTATTACCATCTTGGGGATTTATTTTCACGATACAATAAACAATGTGATTCCCAGACGATTATTTTTATTCTTTCGTCAAATTTTAATACGGTCATTGACTATTGTCTGTGGTGAAACAGTGAAAGTGACAATAAGGTAGTTGTGGTCTGTTTTAGAACAATGCGAATGTATCCGGAATTAACTATGCTGATTTACTCCTTTTTACATTTTCCGACAGTCTTCCTTGTTTTATTAATTTATTTCCACCTTATGATACTAGAAATCTTTGAGCTGTTAAAATACGTTACAAAATGCAGTTAAAATCCATTTATAAAACTTCTCAGTTTTTCAAAATATCCCAAACAAACAAACACAAAACATCCAAAACTTTTTTGGGTACTTTCGTACTTTTTGAACACTTTCGAACACTAGCCGTCCCTTGGCGAGAAGTTTGGTCTCCCTTAAATTTATGATGAGTATTGTATCGTTTTAACTTTTATTCATAATTTAAATTACTTGCTCAATCCTTCGCAAAATCGGAAGATTCTGATACAGAAATCAAGAGCTCGATATATATATATCTATTTTTTTATGGTAGACGAGCGCAGGTGATAAATCGCCAAACATTGTTCCCGTCACATTTTTTCGTATTTCATTAATATAATTTAAAATATAATCCTTTCACTCATTTTATTTAAAAAACATAACTTTAATTTAAAACTGAAACATTTAAAATTTATGATTTTCACTTATTTCTTACTTTTCCCTTTTTTAAATTAAGAAAGAGAACAGAGAAAAGAAAAAAATTCTAACTGGCGAGTTAAAAATGCTATTGGCGAAATTTGCGCCCGCCTAACATACCGAGACTTCTTTGCGACCATGGCAACTTTTATGTAGTTTTATTCTAAACAATAATTTTGATTAAAAATGGCCACTTTGTATGTGGAAAGCGAAGAAGTCAGCCCATAATTGCTTATGACAATCACATGACTTGGTCTATTATAATATAGATGATGTTGGTGACGCTACCAAACCAGAAGGTTTCAGGAGCAAAAAACACTCTAAATTGCGATATATGTGATACTAAAGAGGCTAGATACATTAAATATGGAATGATAGTTACTTTTAGCATATAAATGCCCTCTATGAACAGTCGAAAGTAAATTCGAATTAAAAAGGGGTGAAGCGAAGGGGAGGAGCGAAAAGCGTTCTAAAAAAGTCCTAAATTACGATTTCTATGCAATCTCACGAAATATGAACCGATTTTAAAAGTAATAGTTGCCAATCAATGGCGACAGTCTCTGATCCTACACAGGCTATATTTTATGCCGGTGACTCTACCACCTGGGGTTGGCAGGAACAACAAATTTCCTAAAAAAGTCCTTTAAAAGCTATCTAAATTATGTTTCTGTGGAACATTAGGAAATACCAAACCGATTTTAAAGTTAATGTTGGCAAATTAATGGTGGTAGTCCCTATTTCAACATGGCATTTTATGTTGAGAGAGATGGTAGACCGTTAGACAAGAAGCTTGGAATTTGACATGATGGCTAATTTTAAGATGTAAGAAGATGGTTTCTAAAAAATTCAAAACTGCAAATGAATACTGAAGTGAGCGTATTAATTGAGCATAAAAGTTTGAAAATATTTTCTAAATTATCATTTATTTAGTTTTAGTTCTTTTTATTATTTTAAGTCTCATTTCTGCCTAATGCAGTGTGATGATAAAGTTTAGTCATACTGTGTTTTAAATAGTAATTTTTGAATTATTCATAGAAGTATAATTTCTTTTAATAAAAATTAGACATCTAAATATCGTTTGGCATATTTGAACCATTGCGCGAGCAAAGCCGCGGGGTTTGCTAGTAGATGATAATTGCTGAAATTGTGTTTTCCAATGTGTTATACGTTTTTTAAATTGTTTACTTACAGGTCATCTTTTATCCTTATTAAGCTACGAAATTTTGTTACAGTGTTCGGAATGTGTTAGAAAGTGTTTCATAATCTATGCTTGCCGCTTGATTTTTCTTTCTTGTTTTAACTGAAAACTCTAATAGATTTTTTACATTAAATTTTTTTTTCGATTTCTCACTAACAATATGAAACAGCATTTCTATTCGAAAGATATCAACAAAGTATTCAAAGAAAATTTTAAAATTTATTAAAAACGATACTTTCGTATTAGCCCATGCCAGAAATTAATAGACGAAGAGACTGAGAAGATTTCTCTACTTACAACAGCCTTTATGATTCTGTGTGTCTGAATTTTTTAAATGAATAATAATTGTGGCTTTTTCATTATTCTGCCAGCAGTTGAGTATAAATAACAAATTTGTTATTCTATCTGATTCTGAAGCCTTTCCACTGTCAGTACTAGTAACATAAAGGAGCCTGGAATTCTCGCTTTCTGTTCACCAGAATTGCTGGAAAACGAAACTCATGTCTTTCTGCCATAGTTGTGCGATAGTCATTTACAGTGACACTCAAAAGAATTTCGTTATATTGCGGCCTATGGGGAAAAATTGTCTGTGGTGTATTTTAATGATATTACATTATTTAAAACATATTGAAAACTATATACAAGGTGGTCATAAAAAACTTTGCCAATATATGGACCTCTAGCGGCTGATCCGTTCAACCGATCGAGATGAGATTTCAGATATAGTTATTCAGAGATATGAGCTCGAGATTATGTGAATGGCAACAAAATGGCGCTCACGGTTACGGTTATAGCTACAGAAATTCAAAATTTTCGATCGGCAACGCCTATTTTTTCCTGTCGCAAAATGTTCAGCGCATGCGAAAACCCTAAAGAGCGTTGGAACGGTACGTGTATCACAAAAAACGGACGTGTTATACACACACAAAAACAGCTCTGCAAACGAGCAAAAAAACCATGATTGGGGCGCAAGGATGAAATTTGCATATGACAAAGGCAAGACACCAATCACTGATTGCTACACATATCGGAGAAAAGAAAACTTTTTTTGGATTACATGTTTTCCACATGGTTGTCATCACAGGCAATTACGTATTGCAAGCGGGAGACTGTGGACAATGCATCCAAAAATAACATAGCATGAGGGATGTTTGCTATCTCACATTTGGTAGAGTCTTTCAAATCCGGCAAAGTACAGTCTAGATTTCAGATATCCCCAGAACCAGAAATCCATAGGAGTGAGGTTGGGGAGTCGCGAAAACCACGGAAATGGAAAATGGTGTAAGTTGACGTGATCGCCAAAATGGTCCAGGACCTTGTGAACGGACTTATATGTGGATATGCGATATCTTGTATCCAAACGATGTCATCCAGTACATTTCGCTGCAGCTATTCTAGTATATCGTAATTTTGTAGCATAGCTGTATAGCGAGAGCCTGTCCCAGACCACGTTACAAAACTCGTTGTTGTCGCTTCCTCAAAGGAGCAAGGGTAGAAAACAATTGTGCCTGCAATGCCGCACCACACAGTAACTTTGGCGTCGTATAAAGGTAGTGGTGCCACAGCCGATTGGGGATTCGTGACTGCCTAGTGCACTCAATTTTTGGTATTGACGTTGCCAGTTAAGGTGAAATGTGCCTCGTCCGTCCATAATGTGCAAAAAGGCAGTCGTTATCTCCATCATGTCGGATAAGAAATTAATTTGCAAAGTCTGGACGTTGTTGATGGTCTCACGCGTTCAACATCTGGAAGCGCTACCGGTGTGGAAACATGCGGATTACAAAGCGCATCAGGCTTTAGAACCGTTATTTTCGGTATATCCAATATACGAGCTGCATCTCTTGCTGTTTGCATGCGTCCTGAAGTCACTATGTGATGCACTTCTATAACAGTGTTCTCAGGAACAGTTGGTCGTCCGGATTGCGGTCTATCACTGGTGCAGCCAGTTTCTTCAAATTTCTTTACTAAATCACGCAGAGCTTGTGGGGTACATGGGCCACGTATTTGGTGATGGTTTCGACGGTAATCACGCAAGACTTCCGCGGCCTTCATCCCATTTTTATAATAAGTTTTACCAATTCACCACGAACTTTCGCTGGCAGAGTCATTTCATCAGCATGTATGAGCTCCCGGCTGAAGATACAACATTCCCACACTACTTTTTATCCGTTTTCCAAGTTGAATATCTGTCGACTTGCGTTCTGTGATTGGTGTCTTGCCTCTGTCATACGCAAATTTGTTTTGCGCGCCGATTCATGTTTTTTAGGCCGTTCGTAGAGCCAATTTTTGTGTGCGCATAACGCGTCCGTTTCTTGTGATACACGCACCGTTCCAACTTTTTTTAGGGTTTTCACATGCGATGAGTATTTTGCGACGGGAAAAAATGGGTGTTGCTATTCGAAAATTTCGAGTTTCTGAGCCTATAACCGTAACCGTGAGCGCCATTTTATTGCTGTTCACAGAATCTCGAGCTCATACCTTTGAATAACTATATCTGAAATTTCATCTCGATCGGTTGAACGGACCGGCTGCTAGAGGGTCATATATCGGAAAAGTTTTTTTTATGACCACCCTGTATATCACTGAGGTGTACTATAAGCCGTTTACCAGAATCAGGCGTGCATATAATTTATTGTTCATTTACAGGGGTACACAAAAGAATTAGCTGCAGTACTGCCTATGAAGAATAATTGCTGAAAGTGCGTTTTCAGTTGTAGTGCGCGCTTTAAAATTTAACTATTTTTTTTTTATATATTACTTCATTTGTAGAAACAAGAACAAGGCTACACAAAAGATCTCAAAAACACTTCCGTTTATTGAAAAGGAAATTGCTGAAATGGGAATTTTCAACTGTGCTATGCGTTTAATTGAATTAACATTTAGCATACTATGTGTCATACATATCAATCTATAGTTCATATACAGGGCTGCACAAAAAATTTGGATATTTTACAACCATTGATGGTAATTACAGAAAATGGGTTTTCAAATGCGTTATGCGTTTTCTAAATTGTATTTTTAGACACCTTTCAGCTTAATAAACTATCATTTTTTTCACAGTGTGTGTTCTGAATGTGTTGGAAAGTGTTTCATAATCACTGCTGGACACATTATTTTTCGTTCTTGTTAAATGTTGTTAATAATTTTCTACTGCTTACTTTCGGTATCGGACTCGGGGCCTGATGATAAAAAATATTTCAAGCTCGGAATCTGCAAATAAGAGTTCGACCTCATCTTCACTAATAGTGTTGCCAGGTGTCCCGATTTACGCGGGACGTCCCGATTTTCAGTGGCTCCAAGACCTGTCCCGTGTAAGTACTGCGCGAGATGCAAAAAGTCCTAATTTTTCATGATGCACAAATTGTTTTACATTTCTTTTTGCAGCATGCTATTCGTTAATCTGTTTTGAATGGAATTGAATACAATAAAAGCCGTGAATACAGAACCTGCCTAATAACAGAATTTTTTTAATAGTTTTTTGTATAGGCATACCTTACAAATCTAACTGCCTTTGCGGAAGGCTGTCTAAAACGGAAATTTTTTCGGTAATCATTATTCTGTTTTCACCGGTGTTACTGTACTTTACCTGTGAAACGGGACCTGTTTATAACGGCATATCTATCTATATTATAAAGGACAAACATATCTGTGCGTAACGCATACGTCATTTTGCGAATGGCATCACTTTGAAATTTGAAATGAAATTTTGGTTTTGCAATTTTCTCTACTGCAAATTTTTAAACTTCTAAACATTGCATATTTTAAATTTTTACACCGTCGTATAAGGAAAAAATGCTCTTTTAAATGCAATTTGTTTAAAAGCTGTATCTCAATTAATTTTTGAGATATTAATTTTTTTGCAGTTTTTAATACCATTTTTCTTATTGTGGCAACAAAAGTACCTCATTTCTATTGAAAGTCATTGAAAGTAAACTGAAAATAATTGAAAATAGGAGATACTGTATCTTTTTGTCGCCATTTTCTCATAAAACCTGAAAAAAAGTTGAAAATAAAATATGGGCTATGCCAAGAATATTGTCTGTTATTCCATGATAATGACTTCATATGCACACTTTTCTATAGACGAAGTTTAAGACTGGGTTGTAAAAGTAGACTGCTTTAGCGGATGCAAATGACGTCATTTTATAAAAAAGCGTGTATTTTAATTCTTAAACCTGAATTATGTTTTGTAGAAGTGCGTCATTTTCACAGCCCAGCTGCTTTAAAATTCTTCACAGGTGAAAATGCTTCACTTTTAAAAATAATGTAATCAAAATCACACACTGATAAAACGCAATGTTTTACAAAAATTTAGAGTGTCTTTATAAAAGAGAGGTGACATGCAAATAATAGCGATTTATATTACAAAAATTGATGATTCTCGCCTGGATGGGTTTGCTTCGCCGAGTTAGACAAGCAAACAAATAATTCGTGGTTTTAAATAATATCGTGTTCCTGAAGTTTTTGTCAAAAATTCTCTCGAATGATAAAATTTTAATGCTATTCTTTAGGACATTCTACTATAATTTTATCAAAATAACAAAATTTGCTTAATTTAATTTTTCCCAATTTTATATAATCTATATATTCAAAACACAAGTGTGTTTTTTAGTCATCTGCCCTGATCTTTCTGCTGAACCAATTTTACTAATATATATATTTTTTAACTGAAAGCTCCTCCTTTGTAGATGTGGTCGCACTATCTGTTTTTTTTTTTAAATGTCCCCACTTTTATATTTTTATTTTAAAAGCATTTTATGAAATTTCTTCAAAATGATGAAAATTAGATAGCTTTCATTTCTGCAGACAAGAGAGAAATGATGAGGTATTTTAAACTTTATTCATGCTATTTTCTGATAAACATTCAAAATTGTTGATAAAAATTGTTCTATAGGGTTTAGTGGCGCAAAATCCCAAGAGCCATAAGAGCCTCAATTGATAACCACATCCTAATAACTTATCTTTATTATATTTTACTGATTATGTATCTATATTATAAAAAACAAACGTATCTGTGCGTAACGCTGACGTCATTTTGCGAATGGCAATACTTCACGATCAAATTTCGGTCGTGAAATTTTCGCTACTGCAATTTTTCAATCTTCTGACCATCGTACATTTAAAATTTTTGTCTCATAGGGAAATAAATGTACTTTCAAATGTAATTTGTTTAAAAACTGTATTCATTGACTGATGTATTATGTTTTCTAATTTAATTTTTAAGCATGATTTTTTTTTAAAGTTTATCTTATCACGTGCCGGTTTCAATACATAAAATAATAAACATTTTGCGCATAAAGCAACAAACATTTTTCAGCATTTGTTTCTGACTATTTTTGCATAATGAAATTAATACTTCCTTTATAAGCAAATAAAAGAATAATATTTAAAAAACCACCAAACTAACATATTTGTGAAAGACAAATTAACGAAATTAATACTTCTTTTATAAACAAATAAAAGAATAATATTGAAAAAACACAAATCTAACATATTTGTAATCGTACAATTTAAATTTTTAGATCACCAAATAGGATTTTTTTTTTCAAATGGAGTTTGTTTGCAAAGTTCATCTCAGTTTACTGATTGCCTATCTATATTACAAAGGACAAACATATCTGTGCGTAACGCATACGTCATTTTGCGAATGGCAACACTTTGAAATTTGAAATAAAATTTTGGTTTTGCAATTTTCTCTACTGAAAATTTTTAAACTTCTAAACATCGCAAATTTTAAATTTTTGCACCGTCGTATAAGGAAAAAAATGCTCTTTTAAATGCAATTTGTTTGAAAGCTGTATCTCAATTTATTTTTGAGATAATAATTTTTTTGTAGTTTTTAGTACTATTTTTCTTATCGTGGCGACAAAAGTACCTCATTTCTATTGAAAGTCATTGAAAGTAAACGGAAAATAGGAGATACTGTATCTTTTTCTTGCCAGTTTCGCATAAAACCTGAAAAAAAGTTGAAATTAAAATGTGGGCTATGTCAAGAATATTGTCTTTTATTACGTGATAATGACGTCATATGCACATTTTTCTATAGACGATGTTTAAGACTGGATTGTAAAAGTGGATTGCTTTAGCGGATGCAAATGACGTCATTTTATAAAAAAGCTTGTAGTATTTTATTTCTTAAACCTGAATTATGTTTTGTAGAAGTGCGTCATTTTCACAGCCCAGCTGCTTTGAAATTCTTCACAGGTGAAAATGCTTCACTTTTAAAAATAATGTAATCGAAATCACACACTGATAAAACGCGATGTTTTACAAAAAATTAGAGTGTCTTTATAAAAGAGAGGTGACATGCAAATAATATCGATCTATAATACAGAAATTGATGATTCTAACCTGGATGATTTGCTTCGCCGAGATAGACAAGCAAACAAATAATTCGTGGTTGAAAACAATATCGTGTTCCTGAAGTTTTTGTCAAAAATTCTCTTGAATGATAAAATTTTAATGCTATTCTTTTGGAAATTCTATTATAATTTTATCAAAATAACATAATTTGCTTAATTTAATTTTTCCTAATTTTATATAATCTATATATTTAAAGAACAAGTGGGTTTTTTGTCATCTGCCCTGATCTTTCTGCTGAACCAATTTTACTAATATATATATATTTTAAATTGAAAGCTCTTCTTTTGTAGATGTGATCGCACTATCTGTTTTTTTTTTTAAATATCCCCATTTTTATATTTTTATTTTAAAAGTATTTTATGAAATTTCTTCAAAATGATGAAACTTGGATAGCTTTCATTATTGCAGACAAGAGAGAAATAATGAGGTATTTTTAACTTTATTCATGCTATTTTCTGATAAAAATTCAAAATTGTTGGTAAAAATTGTTGTATAGGGTTTAGTGGCGCAAAATCCCATTAGGAGCAGAATATTATATTAGGGGCATAATAACGGAAAATGACATACTGCCTTTGAAAACAAGCATTTTTCTCATAAAATTTCTACATTGTTTTTCCTTCTGCATGTGTACTGATACTATATTTCAGACACTAGACGAAATGCTTATTTAAGTGAAAATGAAGTCATATTTAACAGAAAATGATAATTTTCTTAGTAAAACTAAACATTTTAACACAAATGCGCCTAAAAAATATAAATTCCGGAAATTTTTACTCTAAGGAATTGAGATTAGAATCTCAAGTAAAGACTGCGTCTGTCCATATAAAAGATGTTGCTGACAATCGTGACTTCAAATTTTGAGTTAAAATGATTTTTAAATGATCAAACAATGTGCACTTTAAAAAAAAATGATGAATATGGATATGAGAAGTGCGTATGCAAATTTTGAGAAGGTGAAAATTGCTGTTTTCATTCCGGAAGTCCAAGCATAAGAGCCTCGATAATCACATCCTAATAACTGATCTATATTATATTTTACTGATACAGTATCTATATTATAAAGAAAAAACTTTTCTGTGCGTACGCTGCCGTCATTTTGCGAATGGCAACATTGTGAATGGCAACACTTCACGATCAAATTTCGGTCTTGAAATTTTCGCTATTGCAATTTTTTAATCTTCTGACCATCGTACATTTTCAATTTTCGTCGCATAGGGAAGAAAATTTACTATCAAATGCAATTTGATTAGAAACTGTATTCATTGACTGATGTATTATATTTTCTAAAATAATTTTTAAGCAGGATTTTTTTAAAGTTTATCTTATCACGTGCCGGTTTTAATACATAATAATAAAAAACATTTTGCACATAAAGCAACAAGCATTTTTCAGCATTTGTTTCTGACTATTTTTGTATAACGAAATTAATACTTCCTTTATAAACAAATAAAATAATAATATAAAAAACCCACCAATCTAACATATTTGTGAAAGACAAATTAACAAAATTAATACTTCTTTTATACACAAATAAAAGGATAATATTGAAAAAACACAAATCTAACATAATTGTAATCGTGCAATTTAAATTTTTAGATCACCAAATAGGATTTGTTTTTTCAAATGGAATTGTTTGCAAAGTTCATCTCAGCTTACTGATTGTCTACGGTTTTAAAAACAATTTTAAAGCATGAAATATTTTTTAATTTATCTATATCGCGCGAAGCTCGATTACGAAAGATTAATCCGTTTTACCTTAAAACAAAATAAAGAGTTCATCATTTTCTTACGGCTAATATCCATTAAAAAAAAACTTCCCTATGAATAAATAAATAAAATAATGTAAATAAAACACAAATTTACCGGACATGTATAAGCTCTGAAATTATCAGAATATAAAAGGATGCCATAAGTAGCAAAATCTTGGCAAAAAATCTTAGCATGCGGCTAATAAGAAAATATAGCTTTTGATAAATTTAAAAAAATTATTTGATTGTATAATTCGTATTTTCCATATGAAAAATGCTTTTTTAATGTAAGTGGTCAATCTAAAAAATTTACTGCATATAAAGGTTATTAGTTTTCAATAAATAAAAATGGTTTCACCTATATTCTTTAACCCGGGAAGCCCGGGTACGATACCCTAGTGGTTTTAATAAACAATTTTAAAGCATGAAATATTTTTTAATTTATCGATATCGCGCGGAGCTCGATTACGAAAGATTAATCCGTTTGCCTTTAAAACAAAATAAAGAGTTCATCATTTTCTTACGGCTAATTTCCATTAAAAAAAAGCTTCCCTATGAATAAATAAATAAAATAACATAAATAAAACACAAATTTACCAGACATGTATATGCTCTGAAATTATCAGAATATAAGAGGATGCCATAAGTAGTAAAATCTTGGCAAATAACTCTTAGCATACGGCTAATAAGAAAATATCGCTTTTGATAAATTTCAAAAATGTATTTGATTGTGTAATTCGTATTTTCCATATGAAAAATGCTTTTTTAATGTAAGTGGTCAATCTAAAAAATTTATTGCATATAAAAAAATTATTAGTTTTCAATTAAAAAAAAAAAATTTCACCTATATTCTTTAACTCGGGAAGCCCGGGTACGATCCCCTAGTTTATTTAAAAGTTAAAAGAAAATGTATTGTTCCAGCGATTCCTCTTTCACTAGTTTTACTGTGTACGATTGTTGTTTATTTAGTGTAGCAAAACCTGCTAAGACAAAATCAAAATACATCGGTGAAAAATATCGTTTTGAACAGGTTTCGTCTTATCAGATATAATTATATAGTAGGACTAGCAAACACCGCGGCTTTGCTCGCGTAATAGTTGAAATATGCCAAGTGATATTTGCATGACTATTTTTTATTAGAACACTTTTTGAAATAATTCAAAAATTACAAATTAAGCCACAGTTTGACTAAACTTCATTATAAAAGTGCAATAGACAGAAATGAGATTTTAATAAATAAGAAGAACTAAAACTAATTCCAATTGAATGATAATTTAGAAGGTATTTTGATACTTTTATGCTCATTTCAGTATTCATTTGAAGTTTTGAATTTTTTAGAAACCATCTTAACACATTTAAATCTTAAAATTAACCATCATGTCAAATTCCAAGCTTCTTGTCTAACAGTCTACCACCTCTCTGGTGTTAGTGACACCAACATAAAATGCCGAAAAAGAGTTGAAATAGAATGTCTCGAAAAATGTTGAAACAAAGACTTTCACCATTAATTTGCCAACATTAACCTTGAAATCGGTTGGCATTTCCTAATATTCTATAAAAAACGGAATTTAGATGTTTTTAAAGGCTTTCTTGTTGTTCCTGCCAGCCAGGTGGTAATGACACCGCCATAAAATATAGCTAGTGTAGGATCAGGGACTATCACTCTTGATTCGCAACCAATAACTTCTGTAATCGGTTTATTATTTCCTGAGATTCCACTGAAATTGTAATTTAGGACTCTTTTAGAATGTGTCTCGCTCCTTCCCTTCGCTTCAACCCTTTTTAATTTCGAATTTATTTTCGACTGTTCTTAGAGCACATTTATATTTTATAGTTAACTAACGTGCTATAGTTAAAGTTTCTAGCCTCTTCAGTACCGCAGAAATCGCAATTTAGAAAGTTTTTTGCTCCTGCAACCCTCGACATGAAATATAGCTTATGTTTGAGTAGGTTCTATCACCATCAATTTGCAACCATTATGTTAAAAATTGGTTTCGTATTTCATACGATTGCATAAAATTGTAATTTATAATGCTTATAGAACGCTTTTCGCTCACTTCATCCTTTTAAATTTGGAATTTTCTTTCGACAATTCTTAAAAAGGATTTGCATCTTTGAAGTAATTACCATTCCAAATTTAAAATGTTAGACCCCTCAGTAACACAAAAAATGCAATTTAGAACATTTTTTGCTCCTGTAACCCCCAGGTGGCAGTGACAACAACGTAAAATATAGGTTATGTTGGAGCGGAGACTGTCACCATCAATTTGAAACCATTACTTCTGAAATCGGTTTATATTTCCTGAGATTGCGTAGAAATATCTTTTTAGAAAGCTTTTCGTTCATTTTCACCCCTTTTAAATTTCAGATTTTTAAGGAACTCTTCTCAGAGAGTATTTACATCTCATAAGCAATTACCATGCCAAATTTCAAGTTGCTAGCCCCTTCAGTATCACAAAAATCACAATTTAGAACGTTTTTCAGAATGCAACCGCAAGGTGGTAGTTACGCCGACATGAAATACATTCTATATTGGAGCAAGGGCAGTCATCATCAATTTCCAACCACTACTTTTGAAATCGGTTGGGTACTTTCTGAGATTGCGTAGCAATCGCAATTTAGAACGTTTTTTAGAGCGTTTTTCGTCCATTTTCACCCCTTTTAAATTTCGAATTATTTAGGAAATGTTCTTAGATATCATTTATATCATATAAGTAACTACCATACCTAGATTCAAGTTGCTAGCCCTTGCAGTATTACAAAAACGCAATTTAGATCGTTTTTTGCTGCTTCAACCCCTTTGAGGTAGTGGCAACGACATGAAATACATCCTATGTTGGAGCGAGGGCTGTCACCATCGTTTTCACACCATTACTTTTTAAATCGGTTTGATACTTCCTGAGATTGCGTAGAAATCGCAATTTAGAAAGTTTTTTAGAACGCTTTTCGCTCATTTTCAGCCCTTTTAAATTTGATTTTTTAGGAAATGTTCTTAGAGATCATTTGTAGCTTATAAATAACTGCCCTGCCTAATTTCAGGATTCTAGGCCCTTCAGTAACACAAAAATCGCAATTTAGAACGTTTTTTGCTTATGCAACCCTTAGGTGGTAGTGACACCGACATGAAATAGAGCCTATGTTAGAGCAAGAACTGTCATCATCAATTTCCAACCATTACTTTTGAAATAGGTTGGGTACTTTCTGATATTGCGTAGAAATCGTCATTTAGAACATTTTTTAGAACTCTTTTCGCGTATTTTTACCTCTTTTAAATTCCGTATTTTTTAAGAAATGTTCTTAGAGATCATTTATATCTTATGAGTAACTACCATTCCGAATTCCATGTATCTGGGGCCTTCAATAACACAAAAATCGCAATTTCGAAATTTTTTTGCTCCTGCATCCCCTTTAGGGATAGTGGCACCGACATAAAATGTAGCCTATATTGGAGCAAGGGTTTTCACCATCATTTTGACACCATTATTTTTTAAATCGGTTTGGTACTTCTTGAGATTGCGTAAAAATAGCACTTTTAGAACGTTTTTTAGTAGGCTTTTTGCACATTTTCACTCCTTTTAAATTTCTATTTTTTAAAGAAATGTTCTTAGAGATCATTTATATCTAATGAGTAACTACCACGCCAAATGCCATGTATCTAGACCCTTCAGTAACACAAAAATTGCAATTTCGAATGATTTTTTGCCCCTGCACCCTCTTTAGGGGTAGTGGCACCGACATAAAATGTAGCCTCTGTTGGAGCAAGGGTTGTCACCATCATTCTGACACCATTATTTTTAAATCGGTTTGGTACTTCCAAAAATTGCGTAAAAATTGCCATTTAGAACGTGTTTAGAACGCTTTTCGCGCATTTTCACCCCTTTTTAATTTCGATTTTTTTAAGAAATGTCCTTAAAGAACATTAGTATCTTATAAGTAACTACCATTCCAAAAATCATGTTTCTAGGCCCTTCAGTAACAAAAAAATGGTATTTTTAGAACGTTTTTTACTTCGGCACCCCCTTTTGGCCAGTGGCACGGACATAAGATATAACCTATGTTCTAAGTTAGACTAACACCATCATTTTGATACCATTACTTTTGGAATTGGTTCGGTAGTTCCAGAGCTTACCTCCTACAAATAAAAAATTTTTACCTCTTTATAATATTAGTATAGATTACCGTAGGGCTAAGGAAATTTTTATATTTAAAACAGGATTCCGTTATACACAGGTTCTATTTTAATACGTTTTAGTGTGTTTTTGTGTCCCGGTTTAGAAGTCGTTGCCCCGCTTTTTGCGATACTGGACCAGGTAACACTATCTACTAAGCACATGTTCGTGAAGAATTTTAGGTGTTAGCTCGTAATAACTCGAACATAAGGATTTTATCTCCAATTAAAGCAATGTTGAAGTATGAGTATTGTTTTAGGAATTATCGGGCCAGTGGTTTTGAGTCTTATGTGATTAAAGAAGTTAAGCTGTGTAGAGTTAGAATCCTAAAATCGTGATGCGATACCTGAGGGGAAATATAGTAAATGAATAGATAGACTAAGGAGAAATATACAGGGCGCCTTAAAATAGATTGTTGGTTTTAAAAATGCAGTGACAAGTAAGCAGTAACAGATAAGACTCTTGCACGGGCCGGATTTTACTCCACCCAAACTTTCTATTAAAGCAAAAATACAAGAAATAAGAGCTTACTTTTAATGTTGAAACAAAAAATACATATCACGTTTTTTTAAGATATTAGTAGATCACGACATGTGCTCCTTTAGTTGTTCATCGGATAAAGAGACGAAAGTTCAATTCAATCCACGTACGGTTCAAAATATCCAATATCACCAAAAGGAAGGCTTCGTTAATGCGTTGTTTGAGCTCACGCACACATGATACGTTTTTCTTATAAATGATATTCTTAATGAACCCTTAAAGACAAAAATAGCAAGATGAGCTCTCAGATCAAGAGAAAGAGGTGGCCACCGTGTGCAGCAAGCCTTCCACATTGGGCCACCGTGTCCAATCCAATATCCTGGAAAATGATGATATAAAGACTATCGTACATTCAAATATCAAAACCCTGTTAAGATCGGATACATAAGCTATCTTATTTCGGCATTTTTGAGATGGCCCTTTTCTGGAATTGAAATCCTGTTTACATCGTAAAACTAATCTAAGATAAATCAATGAACGTCATTGTGTCTGAGTTGAACAAATGTAATGTGTGCGCATGCGCATAAAATAAAACTTGTCGTTAGCCAGCTAATCAGTTAAAGCGAAGCCTTACATCCAATCAGAGTGAGTGGTAGTGGCTCTGTCTAGCCGAAGAAAGTTGAAACTCACAGAGATATTGTGGAGCTTTCTCAGACAGTTCAATGGTCTAAGATATCTTAAGTATCCGATTTGAACGGGGCAAAGCTCAATGCGGAGAAGAGCCGTCCGCTGATATCCGAACCCTCAAGCGTAGACGCACCTTGGCGAAAGACGGTGCGTGCCAAATGATATTGGGAGAAGAGCACTTTGCGCGCGTGCGCTCGTTGACACCGACATTACTGACAATGCATTTTAATTTATGTTAATTCAAAGGTTATTCTGTTTCCAAAAACTCTTTTACATCACTTATAAATAGGGATTTAGCGTTTAAAAATTTATTACTCTTATAAGAATGATGACAACCATTCAGATTTATGGAAATTTATAATTTGTTCGCCTCTAATAAATGTTTTAAAATGATTTATACCATTGACACACATGTAAAATGGAAATGGATATTTTAAAAACAAGTATAAATTGGTAAATCTGAATCTATTTATTTAAAAATATTAGTAATCGATGAATACTGCTACTCATTGAAAAAAATAATCTATCTATCTATCTTCGGTACTAACAATGTACTGTGTTAATAAACAATGAATTTATCAAAATCTTTTTAATGAATGGCGAACTTTCAAAATACGTAAGCATTTCTTTTTTTAATAGAAAATGGGGTCATCAAAAATCCGTTTGATTTAAGTATTTCTTTAATACATTATCTGGATTCACCTTAAATCAGTCTGACTGTTAAACTGAAAAATTGAAAAATATTAAATCAATATTTAACTTTCATTAAAAGCACCCCCCCCCCCCCCCAACCATCTCCTAAAAAAATTAAATGAAAAATAAATAAATTGCTCTGAAAATCCAACATCTAAATTGCACTTGCAATGCTTTCATGTTAGGATGGTAAACCATTCAGCATCAAATCAAACTGCTATTAGGTGCTTCTTAAAGATAAAGAACTGTAATTTATGGTAGAATTTCTAAACTTAAGCTTATATTTTAAATGTATTGACTTGAACTGAAAAATAAGGAGGAAAAAAATATGTTACTACAAAAAAACAAAAACAAAAAAAAAACAAACAGTTAAACTTCAGCTTTTTATTTTCAGAACATCACACACACACACACACACACACACACAAAAACCCCTTTAAATGTTTATATGAAGTAACTGGGAGTAGAATAGTTTTTTATGAAAAAATTAAATATTGATAATAGTTGAACAATTAAAGTACTCAAAAATACTCAGAATGTCAGAGATCTATTCGTAATTTCATGATATTGGATACAGTAATTTTATATATTTCATTAATGTGATCTTAAATAGATTATCTCTGTGAAATAGAAAAGAAAATAACGCAATTACAGTTATTTTTTGACAAAATGAACAAATACAGTAAAAGTTCATCCTTATTATAAATAATATAATATCAAAGTTATGATATCCAAGAATTTCACCAGATTTACATATGTACATTAGGAGTGTGAAATATTAATTTGTACACTACGTTTGAAAAACGTTTTATGGGGAATGTAAAAAGTCATCCACATTTGAAAGGGGGGTGCTAGCTGAAATATCAATTTTAATACTTGAATTTTTCAAAAATTTGAAGATTGTACTTTCTGTAAAACAGCATTTGATGACAAAATGAAGAGGAATAACATTTATAGCACAAAAAGTGTTCTTATATTGTACCATTATGTGTAGAATTTTAAAACATTAAATTATATGATGATATACTTATTTCAAATGAAAATCAAATTTCAAAGTGATTGCTTAAAAGGCGCAAAGGCCAACATAGTGAAAAAGATTCCAAGCCGGGACTCGAACCCGGGCCATCAGTATAGCGCACTGACGTTCTACCGACTAAACCACTTGGAACGATTCCTAGCTCGGAAAATTTCTCACTATTATGTTTCGTGCTCGCCCCAGGTCGGTGGCTCACGATAAATATTCCATCTTGTACTACGTTTGTAGCCTTGCCAACATATAATAGTGAGAAATTTTCCGAGATAGGTATCGTTCCAAGTGGTTTAGTCGGTAGAACGTCAGTGCGCTATACTGATGGCCCGGGTTCGAGTCCCGGCTTGGAATCTTTTTCACTATGTTGGCCTTTGCGCCTTTTAAACAATCACTTTGAAATTTGATTTTCATTTGAAATATTGTATGCAAGGCGAATATTTCTCTCTGGAATAATTTCCATGTATTAAGATGATATACTTATTAATCTCTTAATTGGTGTTTTTGAACTATGTTAATGAAGAACCATTAACATAGCTTACTAAATCACAACTCTTACATTATTACAAACTTTCATTCAGCCACAATGCAAAATATTTTCAATGTTTTATTATTAGTTATGTTCTATTATATTGGAGATTCATAAAACATTCATAAAGATAAGACACATTTATAAATTTCAAAATATCGTTTCAAAAAATGCGATCTATTAACATTGTTAATAATGCATAATTTAAAGTATTAAAGAGTTCAAAATAAGGTCTCTTTTGAAGTATTAATTTCATGATTAAAGACAAGCTCTAAACAAGCTCTAAACTAGTATGTTGTGGCCATCACAAAACTTTCTTCTATCTCATACTTGTCAATACTTCAAAATTCATTATCACAGTGCATCTATTCTCATCATGAGGATTCAAAAAAGATGAAATTCCGTGCATTAGTTCTTGAGATATTACTGTCCCTTAAATCGTATAAATCCATCAAAATACAGCATAGCAGCGCCACCTATTGGGTGATTTACACCAGAACCTAATTATCATCAACTTATGTCAATGTCTAACTGAATATGAAGTTTGGGGAAAATCTGTGCATTAGTTCTTGAGATAGAGTTATTACGCAAATGATGACAAATGCAGCATAACAGCGCCACCGGTTGAGCGATTTACACAACCACATAATCAGCATCAACATTTATCAAGGTGTACTTAAAACTGAAGTTTGATGAAAATTCGTGCATTAGTTCTTGAGATAGAGCTATTGAGGAAATAGTGCAAAATTCAGCACAGCAGCGCCACCTATTGGACGATATTCACAATCACGTGGTCAGCATCATTTCATATCAAAGAGTAACTGAATCTGAAGTTTGATGAAAATGTGTCCATTAGTTCTTGAGATAGAGCTATTGCAGAAATCGGGAAAAATGCTGTATAGCAGCGCCACCTGTTGAGCAATTTACACCAAACTGTACAAAATGTCAATTCATATCAAGGATTAACTGATTCTGAAGTTTGGTGAAAATTGTTGCATTAGTTCCTGAGAAACAGCTATAATGGAAATTCTGAAAAGTGCAGCATAGCAGCGCCACCTGTTGAGCGATTTGCACCAAAACACAAACAGCACTAATTTATATCAAAGTATACTTGAATCTGAAGTTTGTTGATTTAGTTGTTGTTAGATTAGTTGTTGAGATAGAGCTATTGCGGAATTTGTAAAAAATGCAGTATAGCAGCGCCACCTGTTGAGCGATTTACACCAAAATGTTCAAAACTTCAATTCATGTCAAGGACTAACTGAATCTGAAGTTTGATGAAAATCCGTGCATTAGTTCTGTAGATTGAGCTACTGCGGAAATCGTGAAAAAGGCTGCATAGCAGCGCCACCTGTTGAGAGATTTACACCAAAAACTAATCAGCACCAATTTATATCAGGGACTAACTGAATATAAATTTTTATTAAATTCCGTGCATTAGTTCTTGAGATAGAGCGCCCACAAAATTTGTGTCACATACAGACAGACGGACAGACAGACAGACAGACAGACAGACAGACAGACAGACAGACAGACTCACAGACAGACATTTTTTAAAAACATGCTTTTTGGAATCTCTGACCCATAAAATGTGTAAATCCGTCGAAAACTGGAATTCGAAAATTTTCATGAAACCAATACTTTCTTCTTGTAAAGATAGAAGAAAGTAAAAAGAATCTTTTGATAGTAAAAAGCATTTTGAATTATTAGAATTATTTTTTTAATTTATATTTTATGAAGTTTATTATTTATTATGTATTCATTGAAATTACTTCAAAATTATCATAAAAAGCCGAGCAAATTAATGAATTACATGTTAATAAAAATAAATTTTCAGTGAAACTTTTAAATTCTTTCTTGCTCACAAAAAGTTTGACTATAGAGGGGAAAAAATCATAACAAATTCATAACTTAAACATTTTATGATTCACCGTTTTTTAAAATCATGTAATATTAAACTATTTTTTGGTGGTTAATAATCAAAACTTTGACCTGATATGAGAAAACTGAATATAGATAAAAAAATATGAATAATATTAAAGTATTATAAGCTGCAGGAGTATCCTAATTAAATAAGACCCACACAGTTATTTGTTTATTTGGTGCGAAAGCATTTTACTTTCGCGAGATTAAAGTCGTAATTGTCAATATCAAAATTCTAATGATGTCTTATCTTAAAACTGCATTATGCAGTCATTCAAAGTAATATATCATATCTAAAAAGTATAACACGCCGAACTGAAAATAATGCAGCTGGGCACGCGCGGAAAATGCTCTTCTTCCAAAATCATGGCACCCACCGTCTTTCGCCAAGGTGCGTCTACGCTTGAGGGTTCAGATATTAGCGCCCCGCTATGCTAGAATATGATGCATTTTTCTGTGGCGCTGCTTTTTCCTGTGGTGTAGCCATTTCTGCTATTTTCCGTACTAAATGATATTTCTCACCGTACGAGACACTTAGCGCCATTTATCGTTAAGATTACAAACTTTAAATCTTTGAGGTCTGAGCATTTTCGACTACATATCTCCCTCTGGAATGAGGGTATTTAGTACTTTTCATAATTAAAAAAAAAAAAAAAAATACTTGGAAGATGTGTATTTTCATAATTTCTTTTATTATAAACTTCAAATTGTTCTTATTCCTAATGAAGGAACTATTTAAATGTACTAAAAATTAATATTTAATGAGAAATTATTGAAAAAAGCATGTTTTATATTTTAAAAAAAGTTCCGCATGAGAAAACATAATTTTTTAGCATAAAATTTTACAGAGACTTAAATAAAAACTTACCCAAATATTGTACCAATATCTGAAAATAGGTTTTCTTTGTATCTAAACACTATTTAATAAAATTTGATTTTGTGTGGTACATTGCAAAGCACAAAGAGCAACACCACAAGGTTTGCAATAAGTTTGAGTTAAGCTCTAATTCTAGATATTACCATATACTTACTTCTGTTTAGTGCTGCCACCTATATATTCCACCTATATATTTTTTCAAAAAAAAAAAAAAAAAAAGGTCCGTAGATAATATCTGACAAGACGGCGAACATATATAGTAGGTACTTTTATAGCTCAGAGAGTTAAAAGTTGACCCCGAGAGATTCTCCGACTTAGTTCGCTTCACCGAAGACGGGAACCCGAGTGACACTCGGGCTTAGACTTCAAAGTGTTAACATTTTGTCCATCTCCTAATAAGAAAAATACGAAATTGTTTTAACTCCTTTCCTTTAACGGAATATTGAAGTTGTCTATTCCATTTGTGAACACTTTGTATTTCGAACTAAAACAAGGGTACTGCTGGGCAACATATAACTATGATATGTTCCCGCACCATGTTGGTTAAATCAAAGTAAAATTGCGTAATTTGTTATTTCTGTTTGTATAAATATTTTTTATAAAATATAATTATGAGTGTAAAATTATAATGTTTATATATTTAAGTAAAATAAGAGTGTAAGTTCATACAAAAATTATTAAGTTGATTTTAAATAGTAAATATATATTTTTTAAAAATTGTTGTATTGTAAAATGAATGTATAACGTTGAATGGAGTTCGGATCTCAGACAACAACAATAGCCAGACGCCATGGTGTCGTTTTATGACAAGCCAATGGAAAGTGGTGTATAATTAGAAATCGTAAAATCATAAAAACGTTGGAATCAATTTATGGCCTCAATAAAAGTGTTGGGATAAATTTATGACTTTTCAGACCACCCAAACTTTAAGGCAGATAATAATATTAAAATATATGTAAGGGGCCATTTGCAGACTGTTAGCTAATAGGCCTATCGAAGTATAATAAAAAAATCTTCTCACATCCAATAACAGTGGACTAGACAAAAATAGTTCCACCCACTGCAGGAGTGGTGTGCAAGAAGAATAAGGTTAAAAAAAAAGAGAGTCTGGAAAAAGATGTAGAGGACGCAGGAGCTCTCCTGAAAGCCCGTGCGATGAATCCTAAAAGCCCTAGTAAAGCCCAGGCGAGATGGACATGTCGGAGCGAGCCTAATCGAGCCTAATCAAGCCTAATTGAGGATGTCTTCCTGAGGTACCTATCGGAGTGAGCCTAATCAAGCCAAATTGAGGATGTTTTCCTGATGTACATATCGGAGTGATCCTAATCAAGCCAAATTGAGGATGCGTTCCTGATGACACATGGCCATGATCCTAAGCAACGCAACAACTCGGAATTTGATGAATAAAGGCCACCATCCCGTATATTAAAAAAAAGGTACGACTTTAAACTTTTTCCTTTACCACTTAAGATCATATGAAAAATCACAAAAATACTTTTCTGATATTTTATGGTAGAGAGTAATCTGAGATCCGACAAAACCAATAATTAAATAAGATTAAGGTAATTTTAAAAATGAAAGAGAGTTATTCTTTTAGCAAAAAGAAACAATTATAATAATTAGAGTACGTGAAAATATTGTCTTTTTTTTTAAAGATTAAACATACTTAAAATAATGAGAAGCAAACAAAAGTGTTGCTTTCTATTTTTTGAATTAATATTATGTTTTTCTGTATATAGTTATGATCAATGTAAATAAAATATTTAATCAAGTTTTAAAAAGTTTCTGTAATTATTTAATTAATAATATTTAAAGTGTGTCAATTTATTTTTACAGCTTAAATTTTAGTTTAATTCATAAGTGGAAGAGTTCGTCTAAATAATTCACAACGCAAACTCTTAATTTTATTAGTAATTATTCAAATTTAATAATTACATTTTGACGCGAATTATAATTTAATTTTATGAATGCTTCGCGTTGCTCTTCTACTAGAATTTAGGTAAATACGATCACTTATATTATTTGAATTTATCTAAGGTATATAAAATTATATACCAATTTGCTATGAGGTTGCTTGGATGATTTGGACCAATTAACAATTTTGGATATAAATTTAATAGAAAATAAACAGGTGTAATTATCTGTCCAGCATCCCCCCCTTCATAGTAAAATGGTGCTATGACTCAGGAACGTTCATCTGAGGTCATTAGAAATAATAATAATAATAATAATAATAATAATAAAGGAAAATAAATTTAAGTATTATTTTAATGTCACAATTTTAAAGATATTGTAGGTATTTAAGTTTAATTGATTAATATTTTATTAAAATTAATTTTATTATTGTAACAATAATGACACACATATAATAATTTTATATAAATAAAATGAATAATATATGTTAGCAAAAAACAAAAAGGAAATGAAAAAAATAATTCTGGGATTTATAATAGGTAAATTTAGGAATTACAATTTTGTTTTTTTTTCTCTCTTTTCTCTTGTGGTTGGATCTCAGTTACCATTGAGAAATAATGGCATTCACATCACGGATGACACATTTGTAAAAATAATTTTTTTATATACTGTATAAATAATAATAATAATAAGAATAATAAGTAAAATTTGATAATATGTCTGGTATAAAAATGATTGAAATGTCAATAGATCATGATTTTTGAAATTGTATCACCTTGATACAAAAGAAAATTTATGAGTCGTACTACGAAGTAGTAGTACAATATTTACAAAAAAAAAAAAAAAAAAAAAAAAAAATAAGATTGTTTTTTCTGTAGAAAAAGACAGATATTTTTCTGTTAAATGAAATTATGTTGTTTTTATATATTCGTGTATTATAAATATTTTAGGGGTATTTATGTGTGTAAAAGAATAATCTACAAAACGACTTCATCTCCTAAGAAATTTTTTTAAATTTTAGTGCTGTTGTTTTTATGTATTTATGCAATTTAGAATATTTTCATACATATGTTGTAATATAGAGAAAATAGTATGAGATGCAAAATATTCTTTTAAGAGGTATAGGATCTATTTTGAATTGATATTTTGAAAAAGTATACATTGATTACTAATATTTGTTAAAAATGACTCAGACGCTGGATATAGATACACGTATTAAGTTAGTGTCACCATTTGACAATAAAAAGAACAAAAACATTATATTTTTCTTAGAGGAATTTGATAATATTTTGAATTCGACAGATATACAGGAAGAAACTAAATTATTAATTTTAAAGGCTAAAATTACTGGGGACGCAAAACATATTTTAAGTAAACAGATTGAAACATATAACGAGACCAATTATAATTTATTTAAAAATAATTTGGTGGAGTTATTTGGTACAAAACTAAGCTTCCTTAATGCTCAGAGCAATTTCCTAAATTTAAAACAGGCCGCAAGTCAAACGATAGAGGATTTCATTTTGGAGTTTAAAAAGGGTGTAAAATCTTATATCGAAAGTGCAGGCGAAAATGTGGATAATAAGGAAGAGAATTTTATCGAAATCTTAAAAATGTCGAATTTTTTAAATTCAATTAGACAGGATATTGCACTAGATGTGCGTAAAAATGCGCCCAGGTCCTTCAAGGAGGCATGCGAGTTAGCAAAACTTATGGAAAGTGCGTATAATGAATCAAAGTTTGAGGAAATTAACGCAATAAATAAAGAAAACAAAGATCTTTATGAGAACATTATAGAATCAAGTAAGCAAAACAAAGAGCTAATCGAGAAATTAAAAGGGGAGATTGAAAAACTAAAAAAATCAAAGAAAAAAAACCATGCAATTAGAGATGATAGTGTTCCGCGGAATAAGAAACTCTTTAATAAACACAATGATTATCAGGGTCCCCATTTCAATAACAATTTTCATTATAATGATTATGAACGATATTATAATGATTACTACAATTCCTTTAATTACCCAACGCATTATGGGATGTATGATTTTTCACAACCTAACTGGAATTCGGGAAATAGGGATTTTGGATATATTTCTGAGAATTATGATCAAAATGGTTATCAATTTGAAAAGCGCAAAAGGAAAAAAAAATGGGCAAAGAAAACAGCGAAATCGGATCAAGATTCGGGATTTTTAGAGACGGAAATCGATAAAATAAATAAAACAATTGCAAATATAACAAATGCAGACAAAGATAGTCTGCCAATTATATCACTAAGTATACAGGGCGTCGAAATACAAGCGTTACTGGATACCGGAGCTGCTGTGTCCCTTTTATCACCTTCTTTATTCAAAAAAATTAAAGATACAAACGTCAAAATCAAATATTTGGGCAATCAGATCCAAATTAAAACTTTAACAAATTCAAAGATTTTTTTTAAACAATGTGTAAAATTAACTTTTCGATTAAAAGGTATATTCACAACAGGCACATTTTATGTCACTAATGATGATTTTGATAGGCAGTACCAAATGTTATTAGGGTACGATTATCTCAAAGAAAATCATATGATTTTGGATTTATGCAATAAAACATTAAAATTTAAAAATCAACAAATTAAATTAAATGTTGCAAGTGAAGTAAATAATTATGAAGGGAATAACATTACGCCATGTAATTCAGGGGAACATTCAAATAAAAGTATGTTTGCCATTACTAAAAATAGAATTTTTCTCCAACCTGAAGAATCGAAAATTGTAAAATTAAAATGCCCAGAGGATATAAATATGTCAGATGTAATTATTTTTGACCCCATTCAAGAAAATAGTAAATTTTCATGCGAGACTTCGTTACACGAAGTTCAAAAAAATAATAACATAAATATTATAATAAAGAATAAACTGTTAGAAAAGTTAATTATTCAGAAAGGAACTAAAATGGGGGAAATTATAAAGAACTTTGAGTGCAAGCAAGATGACTCAACTGATAATATAGAGAAAGGGACATTTTATGAAATAAATAATTTAAATATAGAAGATGTAAGAAAATTGCGAGAAGCAGAAATTAAAGAGACGGATTTCGATTTAAGCCATTTATCAGAGGAAGTACAACAAAAATTTCGAAAAATTTTAATGGGCAATGTTCATGCATTTTCAAAAAGTTATCAAACATTGGGGCAATCAGCGTTTGTCGCACCAAGTTTTCAATTGAATCATGAATTCCCGGTACAAGCTAAGCCATATAAATTGCCTCAGGCAGTAAGACAGTATGCGAAAAGGGAAATTGAACAATTGTTACAGGCTAAAATTATAGAGAAGACTGACTCCGAGTATGCTTTTCCAGTTATTTTCGTTAGAAAGAAAAATCCGAGTAATAACCCGAATGCAGAACCCAAGTTTAGAATGGCAACGGACCTAAGACTATTAAACCAAATTTTACAACCTTATACTTATCCGATGCCGGACGTAAAAGACTTATTACAAAAAATAAGCGGTAAAAAATACTATACGGTGCTAGACTTACATAGTGCCTTTCTCCAAATAAATTTTAAACCAGAAGATTGCAAAAAATTAGCGTTTATTACGGAATTTGGAAAACATATGCCACTTCGTTTAGCTTTTGGCACACGAAATTCTAGCGCAATTTTTGCAGAAGTAATCGATAAAATTCTGGGACATTTCGACAAAAGCAAAGTATCATACTACATTGATGATGTGTTGATATCTGCAAACACAATAGCAGAGATGACGAAAACCTTAGAAGAAGTTCTACAGGTATTAATAAATCACAACATGACAATCGAACCTTCAAAAATGCAAATTTGCAAAGCAGAAATAGAATTCCTAGGATTTAGGGTGAATCAAATGGGATATTCTCCATCTCAAAAGAATATTGAAAAAGTAAAAAATTTAATCAGACCAAAATCGAAAAAGGGGGTCAGATCTTTATTGGGCTTAGCGAATTATTTTCGGACGCTAATACCCAACTATTCCGACAAAGTTAACCCTTTAATAGAGCTGACTAAAGATAAAGTTAAATTTAAGTGGAGTCCAGAAGCAGAAAAAGCTTTCCTGATAATTCAGGAAGAAATTGTACAAAAACCAACACTCAGACCCCCCAATTTTAACAAGGAATTTTTCTTATTCACGGATGGGAGCAAAGTTGCAATTTCAGGTGTTCTAGCCCAAGAAAAGGATGGTCATTTGCTACCTGTTGAATTTTTCGGGAGAAAACTTAGAGAACCGGAAAAAAATTATCCGAGTATTAAATTTGAGTTATTAGCAGTGCATGAAGCAATTATGCATTTTAAATATATGCTTTCAGGTAGAAGATTTACTGTGTTAACTGATTCGAAAGCACTAACTCAGCATTTACATTTACAAGATAAATCGGAAATTATAAACAGATGGGTAGCAGATTTACAAGACTTTAATTTCGACTTCGAATTCGTCGAAGGAATTAACAATCCAGCAGACTATTTGAGCAGGAATTTAGATAATCTTACAACAGACAGAGAACTCCAAAATAATTTGTTTGCAAGTAACATAGCACTTACAGACGAAAATATTAAATCGGAGCAATATGCAGACGAAAAATTAAAAATTATAATAAATAAAATCGAAAAAGACAAAAATAATAGAAGCACGAAGAGATTTGCTTTAAATCAAAATAAATTATTAATTTTGAAACCTGGTTCAGATAAAAAGGAGCTTTTAATTACCCCGGATTCATTAAAAATTGCAGCCATAGAAGAAGCTCATAAAGCGCATTTCGGATTTCAAAAAACTTATGATAATGTGAAAACAAGGCTCTTTTGGCACGGAATGTACAAAGACATTAAACAGTATTGTGCAAATTGTGTGCAGTGCCTCACATCTAAACAACACACGACAATAAAAGTCCCTGTTAAAAAAATGGTGAAAGATCACGAAGTCGGTACAGTCCTGCATGCTGACGTCATTGGACCTTTAAACCTCACGTTAAGGAAAAACAGATACATTTTAATTATAATTGATTCGACATTGAGATTCCTGGAAGCTGTTCCCCTACGAAACGTAGAGTCACAGACTATATTAAATGTACTAAATAAATATTTTGCAAATTATGGGATGTGTAAAGAAATTATCTTTGATAATGCAAAATATTTAAGAAGCGAAATTATGAAAGAATATTTGGAATCTTTAAACATACAAAGGAAATTTGTGAGTGTATACCGTGCGCAAGGAAATGGACTTTGTGAAGTTACCAATAAAATATTAAAAACATCAATTGTAGCTATGTCGAAACGCACTACGGAATGGGACATAAGACTGGATTTTTTTAAACTAGCGTATAATTCCTCGAAACACCGCGCTACGGGATATAGTCCCTCACTGCTATTTTTCGCAAGGGAAATAAAAAATCCCTTCACAGCCCATATTCCTTCTGAGGAAATATATACCCACTCTTATGTTAAAAGCAGAATACAGCATATGAAGGAAATCAAAATTCAATCCCTTGCAAACCAGGAGAAAATAATGCAAGAATATATAGATGAAGAGGCATACGAAAAAGTAAAGGATTTAAATTTGGGTCAAACAGTATATTTAAAATGTATTGGAAAACCAGGCGCATTAGAGCCAAAATTTCAAGGACCCTATGAAGTTACTAAAAAGTTTAGAAACTTTAATTATTTATTACAATATGTTCCAGATAAATCAATAGAGCCGATCAAACGACATATGGATCAGCTGTACGCTCCGAAATATGCAACAGGTCATACAGAGGCGGAAATTACGAATTTACAAGGGTCTCAGAAAAAAATTAAGGGTGATAAAAATTACAAAACTAAATGTGACATTTGTCAAAGAAAATCACACTCAACTGAAAATTGTTGGTTCAAATTGAACAAAAATACGAGTCAAAAGGGTGACAAACTTACTAAGAATTATTATAAAAAAAATAATAAATATTCTGAGAATGTAGACCCATATTTAAAGTATCAAATAGATCATTATGATCAAAATATGTCGTTATATGGTTATACACCATATACAAACTTATACGGGGATGTTATACAAGATCATTACCCTTCCCCCCCTCCCCAATATTATCCATGGGATATGAATTGGTATTAAAAATAAATCAAAATACATAATTAAGCGAATTTCAAAATTTTCAAAATTTAAAAATAAATTTTTCTCTTTTATGTAAAAAAAAAAAAAAAAAAAAAAAAAAAAAAAAAAAAAAAAAATTGAAACAAAATTAATAACTTGCCTTTTTAAAATTCAAAATAATAATAAGAAAGGATAGGAACATGGGAACGCCAATTTGTCTCAGGGTTACAATATTGAGCAAATGTGCAGGGCGCACCCGAAAACATACTTATAAAATTATGAAATGTGCTTCACAAAACTTCAATGGAGCAGTGAAATATTTATCTCCAGGCAAAAGTTATATATATTTTTCTTTTCGAATATGAATTAGAAAATATAAAATCTTAACAAAGCCAAATAACATTAAAACTTAATTAATTTAATAGTAAATAATGTTGGAGTAATTTTCAAAAAAAAAAAAAAAAAAAAAAAGAGAATTTTTCTGTCTTCTATAAGGGTAGCCTTTGCTAATAGCCTTACAATTTAGATGACAGAATTTCAGAATTACTCTTTAAAATGAGTAGGTGTAAGCTATAGGTTCAGGGTAGTTAGAACAGCTTTATAGCATACTCATATATATATATTTTTTCTTATATAAATATATGGTTGACAAGGAATACATTATTAGTGCACTCTATATTAGGATAGCGGTCAGCTATAAGCCCAAATATAATAAAATATACAAAAAGTACTAAGATTTATTCCGGCAGTTCAATTACAACTTATATGCTAAAGTCTAGAATTTAGACAGCAGGGATAAGTTTTATGAACAAAAGTGTTAAAAAAAAATTTAAAAAATGCATTTTGGTGTAGCACATTGGTTTTTAAAAAAAACATATATATGTATAACAATGGACAAGGCAAGTTATTTCAATATGATTGCACACAAAATTATTGTAAAAAAATTACGCAAATAAATAATTGAAGCAAAATTAAAATTTTCTCACCAAAGGCTTTCTGTATAGGGTGCAATTTTGGCCTACGGCTGGGTATGCACCAACACCAACAAAATATTGGTAGAAAAATTATTTCTCAATTCATCAATATATAGTCATCACTTAGGCATCAACTTCAGGATTCTTGGCTGAAAAAGGAATCGAAGAAAAAATTAAGTATGGTATAATTACTAGATGTTATGCTCAGAAACAATAAAATTAGTAATATTATATTGTAAAAAGCAGCATTTTGAGTTTTATTTAGGAAAACTTTTGATTTTTAGGTTTTACACATTTATGGAGTGTCTAGCTCAGTGTATAGTTCCTAGATTTAATAAAAAAAAATAATAAATAAAAATATAAGTTCGTGTTGTTTTCAAAATAAATAACAAAAGGTATAGCAATTAGCATTTACAGTTAAAATTTATGGAATTTTCAGCAAAATTAACATTAGACAAACATAGTTTATATTATATTTAACTTGATAAGCTAATTTACTTTTATTAACGGTATTCAATTAGAATTAAAGTAGGCTTAAATTCAAGTTAAATTAATTAATAACATTGTTGTAGTGTAAAATTTTATGTAAGACTATTATATTTTTATTGTATATATAAAAATATGCAAATTTAATAATTAATAAAATGTATTAGCAAAATTATTTAATATAAATATTAAATAACATCTTGCTGAAATCAGCTAGAAATTAGATTTTTTTTTTTTTTTTTTAATAAAATATTTTATAAATTTATGTTAGTTTAGAATTTAAGCATTTTTTTTTCTTCTCTTTACTTTCCCTTAGAATTAAATGCAATTCTAAATTTAACACATATAAATATACATAGTATTGATAAATTTGAGTGTGTGAGTTCATAAAATTTTTTTATATAATTTGGCCAATTTAACCTAAGAAAACAAAATAAATAAATAAATATATTTATATATATTGGCCTTAATTTTATTAAAATATGTAGTATGGCTTAATAAATTTATTTACTTAATTTTTTTATAGTACGTACAGTAATTATTTTAAAAACTTGATCTATAAAAAAATTGGATGTGGATTGTTTGTGAGTATACAAAGATTTTTTCTGCTGGCAGAAGTTCTTTGGTCCGGCCGGGTACTCATAGATGGCTGCATACGATGTTACGTAGTAATTATCATTTACTTTTTTTTTTTTTTTTAATTAGACAAGTGTATTAAGTACATTTTTTTTATAATTAAATAATAATTATTAATGTTTGATTAATAATAATAATTTAGTATCTTTTACTTTTTAAACATATCATTAAATTTTAGACATTAGAATTCACATACGGAATGTTAATAATAAATTAAATTTTGAATAAATAAATTTTTATTTCATTCAGTAAAAAATAAATAAATATGAAAATTTAACAATCTTTTAAGATAGAATTGTTGGCTAAATAAATAATAATTTAAGACAAAAAAATTGTTCTCTTCTTCGTCAATGGCATTTTCTGACAACACTATTTAATAGTATTAAATGAAGGTACATTTTTAAGGTCAGCGTAATGCATATTTTGCATTTTGAGAGGCTGTAGAAGTCATATTTCCGTGTTGTTTACATTTTAATAGTAAACAATATCACGAATCAAAATTTGTGTTTGTTAGAAAGGTCTAAAAATATACAATGTAATCAGTTAAAGAAAATTATATGCATTTTTTTTTTTAAATCCTGAAAGGCAATTTGGTTTAGATTTGAACCTGACGGCATAAAAAGCCACCCTCGCTTCAGTTGTAGTATGAGGCAGGAGAATTCAGATGCTAGAATCGCCATTTTTCCGCTGCAAAATAATAAAAAAAAGCAGAAGGTTTACATTAGATACGATACAAATACATACACTGTTTATGCATAGATTATGTTTAAAATTACATACAGGCATGCACAGTGAGTTAAGAAGAAAGTATATCAAGAAATTATACTAATTAATAAGGTAATTACAAGCATGAAATGGTTTTAAATACATACCTTTGGGAAGTCGTAAAATTTTGTCACAGCACAATTCACCTCGCAGAAAGGAATTAGTAGCTTGACCAACCCCCACTTTTCGGGAGAATCGGGGACGTTCAATAACTGGTTTTATTCTTCTCTCCTTCTTCTTACTTTTTTTTTTCTCGTATCGGGTAAAGTTGGAAAGCATTGCGTAATGATATATTAAAGGAGATGAAATAGCTTGTATATTTTGACATATCATACATGTTAGAAGTAACAAATAAAAAAAATAATGTAACCAGTTTGTATACAATATTTTTCTGATTATAATTTGAATACATCAGATTAATTATGTGAAAATATAACATGTCATATTACAAGCATTGTATTTACTTTTATTCAGTATAAAATGTGTTTTAGATAAAACACTGTGTCATAAGGTTATACGTGATGAAATAATATGTCAAATGCGTATGCCATTATTTTTCTTGTAATTAGGTTTATTTCGGCATATTAGTTTCAGACAAAATTATAGCTTTGAATGTATTTTGGGCACTTAAACTGTAAAGTTACAAAATTATTAAACATGTGTGTGGTAAAGAAAAAAGGCTTCGAGAAAGACGTCAGATTTTCTGTACAGAGATCTTCTATAAGTGTGAATGTCAACAGACAACTATGCTATCATGTGTTGAACTTTCTGTTATAAAAAAATAGAAGAACTTCTTATAAAATATACCAGAACCATTGATAATTAAACTTTACAGACTTAGTTCAAAAACTGTGTAGATACACAGTCATATGGACACGTACATTCCTTCAAGCTTTACAAAAAAAATAAAACCAGCAATCAGTTTTTTTTTTTTTTTTCTGACACCGGGAGAGATGCTGGGCAACATATAACTATGATATGTTCCCGAACCATGTTGGTTAAATCAAAATAAAATTGCGTAATTTGTTATTTCTGTTTGTATAAATATTTTTTATAAAATATAATTATGAGTGTAAAATTATAATGTTTATATATTTAAGTAAAATAAGAGTGTAAGTTCATACAAAAATTATTAAGTTGATTTTAAATAGTAAATATATATATTTTAAAAATTGTTGTATTGTAAAATGAATGTATAACGTTGAATGGAGTTCGGATCTCAGACAACAACAATAGCCAGACGCCATGGTGTCGTTTTATGACAAGCCAATGGAAAGTGGTGTATAATTAGAAATCGTAAAATCATAAAAACGTTGGAATCAATTTATGGCCTCAATAAAAGTGTTGGGATAAATTTATGACTTTTCAGACCACCCAAACTTTAAGGCAGATAATAATATTAAAATATATGTAAGGGGCCATTTGCAGACTGTTAGCTAATAGGCCTATCGAAGTATAATAAAAAAATCTCCCCACATCCAATAACAGTGGACTAGACAAAAATAGTTCCACCCACTGCAGGAGTGGTGTGCAAGAAGAATAAGGTTTAAAAAAAAGAGAGTCTGGAAAAAGATGTAGAGGACGCAGGAGCTCTCCTGAAAGCCCGTGCGATGAATCCTAAAAGCCCTAGTAAAGCCCAGGCGAGATGGACATGTCGGAGCGAGCCTAATCGAGCCTAATCAAGCCTAATTGAGGATGTCTTCCTGAGGTACCTATCGGAGTGAGCCTAATCAAGCCAAATTGAGGATGTCTTCCTGATGTACATATCGGAGTGATCCTAATCAAGCCAAATTGAGGATGCGTTCCTGATGACACATGGCCATGATCCTAAGCAACGCAACAACTCGGAATTTGATGAATAAAGGCCACCATCCCGTATATTAAAAAAAAAGGGTACGACTTTAAACTTTTTCCTTTACCACTTAAGATCATATGAAAAATCACAAAAATACTTTTCTGATATTTTATGGTAGAGAGTAATCTGAGATCCGACAAAACCAATAATTAAATAAGATTAAGGTAATTTTAAAAATGAAAGAGAGTTATTCTTTTAGCAAAAAGAAACAATTATAATAATTAGAGTACGTGAAAATAGTCTTTTTTTTTAAAGATTAAACATACTTAAAATAATGAGAAGCAAACAAAAGTGTTGCTTTCTATTTTTTGAATTAATATTATGTTTTTCTGTATATAGTTATGTTCAATGTAAATAAAATATTTAATCAAGTTTTAAAAAGTTTCTGTAATTATTTAATTAATAATATTTAAAGTGTGTCAATTTATTTTTACAGCTTAAATTTTAGTTTAATTCATAAGTGGAAGAGTTCGTCTAAATAATTCACAACGCAAACTCTTAATTTTATTAGTAATTATTCAAATTTAATAATTACATTTTGACGCGAATTATAATTTAATTTTATGAATGCTTCGCGTTGCTCTTCTACTAGAATTTATGTAAATACGATCACTTATATTATTTGAATTTATCTAAGGTATATAAAATTATATACCAATTTGCTATGAGGTTGCTTGGATGATTTGGACCAATTAACAATTTTGGATATAAATTTAATAGAAAATAAACAGGTGTAATTATCTGTCCAGCAGGTACGAATAAAGAATTTCCTGACCATACATTATTCTTCTGAACCTATTATCGCTGATTGAATTTTTAAAAAATCCTCAGTTTATTTTAGGTCAATGTCTATAAAGGTATGTTCCTACCTTCGGGAAACTTTTTTTGAAAAATATGAAATTTTTATCAAACATATTGTTTTGAGTTAAAACAGGGAATAAAACTATGAATTCATATAATTTTTTTACATTATTTAACTTAAATTTTCAAATTTAGGCGATACTTAGTCAAACTTTAGTAAAGAAAATGCGTTTATGCCAAACCTTCTGTAACGAAATCTATTCAATATGTTTCACTTTTTTTCCAACAATATATTAGGAATCCTCTTACCTTTGTTATGAAGCAAAAGATTTGCAATACCTCTTAAATTTACTAATATATACCAAATTTTGTATACAAAACTTGATTTTTGAAAAAAAAGTGTATTTTTCAATACAACTAGCTCTTAAATTAATATATACAAAGTTACAGGCTATATTTTGCTTCATAACATACCAACAGATAAGCAGAACCTTGTTATACAATTTTATTTCAATACCTTAAAAACTTTTTAAGAAATGATGTTTCTCGTAAACGTAGACAATGAAAAACTCAGTTTTCCAGAAAACGCAAATTAAGATTTTGACAGAGCACACAAAGTTATGTATAAAATTTACAACTTTAAAATCCATCATATTTGTAGGTGCTTATGTATTTGTGTATATATTATATGTTATATATTTGTGTATTAAAATGTATCGTTTATCTTTCTGTGGCTCTTTAAACGGTCACTTCAGGTTTCAGAAAGTTCATTTCCGGTTTATATTTTGGGCTATAACTTTGCTTCTTATTATCGCTGAACCAAAAGTAAGGCATTTTTGGAATCATAAATGTTTGAACTTTAATTCGAAAAAAAAAAAAAAAAAAAAAAAAAAATCGAAAATTTTTGCAAAAACAGCGATTTTAGGGTAGGCACATACCTTAAGTCTCTAAAAAAAATGATAGAATAAAAAAGTTTTAAAACAGAATCGAAAACTGAACACAATTTATAATTAATTTAAAAGAGAACTATTACAATTTTATAATACACACGCCACACATACACACGGACATATATAATGCAGTTTTTTTGCGATTTCTCGCATTATATTAAAACTATGAATTGCAAAAACAGACTTATCGCATGACTGACGCTTGAAATGATTTGGTGGATTAGGTGTGTCTTCGAACAATCGAGTTAAGTTACTAAAAGGTGGGAGTAACATGATCATGATGTTGCCATGTCGTGCGCAGAATTTTTGTCTCGAACCAGGAAGCAAAGAACTCGCCACTTCCTTATCGTCTTAGTGGTGCCTTGATTTATCTATCAAAAATTTTTTTGTGTCAATTTTTTCTTTGCGCGTGTGAAAATTACGACTGCTATCGTGAAATCCCTATAAAAAAGATATATTTCTTAGGTATTTTTTGATTATCTAGGTTAATAAACGATGCAAGAGCTTTGAAAGAGGTGCAATACCGCTTTTTACGTATTTTTCTCCAATCAGCTCCCACACAACACATACGTCCAGATTATATTCAATTTTCATCTACTATTTCCGAAATACGTCTATATATGTAATTTGGACGTATACAGCCAGCTAAAATACGTTCAGAATTTGTTGAATGTTTGACATAGACGTAACTACGAAATAACTACAAAATATGGACACCAGTTTAAGAACATAAATTGGATGAAAACGCAACTAATCCAATTTTCGTCAACTCCCAAACTAAACCTTCACCTGTTTGTCCAATTTTCTGTTTTAATAACTTAAACTGGATGAAAACAGTACTAATCTAATTTTCGTTAATTCTGGGACAAAAACCTGACCTCGTCATGTACGGACATAATCTGGACAAAAACTTAACCTATCAACCGCCATCTTAAAATGGCGGCATATACAGACTTAGGCCTCATTGACCGAAACTTGTATTATTTATTTTTGTTTGTTTTATTAATTTTTTATACAGCTTTCAACAAGTAAAGAATTTAATGCATTGTTTATTCTTACCAGAATATCACTTTGTGAAGTTACGCTCCGCATCAATCAATCAACGTGTGGAAGATTTGTTTATCTCATCGCGGAAATCAAAGCCATGCGGAAATAGTGAAAATGAGTGTGAATGCAGGTAAGTAAATTGACTTTGTTTTCTAGATTTATTGTGTTTGTGTGCATACTTTACATAAAACATTTCTGTCACGATTTTGTGTTTTGTTATTTATTTGATTTATCAATAGTTTTGACTTTAGTCTGGACTTTTTGGAGAGATCAGCGTTTGATTACGTAAATAAGAATACTTTGTTTACATGATTTTTCTCGGTCATAATGAAGTTTTATAAAACTAAAAAAAACATTTTTTGGGTTGAAACGAATTTTACATTGATTTAGGGGCATATTTAAAAAAAAAATTCTTTGACAATTAATATATTATGTGTTGCAAGTACGCAATTTCTAAAAACTTCCCATTTGATAGCAACTTCTTTTTTTGACTGATTTAAATTTATGTAATATCGAGTTCTTACTAAGACACCAAACTTTTTATATTTTTAATTTTCTAGTGCTCTAATGAAAGATCATTACTCAAATGTTATTCATTCATTATCATATTGTAATGTGAACTTATTTACTTAATACTAATAATTTTAAAAGAAAGTCTGAATTATTTTGCTGAACAACATGAATTGTTATATTATTGTGTGCATGAAAAATGTATGAGGAATTTTTACTAGTATGTTCTAGATACAACTGAAGGTTCATTTCACAATTTTTAAAAAGGACAGGATGCATTTTGCCAATTTTAGAATAAGCAGGGTGCTGTGCCGTTAAATGATGTCATAAAAGGAACAGTACTACTAATGCTCGTATATATGTACCTTATATGTATCATTATATGCATATTATTTACTTCTTGGATGCCATTTATACATTTTATATCATATTTATATTATATAGGGCTGAAACTAGGGGAGTACAGAGAAGCAGAGGGGGTATGTGCCAGGGTTGCAAAAAAGGCGGCTAAAATTTAAAAAAGCCACGCCGGTGGCTTTTATTGGTTTTAACCGGCTTTTTTGGCCAAAATTGGCTTTTATACAGTGAAGCATTTTAATTATAAATGACACATTTTTATGTGTTTTTTAATTAGTTTTAAAGGCATTTAATTGAGGTAGAAATCAATATAACCCAATTTTTCAATATAATGAAGACATTAATATTGGAATAAAATGCCTTACCAATTGTTTTCTCTGGTTTACACTGACCTTAACACTGTTCCATTTTTTTAATTGTTCTCTTTATTTTATGCACACTTACATGTACTAAAATTTCCTCAAATGTTACATTCTTCCTAATTTCTCTTTCAACATTGTTCATTCTACGATTTTAATCTGTCCGTATGGACATATCTGGAATAAGTTATATAACAGCAGAAAAACTTTTTACTATATCATTTTTATAAGTTAGAATATCAATTGCTTATTACTGAGTGTTTGTTCTCAAGTATTAAGATAATTTCAGTTATTAAATACATATGTGCTATTTAGTTTTAATCAATTTTAAAAGTAAATATCAGTATGTAAGAATATATTTCTATTTTGATGTGTGATATTTTCTTATTCTTTCATATAATCTGTAAACTGTGTGGTATGTGTAGAACTATGCTAAAGAATTCCAAACCAATACTTTGGAGTCTAATTTAATATATTCTTCTGAATATTTATAATTTTTTTTCTGACATAATGCCTTCACAGTTGCATTCTAGCAGTTATAAGAACTTATTTATTTGACAAAATTTAATAGAAATTTATATTTTTTTAATAGAAAATATTTATAAATGTATTAAAAATAAATTAATCCAAATTTTATATGAATTATCTATAGACCACCTTTTTGAAAAATAAAAGCCGGCTTTTTTTAAGTGGCTAAAACCAAAAAAAAGCCGGCCGGCTTTTTTTGGCCTGGCTAAAAGCCGGCAACCCTGGTATGTGCTCCGGGTGCCAGAACGAAAGGCGAAGGGGGGGGGGGGCACCAAATGAAGATTTTGTTTGTCGTTTCATACAAAAATGCAGGGACCTGTTTAGGAAGAAACTGGGTCCTTTAAAGGACCCTTCACAAAATTTTTATTTCAAAACAGGACCCTTCACAAAATTTTTATTTCAAAACAGGACCCTTCACAAAATTTTTATTTCAAAACAGGACCCTTCACAAAATTTTTCAAATCAAAACAGGACCCTTCACAAAACTTTTCACCTTAAAAAAGGACCCTTCACAAAATTCCTTGTCTTAAAAATAGGCCTTTTACAAAATTTTTAGCTGAAAACTAAAACTTTCACAAATTTAATCATTTAACAGTGAAATCTGGCCTGTCACTTTTACATATATAAAGAAAATATATGTATTTTACATGCCTATATCTTCTTAAAAACATATAACAAAGAACCTGAATATAATGATCATTTTTAATTCACAAAATTAGGACTAGATTTTTCACAAATGTAAAAAAAAACTGTTCACAATTTCACAAAAACAGGACCCTGAGAGAAAAGTCTGGACAGATCCTGAAATGTATATATCCCCAAAGCAGAATACTTTGCAATGTTCTGCTGCAAACTTCGTCTGAACAAAAATGTTCTGTGGGAATTTAAAAAAAGAAAGTCGCAGGGATTTTTTCTTAATACATGAAGAAGTGCAATGGCATCTTTTATAGGAATGCAAAATACATTTTGTAAAACGCTGACATACTCAACCGAAAAAAACTATTGGCAAATTTTGTGATTTTACTGTGGTCAAATGATGAATTTCACTGTTTTTTCCGACAATCAATTGATTTTCGCAATATTTCAGAATTTTCCCTCTGTCAACTGGCGAATTTGACGTTTTTTTCTCGGACCCAATCATCAAATTTTGCGACTTTTTTTCCCACAACTGGTTGAAGAATTTCGAGATATTTTCTACAATTCACTGACAAATTTTGAGATTTTTAACTGCAACTGGTGGTTGAATTTTGCGATATTTTTCTTTGACCGTTTGGTAAAAATCGTATTTTTTTTCACATGACTGATCCATGAATTTCATGTTTTTTACCACCAACTGATTGGCAAATGTTTCAACTTTTTCTTGCTACAGATTGGAAACAATCATTGTTTTTTTTCATGACTGATCAAAGAATTTTGTGATTTTTCTGACAATTTTTTTTTTTTTTACACGTGACTCATTCGAATTTCATTACATTTTCTTTTTATCGATTTGCAATTTTTTTCTCTTTTTCTTGCGACTGATTGAATCAACGAATTTCCGATTTGTTTAAAAGATCAACTAAAGGATTTTGCAATTTTTTAGTTGCGACCAATGGGCAATTTTTGCGATATTTACTTTCTACTTATTAGCAAACTTTGTCGGGTTTTTTGCGACCGATTGGCAAAAATTGTGAATTTTTCCATGACTGGTCGATGAATTTACAATTTTTGATGATTTTCACAGGCCGTTTTCGCGACAGATTGGGGAATTTTGAAAAATTTTCCTTGTACCGATAAGCAAATTTTGCAGCAGCTTCTTGCAACCAATTTTAGAAAATCATACATTTTCTCTGCTACTGATCAACGAATTTTGCAGCTTTTCTGACGAGACACTGATGAATTTCACAATAGTTTCTTTCTACTGATTAGCAATTTTTTCCGCTTTTTCTTGCAAACGATTGGTAAAAATCTCGTTTTTTTTTTTTTGTGCAACTGATTGACTAATTTTGCATTCTACCCACGACAGATCAGTGAATCCCGCAATATTTTCTTTCAGTCGATTGGAAAACTTCGTCGCTTTATTGCGACTCATCGGCCAAATCTCGAAGGGGGGGGGGGGTTGCACGACTGATCAATGAATTTCCTATTTTTCCTGACAATCCGCTGACGATTTTATTTTTTTATTTTATTTATTTATTTTTTTTTTATACCTGTGACCAATTTTTAAATTTTGCAATATTTTTCTTGAACCAATAGGCAAATTTTTGTGGCTTTTTCTTGAGACCACTTAGAGAAAATCATGAATTTTTTCCGCTACTGATCTATGAATTTCGCAGTTTCTTCCGACGATCTACTGATGAATTTCACAATTTTTTAAACCGCGACAGATTTGCAAATTTCATGATTTTTTTTTTCTTGTATCAAGGCAAATTTTGAGGCTTTTTCTTGAGATCGATTAGAGAAAATCGTGGGGTTTTTTTCGCAGTTTTCTTCCTTGGTGCACTGACAAATTTCCAGGTTTTTATCTGTAACTGATTGGCGAAAATCATGGATTTTTTTCCCGCAACTGTTTGTTGAATTTTGTGTTTTCCCACAACAGGCTGAAGAATTTCATGATTTGTTCTCCACGATAAACTGACAAATTGCACGAGTTTTTCATATGACCAGTTGTCATTTCACAATCTTTTTAAATGAAGAATTTGGCAATATATATTTTTTTTCTTTTTTTTTTCAGCCATTGAGTGCAAATTTCACAATTTTTCCTAAGACTGAATGGTGAATTTTCTTGAAAATGAGGATTTGAAATGTTTTGCGATGTACATTACATTTATTGGGAGTACAAATTAATTCGGTCCGTTTTCAATAGATGGCTCTGGCTGATTTGTTTACTGAATAATGATAGATGTTTTTGGCATTGTTAGAAAGGTTTGACCTTTGTCAACCATATTCAGTCAACGAAGCTTCGAGTTTTATACAACAAAATTGGTTTTCTGAGCATTCAATATGTCGAGTTTTGTGCTAAATAAACAACACTTGCGGGAAGTTTTGATTTTCTTTTTTAATTGGAAGAAAAGTGCCGCTGAAGCGCATCGATCGCTTGTGGAAGTATATGGTGAATCTGCGTCATCTGATAAATCATGTAGAGAGTGGTTTCGACGCTTCAAAAATGGTGATTTTAGTGTCGAAGACAAGGAGCGCCCGGGCCAGCCGAAAAAGTTCGAAGACGCCGAATTGGAGGAATTGCTCGATCAAGATCCGTGCCAAACGCAACAAGAGCTTGCAGGATCGTTGGGAGTCACTCAGCAAGCAATTTCCGTGCGCTTAAAAAACATGGGAATGGTTCAAAAGCAAGGAAATTGGGTCCCATACGAGTTGAAACCGCGCGACGTTGAAAAGCGATTTTTCATCAGTGGACTGCTGCTCGAACGACAACAAAGGAAAGGTTTTTTGCATCGAGTTGTTACCGGAGACGAAAAGTGGATACACTACGATAACCCCAAGAAGAGAAAATACTATGCTCGGCCTGGTGAATCATTGCCATCGACGTCAACATCAACGCCAAAGTCGAATATTCATGGTCTGAAGGTAATGCTGTGCGTTTGGTGGAATCAGACTGGGATAGTGTACTATGAGCTGCTAAAACCTGGCGAAACAGTTACTGGCCAACGCTACCGACTGCAATTAATGCGTTTGAGCCGAGCAATGCTCGGCCCCATGTGGCAATTGTCGTTTGGTTTAACATTAGCATTCCAAACTTCTACGTGTGACTAGTGTAGGCTCTAAATGCTCAAGCTAATGTTAATCCTATGGGAGCATTGTTTAGATACATCTTGCTAGCATTTTAATTATTATTAAATGATTTTTTTTTTTTTTTTTTTTTTTGCATAGGTTACCTGCGGTCGATAATTTTTATTGTGCATGAAGAGGAGGGGTGAGGGAGGGGCGCCAAAATCCATGTTTGCTCTAGGCGAACCTAGGCAAAAAAAGACTAGTTTCGGCCCTGATATTATCTGTCACATTTGACTATAACTGGGCCATATGTGTTACAAAATGTTATAGTTAAAAACATCGTAATGTTATTTTAATGTCATATTATGCTTTATAATGTCGCGATAAATCCTGGTTGATTGGTGATTCATTCTTGTAATAATGAATAATGTAATGGTGTAATAATGTAATTTTATGTTATGAAGCATTCAGGGTTCGTTGATATATATCATGATATATATCCGATTTTTTAAAATATCAAGATTTTTGATATTTTCGAATTCTTTACATTTATTTTCAAAATATCAAGATGTTTGATAGTTTGTATATTGATATTTATTTTCAAAATATCACCGTGCAAGGTAATTTTGATATTTTTCACATTCAAACCAAGTGTAAATGAAATTTTCACCTGTTATTTCACCATTTGACAAATTTTGTGGGTTTTTTTATTTCCTTATGACCGATTGGTGAAATTCGCAGGTTTTTTTTTAAATTTTTGCAGAAGTTTGCAGATTTTTCTTGCGACTAATCCACAAATTTCATGATTTTCTTTTACATGAACAGTTGGTGAATTTCTGAATTTTTCCCTTTGACTTACTGGCAAAACTCTCAAGGGTTTTTTTTTTTTTTTTATGCGATAAATCGATGGATGAGTATCTTGATTTTTTTTCATGCATCTGATATATTTCACATTACTTCCCTGAAACCAAATAATTAAATTAATATTTCTTATAATCAATAGATATAAAATAATTAAAATGAGCCACTAGGTGCATAAAGGGCTGCCGACTCCTGCCAAATTGGCCTGGAGTCAACACTATCTTTACATTACTGAGTAGCTATGTTCTTTTATAGTACAATGCACATAAAACATTGGTTGTGGAAAGCACATTTATCAGGTGCTAATTTCTTTTGTGAACAAGACAATTGATCTATGCTTGATTCTCGATCAGAGAAGAAAACAAATTAATCTAATGTTGTTATTTTTTTATGTGTGTGTGTATGAGTTAAAGTAATCACAATATTTGCAAAATTCATGCATTTTAAAATTGCTTTAAAATAAGATTATACTGGATCCACTCATTTTTTTTCCTTCTTTTTCACCCAGTAGATACAAGCTTCTTGTCTTTGGAAAAACAACTGTTTTGTGGATACATATCATTATTGATTGAATAAAAGGTGACTCAGCAGGACTCAACTCTTTTCAAACAGGATTTAACTTTGAATAAGGTAAATTTTCAGTTAAAGTCCATAAATGCTGTTATTAAATAAATTTTCAATTTATATGTCTGTGGGTATTTGATTTTACAATTGTCAGCTTGCATAAAAAATGAATAATGTGGTACTTTTATGTTAGCCAGGTGCAAATTATGTTAACAGAATTTGTTTTTTCTTTGCCAGTAGCAACTTTTTTTTCCACATAGTAAATATTAGAAACAACGATTAGAAATTGAAATAAAATGTTTTGGTTTGTGTTATTGTTTCTTATTAAACCTTTGTACTTCAACTGTAATGATGAGTGAAAAAAAAATCTTTTGTTTTATTTTATTTATTATTTACAACTCAGTTTAAATATTTTTTTTTATATCCCTAATCTCAATTCTTATATTCTGTTACTATATAACACCATCTGTGTGTGAATGTGTCTATCTATCTACTATAAATTCTAATGTGATATTATGTTTAAATTTTTTGATTGAGATACTCAGGGCTTAATTTCTAACAAAAAAAGTACCTGTTGGCGCCGAAATTCATCTGACAAATAAATTTTCAAAATCCAAGTGAGATGGGAGAGCAATTAGGTTAAATAGTTTATTAAATAAAACTGAAATAGTATGTAAATTCTATTCATCATTAGAAGTTAATAATTGTTCCATAATAGTAATTCTCCGTATTTAACAGAGCCAATACAAAAAAAAATGTGTTCTCTGCTTGGTTGCAGAGTCAGGACTTCCACTATACACTCTGTATTAAACAGAGCCATGATTTAACAATTGGCATCTCTGATTACAGAGTCAGGACATGTTACATGTTCTCTGCTTGGTTACAGAGTCAAGACTGACCATTTTAAAAATGATACATATTATATAAAATAAACATCAAAATAAAAATTACAATATGCAGTTATAAATCTTCTAAATAGCTATAATATTCATTTAAATGACATCCAAGTAATTATAAAACTAATAAATCACCATCAATTCAAAATTATTATAAAGTAAATAAATCTATATTACATGACCTTGAAATCATAATGTTACTCATAAATATTGATTCAGGGTTATAAACAATTTAGATAAACAGATTAGATTTTTTCTGTCAAAAGAAATCAGTTTTTTAATTATATTTCGCAATATGAAAGATAAACAGAGTTAAATTATAAACAAATAAATTTGAGGGCATTTACGCCGTAACATCCTCCGCCTCCATGAACGGAGTTCATCGAACAATTATAACTTACCAAATTTCCACTATCACATACTAAATAATCAAATATTAAATACAAATTTAAAATATTACCTTAAATGTTAAGTATAACTAAAATGAAATGCAATTAAATCCTACTACTTCTATAAAAAACAGTTTCTGGAACAACTAAAAATAGAAAAAGACATTAATATACAAAATAGTTCAGAAAGTTACAAAAATTAGACATAGAAAAAAATAATAATAATAAAGTTAGTTAAAATAAAGTAAAATTCTATTATATTAAATGTCCATCGGTAGAGGAGACAATTTTGTGATAGGGCGTTTCAGTTCACCAGTAGAAGTCTTTAATTTGACAACACGAACAATATTATCATCCCCAGGAAATAGTTCAATTATTCTGCCCAATTTCCACCTTAATGGGGGCTGGTTTTCTTCCTTTATCAACACCAAGTCATTGATTTTTAAGTTCGGGTTGCTTCTAAACCACTTTGTACGTTGCTGCAATTGTGAGAGATAGTCTGACGACCACCTTTTCCAAAAACTTTGGAAAATCTTTTGTAGCAATTTCCAACGTTCCAAAGGAGTTACATAGGTAGAGGAGATATCAGGCTCAGGTAAGGAGGTCAAGGGTGCTCCTATAATAAAATGTCCTGGCGTCAGAGCCGTAAAGTCATTTGGATCAGAAGACTCAGCGACAAGCGGTCTTGAATTTAAGCATGACTCAATTTGTGCAATTAAGGTCAAAAATTCTTCATAAGTTAAAATCTGATCACCAATTGTTCTCTTCAAATGATTTTTCATTTGTTTTATTCCCGCTTCCCAAAGGCCTCCAAAGTGAGGGGCGGAAGGTGGGTTGAATTTCCATACTATCATTTCGTCAGTAAGATACTTGTGCAATTTTTCATCAGAAGCAATTAGAGACATCATTCTCTTTATTTCGCGGTCTGCCCCTACAAAATTTGTACCTCTGTCGGAAAATATTTCTAGAGGTTTTCCACGTCGAGCCACGAATCTTTTCAATGAGGCTAGAAAGGTTTCAGTTGTAAGATCAGTGACTAACTCAAGATGGATAGCTTTTGTTACGAAACAAACATACAGACAAACATAATGTTTAAAGGGTTTCACACCACGTCCCTTACGAGGTTTGATCAAAAAGGGGCCGGCTAAGTCGACTCCTACTCTTGAAAATACTCGAGCTTGTGTCACGCGTGCTGATGGCAGATTTCCCATCAACTGAGATGAAAGGTGTGATGAATTTCGGAAACATTTCATACATTTCCTTATTTCTCTTTTCACAGCTTCTTTAGCATTAATTATCCAAAATTTTTGTCGAATTGCTGAAATTGTCAATTGAGTCCCGCTATGAAGATGTTTCTCATGAAAATACTTTATTATCAAGTCTGTAACATGATGCCTTTTAGGGAGAATGATTTGATGTTTTTGATATTCAGACAAGTTTGCATTTTTTAGCCTACCTCCAACACGAAGAATATCATTTTCGTCAAGAAATGGATGTAAAGGAAGGAGTTTGCTTTTAGAATTTAGGATCTTTCTGGATTTTAGAATTTTCAGTTTGTCTCCGAATTCATGGTTTTGAATTAATTTCACAATAGCATTTGTTGCTCTTTCAAGTTCTGGAACAGTCAAAAAACCATAGACTCGTTCAGATGGGCATGTACTATTTTTGATGAATCTGAGGCACCAAGCCGTAATTCGTTTTAATTTAGACCAGGATGAAAATTTAAATAAAAGCTCAAATTCTGGAATATTTTGGGATATGGAGCAAACAAGCGTTTTACGTTGTTCTTGCAAGACCTCTTCATCAGGTAGATTAGGTTGAGTTTCAGGGGGAAATACTGGTAACGATTCTTCCTTCAGCCAGCTAGGACCATGTAACCATACCTCGTTATTAATCAATTCAGATGCAGAGCAACCACGAGAGAGAACATCTGCAGGATTTTCCTTTCCTTTACAAAATTTCCATTGTACAGGAGCAACAAGTTCCTGAATTTCGCGTACACGGTTTGCCACAAAGGGCTTCCAGTTGTTAGCACTTCCTTTAATCCAGTGCAAGGTAATTTGGGAGTCACTTAGACAAAATATATTTTCATTCACAATTTTAAATATTTCCTTTAAATAATTCGCTAATCTTGCAGCCGTAAGTGCTCCAAGAAGTTCGATGCGCGGCAATGTAATTTTCTTGAGAGGCGCTACTCTCGACTTTGCTATTACAAATGAAGTTTCACAAGAAGAAGAATCACGTAAATAAGCCACTGACCCATACCCCTTTAAACTAGCATCAGAAAATATGAAAAGTTGAGCGGTTTCAGGATTTAATTTTGGGATAGTTACAAAATATTTTCTAAGAATTTCAAAATTTACCAAGTCTTTTATTTCATTATGCCATTTTCTGAATTTTCCACTTAAAGAATCTGGTAATGTAGAATCCCAGTCAATTCCATGTTCCCAGAGTTCTTGCATTAAAAATTTAATTCTTATCACGAAAAGGGAAATGAGTCCAATAGGATCATAAATTTTTGCCACAGTTTGTAAAACAATACGTTTGGTAATAATTTTATGGTCAAATTCTACTAAAAGTGGTTGTATGTCTATTTTCAAGGTGTCACTTTCTGTTATCCATATAATTCCCAATACCTTCGAAAGATTTTGTTCAAGAGTGTCTTCCTCAAAGTTTATTCCATGTTCCTTCCATAAAAATTTTAAATCGGAAGAATTGGTTTTAAATTTTCTGAGTTTCATATTGGCCTCACTCAATATCTTCTCTGCACCGTTTGATAAAACAAAAGCTTCATTTACTGAATCAGCTCCATGAAACAGGTCATCAACGTATAAGGAAGTATCCAGCATATTAACTATTTTTCCAAACAAATCTTTATACCCCTCAATGTGATGTTTGATGGTTGCAGAAAGGAAAAAGGGTGAAGTTGTTACACCAAAAGTTATACGGGTCATGCGAAAAACCTTCAAAATGGGATTGTTACTAGTGATATTGTCAAACCACAGGAACCTCAAAAAATTTCTATCTTCTTGTTGTATCTGGATTTGCAAGAATGCCTTTTCTATATCGGCCAAGAAAGCAATTTTGTGGAGACGGAATTTTAAAATAATGTCCAATATGTTAGGATTTAGATTGGGCCCAGGAAATAAGCACTCGTTTAACGATTTTGCCCCCTTATCTTTGGATGACGCATCAAAAACAATTCTTACTTTAGTTGTCGATTTATCTTCCCTTATTACTGGTCTGTGAGGCATGTAATATGTGTTTATTTCATCTTTATTAAACTCACATTCTTCAATTATACCCAAACCACATTGTTCATTTAATATTTTCTCATATTCCTTAAGTAACCATTCATTTTTGCACAATTTTGATTTTAATCCCCAAAGTCTATGTTTAGCTACATCAAAATTGGATTCCAATTCATTTTTATTTACTTTCTGCAAAAGTTTAGTTTCATATCTTCCATTTACAAAATTTAAATTATCATTAAATAAATCAAGAGCATCTAAATCCTTTTGTGAAAATAATTCATTTTTACTATCACAAATACCCAAAGACTCTAGTTTCCAAAACTTTTGCAAATCAAAATTTTCTATTTCATTAACAGATACAAGATGAGCATTAACTGTTTCGTTACCTTTAGAGTTTATTTTTCCCACTATTGTGTACCCAAAAAGTGTATTAGCTACATATAAATGGTCATTAATTTCTTCAACGACACCTCTCTGAACATTCCAGAAATAATCAGCTCCAAGTAAAATTTGTACTTCGGATTCCTCGGGCGTAGGGTCGGCTAACCTCCATCTTTTACTTTCAATGTATTTTATAACTAGAGGGTCAGAATTGGGAACCTTCAATGTTGTTGCACTTATCAAATCAGTAGCTAGCACCTCAACATCTATAAAACGATGATAATTCATTTTACTTCGCAATTTAATTTTAAAAACATCATATTCTTCTTCGCGACCTTGATCCATGCCAAAAGCGAATACAGTTAAATGTTCTTTTCTTAAAACAGGCAAATTTAATTCACGAGCTAATGCTTTTGTTATGAAGCCTTTTTCGCTTGCAGAATCAAGTAATAATCGAACTACCTTTGATTTAGAATTACCTTGAGCAGTTACACAACATGTTTGCAATAAAACAGCATGCTTAGAATTTCTAAAATTACAATGAGAATTAGATACAACTGTTTGATTTTGATTTTCATTAATTTCCGGTTTCAAACTTTTCTTAAAGCAAAATAATTTGTTATGTTCAGTGCTTTTACAATTTAGACATGGCTTTAATTTTATGCGGCATTGCGAAGATAAATGCGATTTCAAAAAGCATTTGTAACATCTACCCTCCTTACGTAACATTAATCTTTTCTTATCATCAGCTAAATTTTTACACTCGGAAGATAAATGATCATTACCTTTGCAAAATACACAAAAAACTTTAATAGTGGCATTTAAGGTATTAGCATGTTGATATTTATTTGATGTTTTCTTTTCACGAAATTCAGTTTTATTTTTATGTACAAAAGAAGAGGATGCATCATTTTTAGAACTTGTCATTGACAAAGCCTTTTCTCTACATTCTATTTCACATTTCAGAAAGGCAATTAGATCGGTTACATCTGACTCTTTGCTAGTATCACGTTTTCTATGATATTCAATCACTAATTCATGGGGCAATAGCTTTAGCAAAATAGGATTTAGCAATTGTCCATAAGAACTGGATGTTACCCCCAAATTTCTTAAACTTCTAATATTAACTTCGCACATGTCATGCAATCTTCTTAATGCATTTAAATTTGAACAATTTTTAACTGGTTCCATATTTAATAAATTAGTCATGTGTTTATTAATAATAACATCAACCTTACCAAAACGGTCCTTTAATAAATCAATACAAGTATCATAATTTTGTTCTGTCAAAGGAAACCCTTCTACCACATTATAGGCCCGATTACATAACAAGGATTTTAGATAAGCGAATTTTTCTATCTTAGATAGTGATTTATTCTGGTGTATCGATGTTTCAAAACAGTTAAAAAATTCGACCCATTCTTCGATTTCACCAGAAAATTTTGGAACATTTAATTTAGGCAATTTCATGGCAGAACTCGTTTCTGTTCCACTAGCAGAACCATTCAATGAATTTACACGACTAGTTGCTATCATAGAAACATTATCCTTTTTACATTTTCTTAATCTATTTTTAATTTTAAATTTAGCACTGATCAATTGGTCAGTGTACTTTTCACTATTAGCAATGTCCTTTTCATATTCTTTTAAGTCGGATATTTGAGCTTCAATATCACGATTCAAACTTTGGAAAGCCGTTTCTTTTAAGAGAAATATTTCTTGAAGCTCTAATAATTCATCGGTTTTCGTATTATCAATGTCATCATTTAATAATGTTTCTAATTTTGTAATTAATTTCGTGAAACTCGTTCGTTCAACAGAACGTTTTGCTTTCAGCTTTTCAAGATTTTCCATTTTAAATAAAGAATAATTCTTATTTTAAAACATTAACCATTCATAGAAAATGAAAAAAATATTTTCTTACCTGTTAATTCCAGGTAATGTAGATGGCATGTCGTAATCCAAATGGCACAATAATAATTCCACACTAATCACAGGTTGAAATATAAATCACACACTAATCACATGTTGAAAAATAAATCACAGTTGTTAATCACAAATCTCTTTCACAATAGCTCACTATTATTTCCAAAAAATGTTTCGCGGGTTACTCGGCACCAAAAATAAATGTTGGCGCCGAAATTCATCTGACAAATAAATTTTCAAAATCCAAGTGAGATGGGAGAGCAATTAGGTTAAATAGTTTATTAAATAAAACTGAAATAGTATGTAAATTCTATTCATCATTAGAAGTTAATAATTGTTCCATAATAGTAATTCTCCGTATTTAACAGAGCCAATACAAAAAAAAATGTGTTCTCTGCTTGGTTGCAGAGTCAGGACTTCCACTATACACTGTGTATTAAACAGAGCCATGATTTAACAATTGGCATCTCTGATTACAGAGTCAGGACATGTTACATGTTCTCTGCTTGGTTACAGAGTCAAGACTGACCATTTTAAAAATGATACATATTATATAAAATAAACATCAAAATAAAAATTACAATATGCAGTTATAAATCTTCTAAATAGCTATAATATTCATTTAAATGACATCCAAGTAATTATAAAACTAATAAATCACCATCAATTCAAAATTATTATAAAGTAAATAAATCTATATTACATGACCTTGAAATCATAATGTTACTCATAAATATTGATTCAGGGTTATAAACAATTTAGATAAACAGATTAGATTTTTTCTGTCAAAAGAAATCAGTTTTATAATTATATTTCGCAATATGAAAGATAAACAGAGTTAAATTATAAACAAATAAATTTGAGGGCATTTACGCCGTAACAGTACCGGAGCCCTAATATTCTGCGGTACTAAAACTGTAGCGTGCCCCCCCCCCCCCCCCCCCCCCCCCCCGCGCGCCATTACTCCAATTCACATATTTATATTTCATACGCTATTTGCAAAATCTAAAGCACCTTTTTTTTCTTTAGTAAAATAAAAAATAAAAAACATCTTTATGCATATACTTAACTATCAACTGTTTCACTTTTTACTTTATTACTCCTTGCGAATAGAAATCTTTGCCTAATTTTAATGTTAATTAATCACAACATTCGGCAATTAAATAAGGTAATGATATGACATACCTAAATCTCCAAATATCACTAGAAAAGTAAAACACAATTTCTGTTTTGATCTGTTTTTTGATCAAAGTAGCATTAAAATAATTTGAAATAGAATACGTAATTTTTTAGGCGGAAAATTTCTTTTCTTTCTATACACGAATAAATAAAATTTTGAATGTAAGACAGACAGCTTCAGTTCGCCTAAGCCCCAGGGATGTAGTGGAGGGTATACGGTGGTACACGGCGTATACCTTCTGGATTTTTTTTAAGGAACGCCGTATACCCTCGGTTTTTCAAAAAAAAAAAAAAAAAAACAACAGTATATGCACTCTAGGATATACCCTCTGCCTTGAGCGTATACCCTCTGCTTAGAGAACATACCTTCAGCGTTTTTTACAACTACACCACTGCTAAGCCCAAAGACTGGTATAAAAATTGAGCCCGTTTCATCTCCATCTCCTACGTGTGGGACACATTATGTCACATATAAGTGTTTTGATAGAAAAGAAAGTAAAAACTTGGAGATGGGAGGAAAAGGGAAGGATACTTTAGGCTACGTTTTTTCGGAAGCACTATTGCATTGGGCTCCGGAGCCCTGTATTTATGAGCTCCGGTGAATTCCGACCAATATTTAAATATTTACTAAAAACAGAGAAGTACCGGAACTGAGCTCCGGTGGGCTCCGGCGCAAATTAAGCCCTGGAGATACTTAAAGAAAGAACTATTTAAATTAAAATTATTCAATTTTGTGGCGGGCAGCATTACCCGCTTACAGCACAGTGTATAATCTCAGTTTCGGAAAACATATATTTATAACTCATAAAAATTTCTGTTTGGAGAATAAACAGTATATTTTTTAAGGTTAAATTGAAATATATTGGAAGTTAGTATAAAAAAAAAAAAATTGCAAGCATTTCCATTTTTATATAATATTTTAATGCCAATATTTTATGTAGTCCTTGGATGCGTAAATTTAAAAACATAAAACAATTTTACATGCCTAGGGGTTGGGATTTCAGCAGGTGTAGCGTGCCTGAATTTTAAGGTTTAGCCCACAAACTAATAAAAATGTTGATATTAAAAATAATTGTTTAAAATTGTGAGAGTGAATAGTTAAATGTAATGCAATTATAAAAGTTCAGGGATGGCAAACCTTTTCACATTCGCATGCCAAAGGCTTCCAAAAATATATTTTATGTAACTGTAATGTGCCAACGACACCCCTCCCCCCTGCCTTATAAAAAAAATAATCAATAAACAGTAATGAATCAAAATTACTTGTAATTAGGGATGGGACAAATAGTGATGTGGCCAAATAACCGAATACTGAATATTCGGCAGCCTAATACCAAGTTTCTTTTCCAACAAAGAAAATAACTTTTGATTATATATACATACATAGTTTAAAATTTTAAAATGGAAAAAAGAATTAAAAACAAATTTATGTTCTATTAATAATCTGTTTAAATTTCTTTATTACTTGATTTAGGGTGAAACCCCCAGTAACTGACACATTAAAAATTATTCTTCAAATCACTATTACAAAATTGTAAATCCATTCTACCTTTTTTTTTTTTTTTTTTTTTTTTTGAATGGATGGTAGAAATACATTTAAAAATTACTGTTGACAAAATTTTGAAAAATTATATATTGTATTATTAAAAATAAATGTTTTTCATAAATATGGTGAATAACTTCAGTAACTGACATAACCCCATTTTGAAAAACCAATAACTGACACAAAATGAGCCAGTGTTTCACACTTTACTTGCAACGAAAAAAAAAAAAAAAAAGAAAAATTATGCTTTAAAAATACTTTAATATTTATTATAAAAACAAATTAATTAAACTTTATTTATATATGATATCATACTACAGATGTGTC